>RPFO01000076.1:2146478-2263499 GCA_009746045.1 Mesostigma viride
CAACGAGCAAAGAGGCTTTGAGGATGGATGAATAATGCGAACCTATTATACCATGTTAGATTAGATCACAACAAACGTTCCAGCAATGGCAACCCATACGTCCTAATATCAACGTGCATGTCGAGCATGCTCCACCGTTCGCCTGAAATGGACCAATCAGGTACAGCATCACAAGGTTAAGATTCTTTCGTCCCTCTAACTACACACGTAACAGAAGAGCACACAAACCAGCCTGGCAGAATCCAGACGTGGAATCACCGAATCTTGATAAGCACTGGAGTCCTAAAGGATCATTTAAGACTTGGCAGAACCGACCAACTAATAACCCCACGTGGATCAGGCCACGACCAATGAGGGTCTAAACAAGTCAGTTGACAAAGGGTCTCCAAATATCTCTGCACGTGGGAAACCTCATAACTAGCTCAATACTTGTCCAAAAGGCCTCAAATAAAATCCCAAACTATTACAAAACTCAGGATGTAACAACAAGTCAGATTTGGTTGTTACATATTGACATGTCAAGCAAATGTGGGTCAGCAAGTATTGACTGTCCTCCCTAATGGTGGCGGTTGCTAGGGAACATCCAGTAATTTTATCCTGAGGGGGGGCACTCAGGGTTCAAGGGAACTCCCACAGCAACCTTGGGTTGGTACCACAATGCATGGCACTACCCAACGCCAGCGGCGGCGACGGCCCGGCTAAGGCGGAGGCAGCCCAGAGGAGGCGGCGGGGGCAGCAGCCCGGAGCCGGCGGCGGCAGCGGCGGCCCGAAGGAGGAGGAGGCGGCGGCGGCCCGGAGGAGGCGGTGGCGGCTTGGAGGCGGCAGCGGCCCGGAGGAGGCGGCGGCGGCCCGGAGGCGGCAGCGGCCCGGAGGAGGCGGCGGCGGCGGCGGCGGCCCGGAGGCGGCGGCGGCAGCGGCGGCCCGGAGGAGGCGGTGGCGGCCAGGAGGCGGCAGCGGCCCGTAGGAGGCGGCGGCGGCGGCCCGGAGGCGGCAGCGGCCCGTAGGAGGCGGCGGCGGCCCGGAGGAGGAGGCGGCGGCGGCCATTGAAACCACCACTCAGTTGGACAGCCTACACGAGCTTTCACCAACAAAGCCTGACATGTCAAACTACCAGTGAAGATTCGCTTTTTGCACCCGAGTGGGTTGAGAGCCCACTACTCGTCTAGCCACTAAATCGGCACATGCCAAACCAGCCACTTCAGGCTGGCTTCAACCATGCTTGAACCACCGTCAACATGAGTGGCTCAACACATGTAGTGAACGTTGGAACTGATGGGAAGCACAGATGTCCACCGGGGGAAGTGATGGTGGCACCACGGCTCCATCGCAAGCAAGGGCCACTAGGCCTACTGTCCACACCATGATGGCTGATTGAGCTTCAAACGTTGCCAAGCATTATGATGATGGCACCACTGATATGCCACATCCTTGATGATAAGTGTAGCAATAGTAGCCGGGCCGCAGCAGCAAGAAGATATGTCGCATGCAGCGCCACGTAGGTCCGTCCACCATGCGCCGCACCTGCAAGTGTGTAAACAAGGGCATGGTTGCATGTCTGGGGGTGGCCTTGTACATTTGGGAGGAGTTGGCGCCACATGTATAAGTAACGCAAAGAAACCAAGCACTCAAGTCCATCGTTGAAAGAAAATACACACATGAGATTCAAGGCCACATCTCACGATCATGGAGGCAGCCAACAAGCACTACAATGGACACCACAACTCCAACATTCCATTATAGTGCTTAAAGCCAAACACCGCAAAATGTTCGGGAGCAAGACAATGGCCCGGCACATATGTTTGAGATACTCATATTACACTACGGCAAGAAGATGTTCAATGTTGATACGAAGTTTTATGGCCGAGGAAACGCACCAACTTACAACAAACACAGATGAAATGTAGCCAGGATACACATGTTGTCCCACTTAGGATTGTTAACGTGAAGATGGATGTGCCGGAAAGGATGTAGGCAGCCTGTGGTGCATAGAAGTTGCACCTTCCCTATTGCACTAAGCAAGCGCTGCCATGCTAGCAACATTGCCAGCAAATACCTCCAAATGATCCATGAGGGCATTGACCTCGTGAAGGTGCATCGAGGTTGCAGTTTCATATTCGCTCATGGGAGTTGGGGTTGCGAACAAGCACTGCCAACACTTGGAGCAGACGCGGCATTGCTAGGGCAGTTGCCGTGACCAAGAGAAGCAACGAACCCGCATCGGGCCCGGGCCTGCTTCGAAGTACCCGTAGCCTCACCGACAACGCTTCCACCAAGAGTTGCAGAGACCTTGCGTTTTGACGTGGGTGGCTCGTTGGGATGGTGTGCTCTTTGTTTACGTGGTTGTTTTCCCCGACCACGGGGTGGAGGACCTAAAGGGTTTTCTACCAAGCGAGCAGCACTTCCATCCCCTCCCGGCAATGTCGCATTGTGACTGACCTGACTTTATGGCAGTGTCTTCTGCTGTCAGTATGACTTACAATGCCTGAGAAAATCCGAGCCACAACGACCCTCATGCGCCAAAGAAGCCCATGCCTTCATGTGAGCGAGAATGTCAGTATACGTAGGCTCCGTGCCTTGAGCGACATCCACGTTGACATCATCATCACGGCTGTTCTCAGGGTGTACAGTTACCATCTGTTGGAATTGTAGCTGGCTCTCAATAGTGTCCGGCTAGGGTTGCTTCCACCTATCGCACACCAATTGAATCGGCACCTGCTTGCACTGATGAAGATGCACCTCAACGGCTAAACAATGGCGGCATGGGAGGCCTACAAAGGCTGGAAATTGGCATGTGCACTCCAAAACATGGCCGTCCTCCCCGGTCGTAACCAAACGTTCCTTTTGTGCCTGACCACAGGAATCCAAGCACAGATCAAGCTTCTCCTTCACATTTGAACATTCTCCAACAAAGGAAACCTTGAACACGTTAGCAGTCTCTGACGGCTCAACCCGATAGTGCTGTGATGCGGCAAGCTCTACCGAGAACCGGGTGCAACGGCGTGGTGGCCAGGAAGTCGTTTTTACGCCACGTCCAAAATCATCGTTCATAAACACTTTACGCGGCCGCCTTGGCATGGTATGGCCCACAGGCCGCCATCTTGACCCACAAACGGTTTCGCAAGTATGAGCCAGTAGGCTGCGCTTTCCGTTCGTTTCGTCCCTGATCACGATGTTTCCGGCTTATGCCGCCGCGTCTGCAAGCGTTACCCGTATTTATCGGCCCACACCGTTCCTTTCGCAAGCGTTACCCGTATTTATCGACGCGTACCGTAGCCTCTCGTCATTGTCATCTGTCATCGGGTGTTGCCAACACCGGGTGTGATTTCCAAAAACCCTTCCTGGAGCCACTGACATCTTGATACCCTAGGCTTAGCAGGGATTAACTACTGGTTATATTTGGAATAAACGTACACCTATTTACCTGGAAATGACCAGAATATTGCACAACTGTGGCGGGCTGGCGGCGTAGCTGCAAGGGAAGGGCCAGCGGTTGCCTCCAAGCCATGCCGTAATTCCAGCTGTTTGTTGTCGGTCGTTGCTTCGTATGTATCCAGTCGGTACTTGCATCGTATGGATTGAGCAACGATCGTTGCCCAAGGTTACGTGCTCCGCATAAAGCTCGACAAGCAGCTTGTTCACTGTTCCATATGAACCGGCGTTCATTCCCTATGACGACCATAAGCCGTCGAGTCGTGACAACGGATGTCACCCTGAAGGGGTTGGCGTATTATCAAGGAGACAACCAGCGCAGGTCAGAAATCGGGAGAATCCGGACCATGGTAGCTCGAGCCTGCCGTTATCTTGTCCGCGTGTTCGTGGCTTACGTGTAGAGCGACTAGATGACCTAGACGGCGTATTATGATAGTAATGATCACGGGTGCCAATAGAGGTTGCTGCTGGCTGGTCCGAGTTGGAGCTAGAAAACCCTCGCGACAAAAATGTTATCGCTGTTTCGGTAAACGGCGACAAAGCGGAATTACGGAAGTTTGCTGGACAGTGCTTTCTTTTCCCGTTGCGTCACTGAAAAGGTAAACGGTCTTGCGATGTCAAAACAGCAGCAAGTAGAAGTCGCTGTGTTTAATTGCAATGTGGTTGTTTTATTTAACACATATACTGCCTGAAGCTTTTCAAGGATTGCTGGGATGTTGCCCATATTCTGATTTTCATATGTTTCTAACGCTTTAACTCTTGTCCAAGTGATGAAGACTGGCTTGGAAACTTGAGCTTGTCATGTTTACATTGTTATTGTGTTACAATATGTGCCTCTTTTCAGTATATGTTTCATATATAATGCGAGGCTTCAGTTAGGCTCGAAACACACGCCCTGATCAAGCATGCTGTTTCCGGCCCCACCGTCTAGGTCATCTAGTCGCTCTACACGTAAGCCAGCCATAATTTCAATGCACAAGGATACACTTTTCCATCACCATTCATCTTCATCATCCTGAACGACTCGAACACGCGGACAAGATAACGGCAGGCTCAAGCTACCATGGTCCGGATTCTCCCGATTTCTGGCCTGCGCTGGTTGTCTCCTTGATAATGCGAGGCTTCAGCATCATGGTTTAGCACCGTGGTGGCAGCCAAGCCTCTAACGACAATCTTGGACCTAACCTTGGCCTACGCAAATATTTGCTTCTTGTTTCACTCTTTGGACTGAGCTAGCTTTACACCTGCTATTTGGCCTGCACCATCGTCCCTGGCTGCCAGTTACATTTTGTGCCCCCCCCCCTGGCAGGCTGCAGGGTCTAGGATAGCGAGGGTGTAACGTAGACATGTTGTGGGCACCCTCGGTGCATTTTCAGGACCAGCCATGACCTGGCCATGCCTTCTTTCTTGGCACATTGAACATGACTTGTCAGAGTGCTTTTTGGTCACTCCTGTAACGACCCCCCTGCATTCATAAATCGTAAACAATAATAAAATGAGCATATTTCATGGATGTAAAGCATTTCAACTCTTGCTCAAGCATATCATAAAAGTTAATGGTTCCATACCGTACCCATGGATGTGTTGACATGTGTGAGTTATTACAAATGGTATCCATCTTTAAAATGTCCTCATTTGAGGACATTTTCTTGCAGTGATTAGACATCAAGGTTCTAGATATTTTGCCATTGCACTTGCCCTTGCCCACACTCAATCCTGCGCACACGCACACGCACACGCACACGCACACGCACACGCACACGCACACGCACACGCACACGCACACGCACACGCACACGCACACGCACACGCACACGCACACGCACACGCACACGCACACGCACACGCACACGCACACGCACACGCACACGCACACGCACACGCACACGCACACGCACACGCACACGCACACGCACACGCACGCGCACGCGCACACGCACACGCACACGCACACGCACACGCACACGCACACGACCACGACCAAGGAAGTAACTAATGTCTAACTAAATTAGTTGTTTCACAACTGCAATAGAATAGTTGTCGATCTCACTTCATATGTCTTAATGGATCTATGATTCCATGTTGTTGCTCGATATGGCAAGTAACACAACAATCGAACACTTTTGACACACCCACACACCTTGGCACAATTCAGGGTGGCCCTATGTGGTCGCTTGATGTGCCATAATAAGTTAGACTAGTTCACGGCAAACCACGGCTCATCAATCACGTACACAACCATGCAGTGACTTTATTGAAAACTTGAACACAATTCAGGTGGCCCTATATGTGGTCGCTTGATGTGCCATAATAAGTTAGACTAGTTCATGGCAAATCACGGCTCATCAATCACACAACCATGCAAAGACTTTATTGAAAACTTGAACACAATTCAGGTGGCCAGCTGTCGCAGCTGCTTCCAAGCATCGGTGGTAGCGTGCTCTTTCTTAAACAGTTTTTGATAGTCGTTCCAGCTGCATTCCCGCAATTTCTCCTCTGGAACAACCTCGAGAAGGAACCCGCCGGTGATACAATTCTACAGTCGGTTGCTTGGGAGCGTTGCCCTCGGCGTCTTTCATTGTGACGATGACGAGGGCTTTAAAGTGCCTATAGTCAACTAAGCCAGCATCCAGCATCCTCTGGGGGAATGCTGGATGCCCGGACGTGTCTTCTGCCATCCCCTCACGAAGTCTGTAACTCAGCTGTTCTGCGTCTTCAGTTCAGGGTTCTCAGCCGTCAATGGAAGCAGCTAGCAAACTGGAAGCCCACCTGTGTTAGGCGCTGCATGCTGCGCAGAATAATTTAATAAACCGCTAGCCATGTAACCAAGGCCTTTCCCCGCTTTCCCCTGCTTTTTCCTGCTAAAAAACAGGGGTGGCCCTTAACCCGACTTTGCCTCCCCGCCCCCCACCCACCCACCCACCCCAAAACGTGCCAAAACGGTCCCAACAAGAATTTTACCATGCGAAGTCGATGTCGCTGATTCCAAATCCGTGCTCAGAATGACAATCTGCCCAGTCCTGGGAATGCCAGGAGTTTTGCAATTAAGGTGGCCCTTAGCCGGGTGGATTACCTTACGTTTATTCCAAATATATCCAATAATCCCTTCTCTTGAAATTTCAGCTTTAAGATCGCAGGGCTGGTTTTGGGCAAGAGATCTTAAAGTAGGTACAAATGGCTGGTCAGTGGTTTGCGATACAGATTTATGTACTCATGTATACCACCACCACCACCACCACAACAACAACAACAACAACTCATGTATACCGTATCAAGTAACGTGCGTGTTTGCAACTTGCCCGTTGAAACTCTACGGCGGAGCCAATTTTCGGAAGACCCTCACCCTTATGCTTGCAAATTCGGGACAAATTTCCTTCGGTGGATGGATGGATGGATGGGTGGATGGATTGACGGATTTTCATCCCCTATTCCTAGGGCTGGCACATCCGCCGCATACCGAACACGGACATGTTCGGGCGGATACCGAACATGTGCGGTGTTCGGGTCGGCAAAAATGTTCGGCCGAACATGTGCTGTTCGGGTTCGGGTCACCTGGAAACTTTCAGAACATGTTCGTGTCCGTATTCGGGTCACCCTGGGAACCGGGCGAACATGTTCGCCTCTGACCCGGTACCGAACATTTTCTGGCGGAATCCTTGTAGTACCATCCAGTGAGACGACTCGGCAACGATTCTCTGATGAAAAGGCCTTAGATTTTAGTCCGCCGACACGCTGGCAAGAGCAAAGCTGTTGTACGGTTGTAGTCTGTAGAATTGTCTAAGCACGACCGGACTAGTTCAGGTAATGATTATTACGTAATGATTAATAGTACATCATGTATTTAAGGAAAAGTGACAACAAACTATGTATAGTTTCTCACTTATTATAATTTATTTAATGAATTGTTCGTGTTCGGTAAAATGTTCGGGTAATGTTCGGGTAATGTTCGGGTTCGGGTTTGGGTCACTTGACCCTAAACAGTACATGTTCGTGTTCGTGTTCGGGTCACCTGGCAATGTACCGAACATGTTCGTGTTCGGGTTCGGGTACTCTCCCAGGTCAGTGTTCGTGTTCGTGACCGGGTCGAGAAAAGACCCGGATCACTAGGAGTTAATTTTACGGGGCATAAACGCCCCGGTTGAGGTTACCGGGGCGGTTACTGGCCAGTAACCATGTACGTTTAAGGTTACCGGCCAGGTTACCGGCCGGTAACCTTAAACGCGACAGACTAAATACCGGCCGGTAATGGTTACTGGGCGGTAATAGTAGTTACCGGAACGTTTACTGGGCGGTAACTTTTACCGGAGCCGTAACCATGCCCGTAACCTATCTGGTTTACGGGCATGGTTACGGCCCAAGTAGAAGTTACCGGGCGGTAAACTGATATGGTTACGGGACCAGTTCTGAGAACGGGGATGGGTTACCGGCATGGTTACGGGACCAGTTCTGATAACCGGGATGGGTTACTAGCCTGGTTACGGGACCCGTAACTGGCCCGTACAAGTAACTGACCCGTAACCTGTACAAGTAACTGACCCGTAAACGGGCATGGTTACTGGCATGGTTACGGGTCCGGTATTTGGCATCAGCATAGGTTACGGGCCAGTCTCGGGCATGGCTACTGTCCTGGTTACAGGCCCGTAACCTGGCCAGTAACCATTACTAGTTACGGCACCGTAAATGGTCCTGGTTATTGCCATGGTTACTGGTCCGGTATTATGTACTGGGGCAGGTTACGGGCCTCAGTGGTTACTGGCCCGTAACCAGGCCAGTAACCACTACTAGTTATTGCCCCGTAAACAGGCCTGGTTACTGCCATGGTTATTATGGCCCAGTAACCAAACCCATAACTAGTTACCGTCTTGGTTATGGATCTCAAATTGCAGGATTTGATTTAGACAGTCTCTAACAATTTATTATGCACATATGATATAAAAATAATTTATTCAGAGAACCATAAGTGTAAGTGTAAAAGACAAGGTGCGGCCCACCATGATAAAACACATAGCATCATTGGCTCACATCAGAAAAACACAGAGTATTCAAAGGCAGTATCATCATCAATGTCTTCAAGGTCCTGCCATAATACAAGGTTCCACCTAGCGTAACATTACCAGCTGGTGGTAAGTCTGGACTTGGGGTCCAGCCAAGGCATGGCCTGATGCCATTGTATACCGTGCGCAAGTTGTGGATAGTCATTATTGTCTTCCGCTAATGCCATTTATCATCACTCGTCCATTGCTTCCTCCTCAATGAGGTCGTCCAGGTCTGCATCTAACTTGGCTGCGTCAGCGGTGGTCAGAAACTTCCTCACCACGAGGCCAGTCAGTAGCTTTGGCCCTCATGTCAGCCTCAGCTTCCCACACGGAGTCTACCACAAGGCCGACATGGTCAATCAGGACCTTTCGCTGCTTCATCGTGTCCACGTTCCAGTGCTTGAACTTGCGAAGGAGGAACTGCGCATTGACACCACGAGCAAGTCCACTTGCAAGCGTACACACATACATGACAGTGAGCAAGTGTAGAATGTAATGCATACGACAGCATGGATATATAATGCATGATGTTGCAAAGGGCACAAGGAAGAACAGCAAGGCTTTACCATATCGTTTTTAGTCCACACAATATAACACAGGCCACCACCCATTAAACCTAGTTGAGCAGCAAAGTGACCTCGTAAGTACCTACTTAAACGTCATATACCAGGCGTTTACGCCCCTTGCTGCGGATGTCGCCGGCTGGCGCTGCCGCCGCCTCAACGTACTTCTTGTTGTCCAGCGTCATCTTTCGAATCTGCTTCTTGGCATTGGACCTGGTTGATGTCAGGTGGCATCTCATTGCCGATGCTGCGTGCTTGGCGGCGGCCTCCCTCCTGCCCACTGCCGCATGTAATATTTGTTCTTGATGGCCACGTCCGCCACGATGGCAACATACTTCTTCCACAGCCCCCCGTCATCCTCCTGGTCCATGGCCTCAGGGGTGAGAAAGTGGCCATCCATGTCGTCAAACGCAGCCTGGATCTCCTTCTTTTTCCACTGCGAGACCACAACAAAACACACCACCAGAAGTGAAACGAAACACGTGACAAGTACTGTTGATTGCATTTGCATTTCGTAGATCATAATCACCCCAAACAACTCCAAGCAGAACCATACGGAATGATGCACTTTAAAGGGTTCCCCTAATACAGCAGAGGGGTTTACCCATTCGAAGACTGAAACGAAGCCAGCGTCGATCGAGCCGCGAGCGTCGCTCGCCGGGCTCCCCTTGGGTCCTGAGGCACTGGAAAGCCGGGTCGGCTGTGTGGGCGTGGCCTCCTGCGACCGGGGCTGCCGACCCTGGTCCAGTAACTGTTGAAGCATGTCATACATCTTGTCGGTCATTTCTTTCTGCTTCGCCATGTCGCTCTTGAGTTGGCGGACGTCCGCGGCTGTCCCGCTAGGGTACAGCCTGCGGAGAGTAGCGCCCCCGCTGCCTGCCTCAGCTTTCCTAGGCTTCCCCTTGCGGCCCGAGCCCTTGTCCTGCCCACCCTTGGCAGGCGTGGTGTCCAACCCATCGTCTATATACTCGTCGTCCTCGTCGTCGGAGTCGTTGGAGGTTTCTATGTCTTCCTCCGAGTCCAGGTTCTCCTCCTGCTTCACCCAGTGGTCGTTTTGTTCCTCGTCGGCTCGCCTCGCCTTCTTTCTCCCTGGGGCCTCGCGTGCCGAGACCCCGCCCTTTGTGGTCGCTGCACCCTTTGGTGCCGCCATGTCAGTCCGGCGCTTTCCCATATTTTGTTTGCCGCTGCTGCGCTGCGTTCTGGGCACTGGTGCTGCGTTCTGGGCACTGGTGCTGCGTTCTGGGCACTGGTGCTGCGTTCTGGGCACTGGTGAGGCTTTCAAGCGTGCGCTCGTGCAAAATGTAACGCGGCGGTATGGTCTGGCGCGTTCGGAAATTCAAAAATCAAGGCGACGCGTCGGCCCCGATCCACGTGGCTCACTCGCAGAGGAACTGCTTCGGGCAGTCGTCATGAGTCGAGTACATAGCGGAGTGCTGCTGCATTGGAGACACTATGTACTCCACCCTATGTACTCTTGGAGTACATAGGGTGCCACCCTATGTACTCTTGGGGTACATAGGGTGGAGTACATAGTCACTCCTTCCTATGTATTAAAAATATAATTACTTACAGCAGAGTGAAATCACTCAAACCAAAGCAAACGCCCAGCTATAAACCTATATACAGAGCCATGTCAAAGCTCTATACTACGATAAGACCAATGGAAACGCCTAACGGGAGGAACCTAATAGCCCTGCTGCACCGCAAAATCAGCCCGCGTACGGCGGAGCATGATGTCAGCCATGGCCCGAGTCAGCGCCACCGACAAGCGCTGACGCCAATATGACGTCCAGGTCCGCGCCGACCATGGGGCCCGCTGGCCCTCCAGGTCCAGCCGGTCCTCCCGGAGCCGGCAGCACTCCTTGAAGAAGGCGGAGGTCAGGGGCCCCATGGCCCCAAACTCCTCCAGGACAAAGGGCACCACACGATGGTGCCCGACGTCGCCGTAGGCCAGGAGCTTGGCCCGCTCCGCCCGGTCCGCCGTGTAACCTGCCGTGAGGGAGGCCCCAGCCACGTGGCTAAGAGCCAAGGGCCGCGCCACCGAAACGTCAATAAGCAGATGCCGGCCACCCCCCTCAAAGTCCAGCACCACGATGTCAGGCCGGTGGTTGGGGGAATAGAAGGCAGCGCCATCCGCATCCTCGGACCGGATGTTCGCGTGGGGGAAAACTGACCGAATCATGGCGAGCACCACCGTCAGGAGGACAGTGTGCAAATACAAATACCAATTCTGATTCTGTTGGCCCCCCATGCAGGCAAGGTAGTGAGTCCCCGTGGGATCCAGCGGCTGCCCACAGCTACCACAAGGCCGCCCGGCCGGAACAAGAGGCTGCGGGGCAAATAGCTGGTGCCGGAGCGCCACCGAGTAGTGGCTGGGAGCCAAGGCGAATGGGGGGGCCATGGGAAGAGCACGAAGGTACGCCGAGCCCACACTCCGCAAGGAAAGCGAGAACAGCCACGCACGTCCCTGGGCGTTGAGGTCCGCGAAAAGAGCAATCCAATCAGCCGTGTGCAGAATACCCGCGTAGGTTTTCTGGTGTTTATCGATGACGCGAGCAGGGAATGCGGCGGGAGATTGAACGGAGGCGACCGAGGGAGTGCCGCGAGGGAGGTGGCGCTGTACCGCCTGAGCGGCACGGACGGGAGAACAGGCCTGCTGGATCTCAGCATAGGCCTCCTGGATGGCGGTGACGAAGGGCAAAGGGCTGCTGGGGTCCAGGAGGTCAGGGGCTGCCGTTGCCAAAAGGGGCAGGAGCCGGCAGCTTTCCGCCCACGACTGAGCGACGGAGCCCAAAAATGCCGCTGGGGCAAGCCGGGCGGCACGAGTCAGACCACAGCCACCCATTCGTGCAGGCAGGGAGGCAATGCGAATAGCATGTGGCGGGAGGTCGGGGCCCGGGACCAGCTGCGCCAAGGCCGACTGGATGCGTTCGTCGTGGCCCTCGGCGGCCAGCCGGACCTGAGCCGGAAGAGCGCCCCGGAGCCAGTGAACGACGCGAGGGTGAGCGCAAAACCACAGAAGCAGACCCTTGGTCTGCGAATCATGAAGGCGCGCAATCAAGGGCAGTACCTCAGTGCGTGCCTCGAGGGCGGCCCGCAGAGCATCGATGACAAACGCGGGGTCGCCAACCGGAACGCCGAGGACATCCAACCCATGGAGGCGCTCGTCCCGGCCCAAGAGCTGGGGCGGAAAGCCGGAGCAATCACCTTGGGGCGAGTACACCGCGCACTTGGCCAGGGTCAACTGGAGGTTGATGTCGGCCACCGCGGTCTGCAGTGCCAGCAGAGCCGCGGTGGTGTCCGGCACAGGGCCCAGAAGGTAGATATCATCCAAGTAGGCCTGAATAGCGACCGCCGGGTGGGCAGCATGGACCGCTTGGAGGCAACCCTGGAGGGGGGCGGCAAAGTACAGGGGTCCCAGGGGGTCCCCTTGCTGGGTGCCCGACCGCGACAGCAGGCCGCCGCGAGTGCCGTCCTCCATGATGTGAACCAGTTGGCCGGGCTGGCCGTAGCACACGGCTGTCCAAGCGTACAAGTCCTCGAAGGACTCCAGGACGGCCGCAAACATGCTGGCGCGGGACAGACTGTTGAACGCGTTGTGGCAGTCGACCTTGACGACAGCGTGGGTGGGGTGGGCCTCGAGGTAGGCCTGCACCGAATGGATGAGGATATCCGCCCCGCCTGGAGTCGTCACCCCCAGCTGGGCCGCCACCGAGGTCTCACCTGCTGCGAGGGGCGGGCCTTCCTATGTATAATACGGGCGTGTCTCACCGCGTCGGCAGTCCCCTATTCGGAAATCCCGGATCATATGTACTCCACCCTATGTACTCTTGGAGTACATAGGGTGGAGTACATAGTCACACCTTCCTATGTAATACTGGCGTGTCTCACCGCGTCATGACTCGAGTACATAGCTTAGTGTGGAGTAGATAGCCAAAGTCCTAATAATCCCTGCCACTTGGAGAATAGCAATTGTCAAAGGTCCTGTGCTCACGTGACACCAACTTCATTATATCACAGTAGGTTAGGGCTTATATTATAAACGTCATTACAGTGGTTCGTGAAGTGGCGGCGGCACAGCGCAAAACTTGGCCAGGCCGAATTGAATTGAATTGAATTGTAACATAACTCCGTTGGGAGTATATGTAGCACACAGCCCTTGAGAGGGGGGCATATGGCCTATCATACATCCTAAGCTACTTCCTGCAAGGGTGGGGATGTAAAGGACCCTTGCTCTAGGTGCACCAGGGCACTTGCATCCCATGATCTTCAAGCTATGCCCAGCGAAGGGGGAGCCTGTCATGGGGGGAAGAGCAGCATAGCTATACAAAGAAGCTAGGGCATGGCGTCTCAGCAGAGAGTTACTCCCTGCATGGGCACAACATAACTAAATAAAGCTAGGCATCATCTGGGGTGTGGCTCATCATAGGCACACATGTACATGATTAAGGAAAGCGCGTGGCTTAGCTAGGATAGTGCCTCTAGGAGGCGTACATGTACATGGCCACGGTCTATCTATTCTGCACTACTACTGCTGTATTCCCCTAAGCTGGGGCGTCTGGAGTCGCTGGGGCCGCGGGGGGGGGGGGGTCGCCTGCCAGGGCTTGTGGCCGACGTAGATGGCCGCCCCCTTCCAGTACACCGGCTGGCCCGCCTTGGTCTGCCGGAGCTGGAGGTAGATCGGCCATAGCTCCCGTCGCCGTTGTTGCTGCGCCAGGGTCAGGTCGTCATCAAGGGTGAAGAGAGTCTTCTCGAGCCGCTTGCGGCGTCTGAGAAAAGAAATCTTGTCCGCCGGGGTCTTAAAGGTGAGAAGGAGCGGGGGCGGCCCTGCCTTACCCCGCGCGCGGGGAAGGCGGTGGGCGGCCAGCGCGATCTCACCGATAAGGCCCATGCGACCAAGGATTTCTCGCTCAAACGCACGCAAAAGCTTCTCGGAAGTCTCACCTTCCTCCATGGTGAAGTTCTTGACAATGACGTTGAGGCTGCGCTGGGCGAGCTCGGCCTCCTCGCGGAGGTCAAGCGTCTGCCGTTGGAGCTGGGCTGCGACGGCGGAGGTGGTGGAGGTGGTATGTTGCTTAAGCATGTCCGCCCAGGTGGTGATGGGAGGAGCATCGCCGGCCAGGCCAGCCGGGGCTGGCTTGGCGGCAATGTCCTTCACCGCCTGGGCGGTGAGGCCTGCCGTGTTCTGCAGAACCTCGATAGCGATGGCGTTGTCCTTAAGACGCTGGTCGATGTCACGGAGCTGGGCGGTGATGGCGTCGGAGGTGGAGGTGGTGGCGGTGGAGGAGGCGAGGAGGGTGGAGGTGGCGGTGGAGATGGTGGAGGTGGCGGTGGAAAGGAGGGGAAGCTCGGCAGTCAGCGTGCCGCCGATGGCCGCCACATCTGCAGCAATGGGGTCCACGTGCTCCTCGAGGACCTCCTTAAGGAGTGAGCGGAGGGAGGATTCGGTTAAGGTGGTGGTGAGAGGCTTGGGGGGCCAAAGCTCCCCGATGGAGCGTCCAAGGAGGGAAAAGAGAGCGAATTGCTGGAGGAAGGGGCGGTGGAGGCTGGGAATGATGTCGAAAGAGGCGAGACGAACCCAGCGAGGGTCAAAGAGGCGACCTTGGTTGGTTGGTTGGTGGGCCAGGCCGAATGCATGGAATTAATGTGCGGTGCCGGATGGTACACCATATTTGATGATGTGTCGTCAGCGCGCTTAAGTACGCACGCCTGCGGAGATACAATTTTTTTGTGAGCTGTCCCGTAATCAAACTGTACTAGCTATGGGGGCCGGGGTTAGTGTAAAACAAGGGTCGCACATGACGCGACATCCACATTACATGGGGCGAGTTTAGACAAGTCGCTGGGCAGGTTATGGGATTATGGACCGTGTGCAGGCAGTAATCGCTTTGAAAAGGAACACGGCTGGATACTGAGCGCTAGCCGAATGACAGATCATGATGTCGGGGGCACCATGCGCGTCGACTAAGAATGTAAGTAATCCGCTTTTGCGGTCGTATGAGCAATAAACCATTTGGGTAGCTGCAGGGTGGAGGTTTCATGCAATTTTTTGATTGAGCGCCTGCTGCCTTGAAAGCTGGGAATGAGAGAAGGGTGCCGTGGCCCCTGATCCCTTTTACATAGTTGCTGTGCATAAATCAGGTATGGAACGTAGCTAGCTTCTAGCTACGGCCTACTGAAAAAGTTGGTACCCCTTGACTATGAACATCGTGCAACGGAGGCGCGTGAAGGACGGAACGAAGGGAGGGAGGGAGGGAGGGAGGGAGGGAGGGAGGGAGGGAGGGAGGGAGGGAGGGAGGGAGGGAGGGAGGGAGGGAGGGAGGGAGGGAGGGAGGGAGGGAGGGAGGGAGGGAGGGAGGGAGGGAGGGAGGGAGGGAGGGAGGGAGGGAGGGAGGGAGGAGGAGGAGGGAGGAGGGAGGGAGGAGGGAGGGAGGGAGGGAGGGAGGGAGGGAGGGAGGGAGGGAGGGAGGGAGGGAGGGAGGGAGGGAGGGAGGGAGGGAGGGAGGGAGGAGGGAGGGAGGGAGGAGGGAGGGAGGGAGGGAGGGAGGGAGGGAGGGAGGGAGGGAGGAGGGAGGGAGGGAGGGAGGAGGGAGGGAGGGAGGGAGGGAGGGAGGGAGGGAGGGAGGGAGGAGGGAGGGAGGGAGGGAGGGAGGGAGGGAGGGAGGGAGGGAGGGAGGGAGGGAGGGAGGGAGAGTTAGCAACAAAGCCCAGAGCGTGAGCTCCTGGTCTTTCACGCACAACGGGATGAGCCAAAGTTGCAGGCAGCAACCTTTTAACCCGTGCACCAAGTCACGACCACGGTGGTCACTTCCACGTCCAATGTGGGCGCCCACGGTTCGTGCTTGCCGAGATAGCTGGTCATCCCCCATGACCAAGCTATATCCTTTGCGTTGTTCCTCATTCCCATCGGCGTGACGAGGCACGTGCAGGCGAGCGAGCAAATCCCCAACATCCACTGGCATCAGTGCAGAGCCAGGACGAACTGGATTTGCCTAGACTCTGCAACCTAGGAAGTACAGGACCTGTCACAAGCCTGCAAGGTCTAGTATCCTTGCAGTCCTGTGCCAGCTCCAGTACCCCACCAGTCACAGGCTGCTGCTCCTCCTGGTCTACGTGGACCACAGTCACGTGATAGTCAGGCTAAGCCTGTGCAGGGCACGGCCTGCCACGTGTCCTGTCCACTATACCAGAGGACTGCACCCTAGTCGGCCACGGACGGCTACGACTTCGGGACCTCATATCTTTCTCGTCCTTTGTCTGTTTCAGGCGGTCAGCACGGCGTTGGAAAGGTCTTTCCAAACTGCATCCATTTAGCATATTGGCTGCCCAAGATGCTAACTCCAACCCTTTCTTCTTTTGGAGCTGGACCAGCTTGAAACAAGCCTAACCTTGCTTGTGCCCACTCAGCCACAGACCACTTGGTCCCTTGAGGTTGATCAGACCTGCTAGGGCCCAGGGTCCTGCCTCCCTTTTGGGTAACAACATATATGCCCTTGGACCAGGCTAGGTGTACTGACCAGTGAATCAGAGGTCACCCCAGGTTATCCCCTGACCCCTTGGTCAGCTCCCAACCTTTCCTTGGGAACTTGGTGCTAGATTAAAGTCAAGGCACATTACCTAGTCCAATGGCTGGGATTAAAGGATGCCAAGAACGTATTATTGTGAGTTCCTGATCTTTCACAGTTATCACAGGCGCCCGTTCTTATGGCGCCCGCCTTGGCCAAGCTTTCCCTTTAGTTGCAATCTGTTGCATGGCCGAAATGCGTGTATAAACTGGTGCATGCATAATGGAATGTAAATGAAACAATACTCACAATTGCTGCACACAGCTTGTGTGCATGACCATGGTGGCAGTATAGCCAAGTTGATGCATTATAATTAGTGGTCACGCTGACTGTCGAGCACTGACTGTCGGTCAGGCTGTTGAAGTCGTGCCAAGGATTGATGAGATAAAACACCCCTTCAGCGGGCAGAACAATACGGCAATATTCCCTGCTAATGGATATTTGTAAATGGTTCTAGAAGCGTCTAGAAGCATTGTGCAACGCTGGCGTAACGCTAGTTCAGTGTGCCTCTTGGAAATCGCTAATGCACATGAAATGTGATTGGTGCAATGTCGATAAGGCCTATCGCAATCTTGAGGTTGCACACATGACTTGTAAACATATATAAACTGATAATAAACCCAGGCACCAGTTGTGAGAGGGTTGCACAGAATTCCGCCATGGTTCTTGCAGGAATGTTGCCTTTCTTATGAATAAGGAACACAGACGTAAGTCACGTCACTTCCAAGACTGCACGCAGGCTGCACAGGCGACAGGGTCGCAGTGCCAAGAGAACGTGCACGCAAGAACTAGCGTCCCGGTGCTACCAAGTCACACATATAGGTTGCTAGGGACGCGTCCAAGTATTCAGCTGCACTGTCACAGCTGAACTGTCAATCAATTGATTACACAGACTCTGGCACGTCTTTGGCGCGCAGATCTATCAATTGTCCATACGGCTAGTCCTGTGGACCTATCCGTACGCTGCTCGATCAGCATCAATTGTCTCATAGGTCCTGGCGCGCTACAGCGCGCCTACCTATCAATTGACCATCAAGTCCTGTACAAGTCCTGTCAACGTCCTGCGGACTATCAAAGTGACACTTGTACATCCTGTGTCCGTACGCGCCCACAGTGGCGCGCCGGGTACTGTCGGCACAGCCTAGGAAACGTCATAACTTTTACGTTCCTTAACCAAATGAGGCGTTCAAGGTGCCGTTGGAAAGAGCGTAACAATCTCTATCCATCTAACGTAAATCCGTTACGTTAACTCCAATCCCTTCTTTTCTTTAGGGATCACATCCCCTGCCAGGGACCCTTGAAGTAGCTTGAAATGTCCTTCACTCCAGCTTGAAGCTTGAACAGATGTCTTTAATGGCCATTGCCATTCCCCCAGCCTTTTCTTTTAAGGAACTGGAAAAGAAACAGATCTGCCACAGGGAAAACCATTCCATGAGCAATGGATAAAAACCTATGGAAGTGGCATTACAGAGTACCACCAGATATTAGAAACACACAAAATTAAATACATACAGGTTAATTCTATGAGGTCTTCTCCAAGAATTAATCCCATCACCTCGGTAGAGTCTCCAGTACAATGACCTTCTGGCGGTGAGTTACATTAATCCCAGATACTAATCCCATAAAACCCAGTACATATTCAATATAAGTACAATAAATCCATGACAATTAAAATACCACTTGACAAAGTAAGGCGTATTACAATAGTTTGCCTGTCATTCTCTCAACAGGGGTCTATTGGCGCCCGTCTTACGGCGCCCGTCTACTTGCCAGATGGTAAACTGCCACAGCATACAAATGACAAAATGAAACACATAGGCAACAATTAAATCCTGCCCTGGGGAACTAGGGAAGTCTGAACAGGCAAACACCTGAACAGGCCAGCTTGTAGAAACATAATACCAGGGAATCGAACCCCGCCCTATAAACCCCAGTATGAAGGTTCCCAGACCATTGTGAGAAGTATGTACAAATATACATTTCTTTTAAAATAGAATACATGGTCTGTAATGGACCTGTCAACCTTGTGTAGTCAACAGCATGAACCCCAGCCAAAAGCTGGCTGTATCCTGAATAAAATCAGAGTGAGTGTACTATGGTCCATGAGCCTTAGTACAGACTAAAATACAGGTATTATGCCAGTCACAATGCTGACACTACCAAACAACCTGCTCTCCAATGCCCTATAACCAGGCACCAGCTTAGACAGCTTGCTGAGATGGGTCCATCAGAGACTGAAGAACCTTGTATTGCACTGCTGCCTTCTGCACTAACTTGGTCCAAGCATCAGCAGGATTGTCAACCCCAGGGATATGCTCAATATTGGCCAAGGAGGACAATTCCTTAAGAAGGAGATAATCCAAGTCCCTACTTCTGGCCATCTGCCTGTGCACAAATTGCACCATCCCCATGGAGTCTGTTTTGAGAAGAGTGGTAACCTGAAGTGGCCAAGGAGTGTTAGAAGTCATCTGATGAAGCAACTCCTTCAGATAAAGGCTTGTGTGAATGCCTTCACAAATTGCCCTGCATTCTGCCACATCACTGCTGACAGCCACCCGTTTGTGCAGGCGACTAAACCAGCTCACCAAACTCCCCAGGCCTTCCTGTCTGAGCACAAAGAGCCCTGCAGCCCTGCCCCTGACCTTGGAGACCTGCCTGCTGTCCATTGAGCTATCCACATACAGCTCCATGCAAATGGGTTGTGATAAATCCACTGCAGACAACAGAATGCCAGATGAAGCCCTGACCTGATCAGCCACCTTGGCAGACCCTAGCTCCATCAGCATGTCATCAGGCAACCTGGCTATGACCATAAGGTCTGGCCTGGAAATGCCTGCCACCCAAGCAACCATGCCCCTGACCATAGGACACAGTGCCTGTGTGATGGTTGGAGGAGGCTTACTAATGAGGGTTTCTTGATAATCATTACCCCCCACCAGCAGCATACGCCACTCCCCCCCCTTCTTCACCAGTGTGGCCTCCATGCCCACAAACAGCAGAGGCTCATTCTCCACCTGCCATTGCTCCCTACCCAGAGGAAACTTGGACTTAATGATGGAGATTAGCTCCTTAAGACGTGGGAGCCAGCAGGTGCAGGTCATCCCCGTGCAGCGAAGCATACACTGGTAGGCCTTCCCATTGCCCCAGAAACAGACAGGGGTCTACAGGAGAGACCTTCAAGTTGCAATGCTCCTTCAGGAAACGGTTGAGAGTCTCCCTCCAGATTATTGGACTTGACCTCAGGCCCTCCAGGCCCTTGAGGATTTTAAGGAACTCAGTGTGAATATATCCCTTTTCCATACAGCAGGCACCCTGACATAGAAAGGCGTCTTGCCCTCCCACTTTTCCTGTGCCACATCTGCATCTCCCTCCAGAAATGCCCTCTTGAAGTCTACCACCACTGAGACATAGTCCAAGCCCTTGTTGAGAAGGCCTAGAAATACACACAGCAGCAGCCTCCAAGTGTCATGCAGCATGCCAGGGGTATACAACTCCTCAGCAGTGCACTCACCAGTACCCTTGAACTCATTCAGCACTGGCCTGACATGTGGTACCTTGACCCCGTCCACCTCCTTCATCTTGATGACAAACTTGAGCTTGAGTAGACGTCGTGCAGGAGGCAGGTCATTGACAGGTTCCACGCATTTCTTGGAGATCCAGTCCTCCCCAGATTTAATCAGACCCAGTGTGACCTGGGGACACATAATGGGAGAGGACATGAGCTTCACCAGGCCTTGGTAGTTGATAGGGCTGTGTCCAGCAAGTGAGTGAGGACCAATGCCCAAACTGCTTGGATGACTAGCAGCTGGCAATATGAGGTCATCAACCAAGGGCTCCTGCCCCTGGCACACTTGCACACGCTTAACCGTCCTGGTTACTGCACGTGATAGGTGAGTGGTCCTGAAATTAATCAGTGGGACCTGACCAGCCCCTTGTCGCGTTTGCGTGCCATATCATCCTGGACTGGTCATTACCGCTACTTGGAATGCATCCACTATCAGCAGTAATCATGTGTGAGATATGCCACCTAGTAAAATGAGAATGAAAGGTGCGGTCCTTTAACGGCACCGCCACCTTCATGACAGGCAATCCGGCCCAACCAGCCGATTCTTGAGACCATGCTTTATCATCAAAGCAACCAAAAGACCTTTCAATTCCAATGAGATACATGACGAATTACAAAGAGTGTCGAGTTGTAATGTTGTAGTTATAAGAGCAGCTGTGAGGTCCCTTGGTTGACGCCACTGCAGGCCCCTTGTGGCGGCAGTGCGCGTGTGTTCCCGACCTAGTTCCTACTGGCATTCTTGCCAACGACGACCAGGGTGCCCGAAGGCCCTGTCCCTTGTCTCGTTCTCAGTCTTACACACATTCTTAACAAAACCAATACATTGTCGTATCCGTCAGTCCATCCTCATGGCAACTGACTGCATGCAACCACTCACGGGGGCTGCTCCGGGCTGCTCGAACTATTTCACCCCATGAAGACAACAAACCAGTTGTGAGGGAGAGAAACGGACGAACAACGACCACCATGGTTCGTTGCTCATCCTTCTATACTGCTCAAAGCTCAAGCCTGGCGGCTGGCGCCACTAGCGCCACTTTAGACATCAGCCAATCATAACATTGTCTAATTTCCGACAAGCTAAACTTCAAGCTTTATCTGTCAAGCGAACACAAATATACAAGGGCAAATCTATCGGCTGTGCCAGGCACCGCCTGGGGCTTCCTTGCATTTGTGTCTGGTGTCCCACGTTGAAATCCTGAAATTGCACATCTGCTCAGTGCCTCGCCGGCTTGCTGCGTACCAGCATTCGGCAAACTGCCCTTGTGACGAATGTCAGTGAAATTCAGGTCCGCCCAAAAGTTCCGTCAGCAAATTCTGCGGACTTGGCGCGTGAGTACAATTGAGATCCGCGGCGTCAGTACCGGGCCGCGGTATAGCAACCCGCACAAGGCTGCGGACGTCAGAATTACGCTAAAATCTGAATTGCGGACGTGATAGATCACGGACGCGACAGCTGTCGCGTTTGCGTGCCATATCATCCTGGACTGGTCATTACCGCTACTTGGAATGCATCCACTATCAGCAGTAATCATGTGTGAGATATGCCACCTCCCCCCCCACTATTTAGCTCACAACAACGTGAGAGCAAAAAGTGAAAGAAAGGCATCTCACACTAAAGAAGGAAGCCCAAAGAGGGCGTCATTCCAGGCAGCAGCAAAAAGGAAAAAAAAATAAAATCCAGCTGCTCAAAGATGCTTTTCCAGGATCAGCAACAACCTTAACATGCATGCTTTTAAAGGCTTAGCAATAACCCCTTCAATGGCTTTTTTTACAGGGAAAAGCCTAACCTCTTCAGATGCTTTTGAAGGCTAAGCAATAACCTCTTCAATGTGCTTCCCTGGGTGAAGTAGAAGGAACCCCAGGCTGGCCGGACTGAACCCATCATGGGTTGTTCGTCCGTTTAAAATGAGAATGAAAGGTGCGGTCCTTTAACGGCACCGCCACCTTCATGACAGGCAATCCGGCCCAACCAGCCGATTCTTGAGACCATGCTTTATCATCAAAGCAACCAAAAGACCTTTCAATTCCAATGAGATACATGACGAATTACAAAGAGTGTCGAGTTGTAATGTTGTAGTTATAAGAGCAGCTGTGAGGTCCCTTGGTTGACGCCACTGCAGGCCCCTTGTGGCGGCAGTGCGCGTGTGTTCCCGACCTAGTTCCTACTGGCATTCTTGCCAACGACGACCAGGGTGCCCGAAGGCCCTGTCCCTTGTCTCGTTCTCAGTCTTACACACATTCTTAACAAAACCAATACATTGTCGTATCCGTCAGTCCATCCTCATGGCAACTGACTGCATGCAACCACTCACGGGGGCTGCTCCGGGCTGCTCGAACTATTTCACCCCATGAAGACAACAAACCAGTTGTGAGGGAGAGAAACGGACGAACAACGACCACCATGGTTCGTTGCTCATCCTTCTATACTGCTCAAAGCTCAAGCCTGGCGGCTGGCGCCACTAGCGCCACTTTAGACATCAGCCAATCATAACATTGTCTAATTTCCGACAAGCTAAACTTCAAGCTTTATCTGTCAAGCGAACACAAATATACAAGGGCAAATCTATCGGCTATGCCAGGCACCGCCTGGGGCTTCCTTGCATTTGTGTCTGGTGTCCCACGTTGAAATCCTGAAATTGCACATCTGCTCAGTGCCTCGCCGGCTTGCTGCGTACCAGCATTCGGCAAACTGCCCTTGTGACGAATGTCAGTGAAATTCAGGTCCGCCCAAAAGTTCCGTCAGCAAATTCAGCGGACTTGGCGCGTGAGTACAATTGAGATCCGCGGCGTCAGTACCGGGCCGCGGTATAGCAACCCGCACAAGGCTGCGGACGTCAGAATTACGCTAAAATCTGAATTGCGGACGTGATAGATCACGGACGCGACACCCTTCCTTAGTCAGGAGAGAGGACGTGATCACTACTCCATCCTGGCATAGGAAATTCTGCCCCAGAAGAGCAGGTCCCTGATAGCCCTCCAAGACACAAAATGCAGTGTCCTGTCCAAGGATAGGAATAGATACCTCACCCAGTACCTTCACTTGTACCCCGCCACTGAAGTCAGACACAAACTGATAGCTGGGTTCAGTCATGCTGTACCCTGCTGCAGCTCTGGTCCCAATGATGGAGACCTGAGAATTAGTGTCTACCTCTAAGGCAGTGTCCAGCCCCAGATTGCCATGCCACCTGAGCTTGGCTACCTTGGGCTGCTTCTTGGCTCTTTGAAGAGCCCCAATCAATCCAGCCAAACTAGTCCCCCTCCTGGGCTTGGTTAGAGCCTTGGGCTTGACAGTTGACTCCCCAGCTGTTGACCTTGCAGCCTGTTCAACAAGTACCTCTGCAACCTGGCCAGGGCTAGTTAAAGCCCGACCGGCTCAGCTATGGCGGTCGGTCACGTTGAGCTTGGGATAAGGTGAACACAGAGAACTGCTGTCGGAGCTGGCCCACCACTGGTTTATGTCTTAGCCAGCAAACCCTATCCGGTTAGCCGTAACCGTGGGACAAGCTAGCTGTCCGTACCGACCCGGATAAGGCCCCGGACTGGGGCCTAGGTGGCGCCAGCCCTAGGCGCCGCCCTTAGACCGGTCGACCGCATCGGACCGCCGGATTATAGCCGGCGGCTTAGCGGACGCTAGCGGAAGGCGTGCGGACGGACATGGGGAACTTAGAGCCAGATCCTAGGGCTCTAGAGTTACTCAACTCCGACATACTCTTTTGTTCTTTGATTAATTATCAAAATAATTACATCAAATGCAGACCATACAAAAACCTCTAAGGTAGGGAACTCAAGGGGGCCTCAAGGCCGTCAAAATCACCACGGTATCGACCCGCGCCCTTGTGATCACACATGAATAGTGATGTAATAAGTATCGAGAAAAAAACAACTATGCCACCAGACAAAAGGTGACCCATTTATTAGGACCAGTGACCCGCCGACGGGCCCAAGGCACCGTCCAACGTGGCTAGGGTATGGTCAGGACAAGCAAAAAAAACTACCACCATGATATTCGTGAATGCTAGCAACACAGGGTGAGTTATGGCTGTATTCATAAAGCGCCCGAGCCGTAACCCTGTGTGGCTCACGGGTGTTGCATCGTCATGCGCTTGCGCAACACTGCGTACTGCGGGGCAGCCTCCCGCGCCTCCTTGGTGAGTGCATCCGCGGGATTGAGTTCATCCGCGATGTGCTGGAGACGCGTGACGCAGGAGGCCGCCTCAGCGAGTACGAGGTAATCAACGTCCTGTGACCGCGCATAGGGATTGTCAAGGAAGGCCAAACAACTTTGTGAGTCAGTGTGCACCGTGCTAGTCCAGTGAAGAGTGAACCCACACGAGCCAAATACCCAACCCAGCAAGTACCGCAGCCACATGCCATGTGAGATAGCTGAAACAATGCCCCGGCATTCAGCCGTGTTGGGGCTAGTGGCAATGCGGCTGTGCAAGCGCGAGTACCAATCTAACAACATGCCAGGCTGTCCCTCATTGCTGATAAAGAACAGTGCCCCCATGCGGGCCCGCACTTGGCTGACTGTGCGCGTCTCTAGATTAGCATCCGTCACTATCTCGAGGTGCACCGGCTGTGAGCAATCGAGCCCACGAAGCACAATGCCGGGCGTCATGGCCAGCTGCCGCCGAACATGAATGGACCCTAGTCCTTCCAGCACATCATCGGGCAGGCGAGCGAGCACCGCCAAATCAGGTGCCACCGTGTCCGCCAACCACCCGAGCTTGCCCTTAACCGAGGGCCCATGGGTTGCCAACAGCGGGGACGGGAGGTCGGCCAGCAGGTCAACCACATAGTTGCGGCTATCCTGCATGTGCATGACCCATTCGCCAGAACGCGAATCCCGCTGCAACGTAGACTGCACGCCGCAAAACACCACGGGTTTACCCTCCTCATGATCCACCGCCCTGCCCAGGGGAAACTTAGCCGCCACTGCAGCAAGAAACTGGGTAGCAAAGGTGCGAGGTGCCACCAGCTTGAAGTCATCGCCATGCCACACGAAGAGGGCTGGCTCGCCAGGGACGCCGGTGGGGACCACAAAGAAGTTAGGATCAGCGCGATGGTACGTGGCCCCTAAGCTCTGCAAGACCTCCTCCGCGGAAATGCGGAAGATGATGGGAGAGCTCTGCAGCCCCTCCACCCCTGTCAACAGCTCGATATACTCGCTGCCAATGGTGCCATCCTGCCAGACCACCGGGACCTTCACCACGTAGCGGGTGCCTTGCCATGTTTGCTGCGCGACCCCAGCGTCGCTGTGGAGGAATGCCCGCTGAAAGTCACCGCACCACATCCCGTAGTCCTTGCCCGCGTTCCGCTTGCCCAAGTAGATGACCGTCAGTAGCCGATGCGAAACATGGTTGAGCCCAGGGGTATAAAGATCCTTGGCGTCCAGCGGGGAGGACCCCTTCGTCTCCGTGACCACGGGCCTAACCCGGAACACCACCGAAGAGTTGGTCTCGTCCGGCTTGTAGGTGAGCACGAACTTCAACCGCAACCGCGTGGCCCCGGCTGGCACACTCTCCAATCCTCGGTAGACCTCGCGCTCTCGCCACTGCTCCTTGGCTCGAATGAACGCGTCGCGCCACAAAGCAAACTTGAGAGGATCTTGACAGTCCAGGACAAGTTGCTCCCACGTCACAGGGCTATCCGCCGCCAGTGAGTGTGAGTGGAGGCCGAAGCTGCGCGGGTGCCAATCCTGAGGCTGAATGATGGACTGGACGAGCGGCGGTGTGGAAAACGCCGCCATCGGTAAGCGCCGCACGACGCCGGGCTGCCCGACCACCACCCCCAATGGAGCGTGGTACTCGCGAAGCGGGATGCTGCCCACCCCCGCGACTGACAGCAAGTCAGCGGACACTGAGAACCCCGGGTATGATACGAAAGGTTCGCCCAGCAAGGCCACATCCTCGTAGCCATCCACGACGTGAAACGGCGTGTCAATGCCCAACACCGGCAGCACCACCATCCCGGTAACTTGATATGCCGAAGTGCCTGCAAAGTCGGTCACCGATTTGTACGGCGACTCTAGCACTGGATACAGGGTGGCTGCCCGACGAGAGATAATAGACACGGATGCTTGCGTGTCCACAGCCACCAGCTGCCACGGTCTACACGTAGGAAACAAGGCTGACTTAACCGGCCTGACCCCCTGTGAGAGAGTTTTGACCTGAGCCACCCCTGATGCAGCTTTCGCTTTAAGCGCCTGAGCACGCCACAAGGCCGTGACCGTTGAAGCCAGGTCCCTAGGTGGGCGAGGCGCATGGGCAGGACCCTGACCCTCCGGCGAGGCCACGCTAGGCGGGCCTCCCACATTATCCGTGGCTAGCACAGGAGGTGAGTCACTACGTGCACTAGGTCCCGTCAAACCCACCCCATCCTCATCCCACCCATCCACGGGGTCATATTGGGGCCCAGGGGAGGGGGGGGTGTAGCTGTGTCTGCCCCTGGGAGCGACCCGTGGGGTACCACCTCAGATGCTACGACAGGCGCATTATCCTTCACTACCCACCCCAGTGCCCTGTTGGCTGCCAGCTCACTCTCCATGCTATCCCCTTGCTTATAGCCTGCCACCGATGCCCATGGTACCCTATACACCCGATCATTCCACTCTATGTCTATGACCCGCAGCGGCCAGTCTAACTTTGTGATGGCCCCAGGCCCCTGCATGGTGCCCCGTTTGCCGCTGGGCGAGCTCTCCTTGTGGAACATGACCAACTGCCCGACCTCAAAAGCGCTAGACAAATCAGGCAGCGTGGCATCCTTGAGCCGCAGCTTGGCGGCGGTATCCTGTAGATGCTGTTGGTATGCCTCTACTACCTCGGGTGAGTAGGTGCCCGCTGACAGCCCCCGAGGCGTGACTAGCCCAAAGCCCTTGACATCAAGCACGTGCCTATGGTTGCACACATGCATGAGCTCCTTGCACCACGCCGACTTGACCGCGTAGGATTTGCCATGTGGGTTATCCTGTCGCTTGGCTGCCACAGTCTTGACATAGCTTACAGTGCGATCTATCATGCCCATATTGCCGTGATCCTCACGCCCCACGATGACCACGGCCTCCATCCCCGGCAAACCTTGCACACAGCGGAACTGCTGGTCTAGCATGAGCTCCACTACGGGATGAAAGAAAGCCAGGCTGATCTTGATAGCCCTGTGCAGGTCAGCCTCAAACATGTGAGGCAGCGGCTCAATGTAGGTGGCCTTGCTGAACCTATCCTTGACTATGAAATAGGTGTCCCCCCCTTCCATGTGCATGACATCCCCCACAAGGTACCCTCGCTCCAAGGGTGGAGTCTTGGCATGACGCCTCACTAACCGTTTTTCTCACCGGGGCGGCACGGTAACCGGGCCGGTTCGCCAGTTAGCCGGGGCGGTAGCCGGTCCAGTTACCGTGCCGCCCCCGGCAACCGGCCCCGGCAACTGCCAGCTCATTCGCTGGCCCGGAAACCGGGGCGGCAGCCGGGGCAGCGCATGGCGGCGCATTCGCAGGGCCGGCAACCGGGGCCGGTAGCCAGGGCGGCGCATGGCGGCGCATTCGCAGGGCCGGCAACCGGGGCCGGTAGCCAGGGCTGCGCATGGCGGCGCATCGCACGGTCGGCAACCGGGGCTGGTAGGCAGGGCGGCGCATGGCGGCGCATTCGTACTGCAGGCAGCCGGGGCCGGTAGCCAGGGCTGCGCATGGCGGCGCATTCGCAGGGCCGGCGACCGGGGCCGGTAGCCAGGGCTGCGCATGGCGGCGCATTCGCACTGCAGGCAGCCGGGGCCGGTAGCCGGGGCAGCGCATGGCAGCGCATTCGCAGGGCCGGCGACCGGGGCCGGTAGCCAGGGCGGCGCATGGCGGCGCATTCGCACTGCAGGCAACCGGGGCCGGTAGCCGGGGCTGCGCATGGCAGCGCATTCGCAGGGCCCGGCGACCGGGGCCGGTAGCCAGGGCGGCGCATGGCGGCGCATTCGCACTGCAGGCAGCCGGGGCCGGTAGCCAGGGCTGCGCATGGCGGCGCATTCGCAGGGCCGGCAACCGGGGCCGGTAGCCAGGGCTGCGCATGGCGGCGCATTCGCAGGGCCGGCGACCGGGGCCGACAGTACTGAATTACTGCCCGCTGCGCATGCCGGCCATGGCCAATCTCCTTTATTATTTAAATTATATGCAAAAATCCCCTTTCTCCTGTTGTGTACGCACAGGGATTAAAAGCACTTCGGTGCTCCGTGACTCCCCAACGGGAGCACGTGTTTAATTAATTAATTAATTAATTAGTACTTACTTGCTTACTTACTTACTTACTTACATATTACTCACTTACCGTTACTTACTTACATATTACTCACTTACTTACTTACTTACTTACTTACTTACTTACTTACTTACTTACTTACTTACTTACTTACTTACTTACTTACTTACTTACTTACTTACTTACTTAATTAATTAATTAGACTCGTGCTCCCGTACTTACTTACTTACCTTAGTACTTACTTACTTGCTTATACTTGCTTGCTTACTTACTTACTTACTTACTTACTTACTTACTTACTTACTTACTTACTTACTTACTTACTTACTTACATTGCCAGCTTGCTTGCTTGCTTGCTTGCTTGCTTGCTCGCTCGCTTGCTTGCTTGCTTGCTTACTTACTTACTTACTTACTTACTTACTTACTTACTTACTTACTTACTTACTTACTTACTTACTTACTTACTTACTTACTTACTTACTTACTTACTTACTTACTTACTTACTTACTTACATTGCCAGCTTGCTTGCTTGCTCGCTTGCTTGCTTGCTTGCTTGCTTGCTCGCTCGCTCGCTTGCTTGCTTGCTTGCTGGCTGGCTGGCTTGCTTGCTTGCTTGCTTGCTTGCTTGCTTGCTTGCTTGCTTGCTTGCTTGCTTGCTTGCTTGCTTGCTTGCTTGCTTGCTTGCTTGCTGGCTGGCTGGCTGGCTGGCTGGCTGGCTTGCTTGCTTGCTTGATTGCTTGCTTGCTTGCTTGCTTGCTTGCTTGCTTGCTTGCTTGCTTGCTTGCTTGCTTGCTTGCTTGCTTGCTTGCTTGCTTGCTTGCTTGCTTGCTTGCTTGCTTGCTTGCTTGCTTGCTTGCTTGCTTGCTTGCTTGCTTGCTTGCTTGCTTGCTTGCTTGCTTGTTTGCTTGCTTGCTTGCTTGCTTGCTTGCTTGCTTGCTTGCTTGCTTGCTTGCTTGCTTGCTTGCAACAGGTGTTGAAGGTTCCTCTACTTTGTATTGGCACCCACATATGACGCAGTCGTGAACGTGATCTAGTCAATTAATGAATTAATTTACACGTGAGAATGAATTAATTACAAAACAGACACGCGATAAATAATTTGATTATTAATCAGTGAATCCCATTAATTGATCATTCGATTAATCCCATACTGTGAACTGATCGGGCAATTAATTAATTAATTAATTAATTAATTAATAAGACTCGTGCTCCCGTTTGGGAGTCACGGAGCATGAACCTCGATGGATGGATGGATTGATTAATTAGTTAATTAGACTCGTGATGGATGGATGGATGGGTGCAACCAGTCCTACATCTTCTTTTCTTTTTTCTTTCTCTTTTTTCTTTTTCCCTTTGTAATGTATACTCCTTACTTATTCTTTTAGCGCCTTCGTGTATGTGTGTTTTCCCTATCAACCTAACTTGTTACCCTCTGTCTCCCTCCACACAGGTCTACCTAGAGATCAAGGAGACAACCAGCGCAGAGATAGCCATGCACGCGGCTCCCGCGGCCACCACGTCTTTCCTCTCAGACAACTACCCTAGTCCTTCCACGGCGTTGGATCGCCATGCGTCCCGGCATAGTTGTCTTACTTCACACGGAGGTGCAGGTGCACCATGTGCACCCAGAGTAGGTGGCTGTTTACGCCCCCCACCTGCAGGTCGTAGCCCAGAATCAAGAATGTATTAAAAACCATAGGCCCCCTTCTCAGGGCCATGTGTTATGTCCCATCCCATGTTCCCCTCCCGCTGAGGACTTATGCTCACGTGACGCAGTCACGTGTCTATTAATTAATTAGTTAATTAATTAATTAATTAATGTGTTATGATTAACGTGTTATGTATACCCCCAGCAGACTAATTAATGAATTAGTTGTCGAAGCTCTGAATGGGGTGAAAACTCATATTTTCATTACCATCTTATTTACAGTGGACCCCTCTTTTTGTAGCTACGTTATCATTGGTAGTTCAACAATGCCACACACCCCATGTGTGCCCTCCTACCCCATCTGTCCTTGAAAGTACTCGTGTAAGCAAGACAACCACCAATGAAATGAATGCATGCATACTTTGGTTGCCTTGGGGGGGTCACTGCACACGAAAATTCAATTAGACATGCCTCCCCCTTTCCATCACACAGAGGGTTCACTCTTTCTACCCCAATCTGTCACGCCTGTGACCACGAAGTTAGCAGGAACGCAGGCATTTGAGCTCGGCACTCTGAGGAAGCTGCTATACTGGCCTGCGCTGGTTGTCTCTTTGGTACTGCTCATAAGCGGTCCTTGCGTGGATACGACTCCTCAGCGTTCAAGGCAACCTCGTCACGTTTCACCCCGTTTGCCTCTTTCACTCTCATGCCCTGAAAGTAGGAAGGCTACACTCACAGGACGCCCACCCGGTATTGTCCTGAGGGGCGAGAAGGCATGACACGGGAAAGAAAATTCTCCACGACACCGCACCACGTTGGTAGTCCGCGTGGGAGGCTTGCGGGTGAGGACGAGAACATCCCACGCGAAGTAAGATGCTGGGAGGACGGTGTGCAGGATGAAGATCAGAAGCCGGGAGAGCCAGCTTTCGCGCTTGAGATGCTCGTCGCAGGCGTGGTATTGCATGCGGCCCTTGTCGCCGATGTCCGATGCGCCTTCTGAAGGGTGAACTCACCGTCAATGCGCCGGGATGTCCGCATAGACGCCATTCGCGAAACTCAGCCGCTGTTGAATCCGAAACCGTGGGCGCTCCTGTGGATCAAATCATTTCTGACGGCCGCTGCTTTCATGGGCGCCCGCCCCCCAATCCTTTCTCTTCCTCCACTTACCTGCCCTCTTGTATTGGTGCCTCGGCGTGCGGTCGTGCGCGGCCGCCATGCGGCGAGCAGCAGATAGCACGCCAGCATGGGCCTCATTAACGTCTTCCTCAAAAGATGACTCGGCCATGGTCGTCTGCAATGATAGTTAGTATACCATCGACCCTCGGTTTCACCTACAATGCAGACCCCACGTAAGATACGTAGCAAGAAAATGCATGGCGATAATCATACAGGGAAAAAACCCAAAAAAACGATGTACAGAAGTATGAACAGTGGTAGTGACTAGTGGCTCTAGATCTAATAACCAATTCCATCGACCTGCCTGCATGCACCGCACTGTTTGCAGTGTTCGACCCGGACAGGAAAATGTTTTCCGTGATTGACGCAAACGTTTGCAGTTGTTAACAACAACTCTCCCGTTGCGCGGTTCACCGGCGTGGGAATAAAAGCGTGAGAATAAATAACTCAACTCCACTCCACTCTCCCGTTGCTGAACTAGTGAAATTGGTCTGCGTACCCGTGCTTGGCCGTTTTCAGGCTTCAGCTGTTCAGTTCTCAACCTACGTACGTCATCAGACGCCTGACGAGTGAGTTGGCGTCACTTGGCGAGCTTTTCAAGAAATACAAGTTGTAGCAGGGTTGTAGTCCAAGATTCAGCAACGCTGACAACTGTGTTAGTAACAGCTGATGGACTGACGTCTGACGGGGATTTTCAGATCCGTGGGCAGGCTTATACAAGCAAGTCTCCCGCTGAAGCTCGAGTAACATTGTCAAGCTTGTAATTGTCAAGCCTGTCACTGTCAAGCCTGTCAATTGTCAAGTCTGTCATGCATCATCAATATTCAATGCCTGCCGCGAGCGCCGACGTGGCCGCTGAATTCCCTTCGCAGATGTCCATCCAAGCGTGTTGCGCAACCTTAGTTAACCTTCTCGGCGACGTAAAGCCCATCCGGGGGGCATAACTCGTGCATGCAAAGCGACTCCCCATAGCTTCCCAGTGTAGAAGTCTTTTTAGTCTTGCTAGCGCCGAAGATTTGTGCAACGTATCGTCGCACGTGACGGATGGGACATGCTATCGTATTCTCTCTAGGTAGCAGCACGTCCGGGGTTTGTAGGGAGGCGGACGGCCACGAAGCTGCAGCACGCGCGCGTTGCTGGTAAGAGTTGCAAGGCTGTTTGCAGCGCGCTAGTTTGGTGGGCAATGGAGCCGTACTTGTAGGCAACCGAATGATGTCATTTTGCAAATGGCATGTCTTTTTCCACGGAGGTCGTTGCCGCGAGCTTTGTCTTGTACGGTGGTAGATACTTTCCGAGGGTTGGTGTGCGGCGTTTGACTTGTGGGGCTGATGTCGATGCTGTTTCAGCGGTCCGATGTGCCTAAGTCGCTCGCGCTACTGCACTACGCCTGGCAGTACGCCTTGTCAGTTGGATGATTAATGGCCACCTCCGGCAAACCCGAAGTGTGATAGCATCCTCGATTCGGCCCTGGTATGCGGGGGGGTGTATTCGTGGCGACAACACTTCGTGCTTAAATACCGGCCATCTTTGTGTCTTTGCATGCAGGTAGTGCAGACGTGCTTTGTCTTGTCCCAGCTGGCCGACCTTTTCGTAACGTTTTTTTATGGAGATGTGGATTAGCAACCAATTTGGTGCATGCCGCCCCCCTGTGATTTAGATATCTGTTTGTGTCTGTTCTTTCACAGCCAGTCATGGCTGTCTGCAGTATTGGCATTGCCAGTTGAATGGCTTCACTGACTCGTACTGCATGTTCGCAACTGGATGTCTGTGCCTGCACGATGCGGGGATCACGACTTTTGATGCATTGTGGAGAAAGTGCAGGTGCGTATTGCTTTTGCTGCCTGGCATGGCCTTCAGATGCGACGACTATCTGCCACTCGGCTGCGGCATCGTGGCTTGCAGAGGTTGTGTACCTCTTGAATCAGGGTAGCTTCTGGTTTTTGAATGGCTTGCCGTGTTTTGCAGGCCAGTCCACGTCAGGCCGACATGTTGTACCTCTCCAGAAAGTCCCCAGCTGTGATTTCCACAATCCCCCCTCAACTGCCTCTACCAAGCGCACGTCACTTATTTGCGTTGTGATGCCCTGCTATGTCCTGCAATACCCTGTGCTATGTCGCAATGCACTTCAACGCTCCACGATCTTCATTTCCCTCCTTGATCGCCGTGTGCTGTGCTGTGCATTGCAGGTTATGGCCCATCCATACTGCACAGCAATCAGTACGCTCACGAAAGGGACCAGGGCGTGATTTTAGGGAAGAGTTCCATACACGCGAGATATGAGACGTGCTGGCATCGATGCCCGCTGTGGGCTGAGCTGTGGTGATGATATAGTTGGGGAGTTAGGTCGGTAGTTATGACAGCAAAGCACATATTGTGAGACTCGCTTCACTCAGCGCTCTTCCTCACATGCATTTCATATTACACATGCCGGATACATGCATCAGTCGCCTTGACGGGTGATGTTACTTTATAAGCGCGTAAACGCGAGTCGACCTACGCAGAGTGCAGAGTGTTTGGATTGGGAGAGGAAACTAATGGGTTTTACACAATGCCTTGTGCTTGGCCTTGCTACCCACACACCTTGCAGGTGCTGAAAGAAAGAGAGGTTGAAGACAATTTACGTGGAAGAATAAATGGCTTTATTAGAATATAATAGTTGGAGAAGAGCTTGAATGGAGGTTGAATGGAGGTTGAATGGAGGTACCTGCCCTTAGGGGGCAGTTTCCTTTTATACCTTTTAGGCTAGGAAGGATGACATCAGCAATGACATCATCACAGAAGCTTGTAGAAACATCCTAGCATATTCCTAGCATATTCCCAGCATATTCTCAGTATATTCCAGGAATATTCCTGGCATATTCTTAGAACATTCCTAGAACATTCTAGACATGATCCAATGAGCTGGCATAATAGCTAGATGCCAAGTGTCTACATAATAATGTGCCACATAACATAATTAATAAAGTGACACATCTCTTCTCCTTGGAGTGACAAGTGTCATGCAATGAGTCTACCCACTTGTCATCATGTAAGTCATAACATGTGTCATCATGAGCTGCCAACACTTGTCAGCTCATGGACCAAACACTTGTCCAATAGGCCATAGCACCACTTGTCAATCAAATACGTGATGCTACTAGGCTGACTCAGGTACAAGTCATCCATGTCCAAGTATAGGACTATGGCACATGAATATTGATCAGCTCATTGAGCCCAATCCATCTAGCTCATATAGCTATCAAATTCCCAGTCCATATAATAAATCCAACAAGAAATAAATCAGGCTGGGATATATTGTGGCCAGGTGGATATAATATCCCTAACACCCCCCTTAGCCACATGGGCACAATGCAAAAGATGTCTGGGTAGGTGGAATCTCAACACCCCCCTTAACCACATGCTCGTAGCATGCCGTCCAGTTGCTACATGGTGCAACTGAAAATGAAGATGCCGTCCTCGTGAAACGCTTGAAGCTCCAACATGCGGTCATGAGCCGCACTACCGCCACTGATCCGTCCCCCCCCGGCAACGCGAATGAGTGTCCAACCATAGCAGCGACGCACTAGCTGCCCATCCTGGATGGCTGATACCCAACCCTTAGTTGGAAAAAGTGCTCTAGATGCTACATTCCCCCCTCACTCAAAGCGGCTGCCCATGGACACAATAGGGCCACACAGTCCCACACATACAATACGGCAACACATGCCAACAAAGAAAGTCCCTATGAGCTAACCCAAACGGTAAAGAGGTAGGGCAACGGCAACAACACGTGCTGTACACGCACGGAGCAACATAACATACGCCATCTCACAAAATTAATGACACCAACATCACGTTTTACGCCAATATATAAACGGGGTGAACAAACAAACATATTGGCAACAAATGCCACACAAACAAGGTGCAATACAACCTTCAACACAAGACACAGTGGCCATAACAGATAAACACGCTTCATAGCAAAGAAAACAGGACGTGCAAAACATTACCGCCACAAAGGCGAACACAAGTAACGATTACTTCGTCACGATTCACAAATCAGTGCCCGAGAGTAAACATTACGTCCGACATTACATGCTATGCCGAAATGCACAGCCGAATTGGACACAAAGGACGTAAACATTTGCATACAAGCAATGCTCTCAGCACAAAACAAAATAACACACGCGTCACAGGCACTTTACTTACGAAAACAAGTCGTAGACGACGATACAACGGCGCTTCACTACGCCGCAAACTAGTGCCACAAATAGCGTGCAAAAACTCTGGATATACACTCCAGGTACGTAGAAAACGTCTCGTGGGAACAATACCAAAATGCGTGGGCCATTGCCACTGAACGCATGGCAAAATAAGCACATAATTGCTGGAAGAACACAAAGAAAGAATCAGAAAACGCAGGCTTACGGCGCCTCACAATTTCCAGCAAACACGACACAAAAGTCGACATACAAGTTAATTTCCCACAGACAAAACATTAGGGCAACCTTGAGGAGTGGGGTCTGTGCATCCTGGGCGACAATTTCCAAGGGTCGTTGCAGCTAGCGCATTTGCAAATGCCATGGCCTGGCCGAACACCGTCAACTGACCGACGTGATACCTTGGCAGCATTTTGCAGTCGACCTGACCGTTGGTGCTTGACAGCAGTGTGGCTGACAGGTCGCTGTCCACGTCGTTGTCGGCTCGCTCGAGGCCTCGCGCCAGCACCGGACTTGGCAGTCCAGGACTTGGAAAAATTTGCAGCTTGGTCGATTTCGCCCTCGCGCACGAATTTGTTCCCCCTCAGTTAGGCTGGCAGCGTTCGAGCGCCGCGCCTTTGGTCTGGTCGCCGGACTTTGGTTACTAGCACCAGTATCACCTGGTATGCTGGCGGCGACAACGCGCTCCGCCTGCACTGGGCTGTTCTGGACCGCGGTTTCTGGAAGTACTTCAGCGTCTGACACGGACTTCTCCATTGCGCTGGAAACTTCTCGAATTGGCGTGAACTTCCACTGGGCCGGCGCAGAGTATATAAAGCCACGCAGTGTGCGAGTAATGCCCAGTAGGCCGCCCCCGATCCCGCATACACGGGCAAGCATGGCCAGTATGACCGTTAGGCCCACGGCCAGCCACTCCGCCGCGTGTCCCGAGGCACGTGAGATGCTGCGCTCGCTGCTCGCCATTTTCTGCCCTTGACAGGCAGCGTCGTTCTTGAAGCTCGTCGCCGACGATTTCAGCTCTGGGATGGCGTCCATCGCTGCGTCCGCACCGCGCGCGGGCAAAAAGTAGGTGTTGTTCCTCGTCCCGATGCTGCAGTGCCTGCTGTCCAGCACAGCAACCCGCTGGGCGAGGTCGACCTTGTGGCCATCCTTGACGAGCTGGCCGACTGATAGAAGTCGGGTGCTCAGCCTGGGAACGAGCAGCGCGTTTTGGAGGTGCACGTCCGCGTCCTGACCCGGCAGCTTCAGTTTGACAGTCCCGATGGCTGTCGCCTTCAGTTGGCCGCCTGAGCCGGCGATTTCCCTGTCATGAGGGTGCAGGCACACGAAGTCCGACGGGCATGGCGTCATGTGACAGCTCGCTGCGGAATCCAGCACCCAGCTGGTCGGTGCTTTCTTTTCATACTGCGTGAGTGCAGCAGCATCCGACGGCGATGGCGACTCGGCGATGGTGGCGAAGACGAAGCCGGACCGCTCCGCAGCCTCCTCGGTGATACGCGCCTCGCTGGCACCTGGTGAGTGCTCCTTTCTCGCTTGGTTCCGTCGCGTTGCCTTGTTCTTGCGTTCTTGCTTCAGCTCCGGATGCTTCTCCCAGCACTGGGTGTCCACGTGCCCGGCCTTCTTGCAGTAATTGCACCGCCTCTTTCCTCCACTTTTCTTCGTAGTAGTGTGGAAAACCTGGCCGTTAGGGGAGCCCTCCTTCTTTGCTTGAGCAGAACGCCTTCCGTGCAGTAGCTCCTCCGCCTCCAGCAGCGCAGTCTTGACCTCCTTTAGCGAATCCTCCTCTCCAGTTAGGACCTTGACCAGGTCACAATAGGCCGATGCTAAGGCCTTCAACACAGCCTTGATTTCTTCCCATTTCCTCAGAGACCGCCCATCAAACGTTGTGATGGACTTGCTTGTTGCCCGGAATTGCTTGTAGCACGCTTCCTTGGTAGCCATGGTGTCTTCAGTCGCCAATGGAACTGGATGTCTCTGGGTTCACAGTGGTCTTCTTGTTCCTCAGTAACAAACCTCCGATACCATGTTTGGATTGGGAGAGGAAACTAATGGGTTTTACACAATGCCTTGTGCTTGGCCTTGCTACCCACACACCTTGCAGGTGCTGAAAGAAAGAGAGGTTGAAGACAATTTACGTGGAAGAATAAATGGCTTTATTAGAATATAATAGTTGGAGAAGAGCTTGAATGGAGGTTGAATGGAGGTTGAATGGAGGTACCTGCCCTTAGGGGGCAGTTTCCTTTTATACCTTTTAGGCTAGGAAGGATGACATCAGCAATGACATCATCACAGAAGCTTGTAGAAACATCCTAGCATATTCCTAGCATATTCCCAGCATATTCTCAGTATATTCCAGGAATATTCCTGGCATATTCTTAGAACATTCCTAGAACATTCTAGACATGATCCAATGAGCTGGCATAATAGCTAGATGCCAAGTGTCTACATAATAATGTGCCACATAACATAATTAATAAAGTGACACATCTCTTTCCTTGGAGTGACAAGTGTCATGCAATGAGTCTACCCACTTGTCATCATGTAAGTCATAACATGTGTCATCATGAGCTGCCAACACTTGTCAGCTCATGGACCAAACACTTGTCCAATAGGCCATAGCACCACTTGTCAATCAAATACGTGATGCTACTAGGCTGACTCAGGGTACAAGTCATCCATGTCCAAGTATAGGACTATGGCACATGAATATTGATCAGCTCATTGAGCCCAATCCATCTAGCTCATGATAGCTATCAAATTCCCAGTCCATAAGTAATAAATCCAACAGGAAATAAATCAGGCTGGGATATATTGTGGCCAGGTGGATATAATATCCCTAACACAGAGTCCCATGTATTTTGGGGGTGTTACTTCCGCATGACAAGAACAATCGCAATTGTAGCTTTATTAAGAAAATAACCAATGCTTACAATTTTTAACATAAGACAATTGATTGATGGCAATTGCAATTGATGCGCGTGTGTTACGTCGCGTAACAATTCGTTGTAGTTACGGACGTAAATTAGGTCTTTTGCCTCAGTTGTCGCTAGGTTTACGTTTAGGCTCCTACCGGGACATTATTGTCTTCGTAACAGTACTGTGGTACATTGGGTGCCGTTGGGCGCCGCGCCGCGTACTTTACTAGTGGTCCTGATCCTTTGGTAGAATGTAGTGGACCAGCGTGCATCAGTAGATGTAGTGGACCAGCGTGCATCTGTAGGCGAGGGCCATGTTGGCCCGAGCGTGTTGGACCGTTGGTGACCATTTATGCGTGTTCTACCCCTTGTGTGTGCACTCGGCGTGTGTTAAATGAATTAACACATATAGGCTTGGGTCACGGCAGTGTAGTTGTGTTTCCTTCCTCTTTTCCTGGAGTAAACGGGTTTGATTAAATGGCCTATGGCATATTACAGTAGTACATATGTAAATGCATTGAGATCTGGTTCGTCTCGGTCGTCTTTCGCTAGGGGTGTAAATAGAAGCGGCCTCACTAGTTTAGGTAGTATCAGGACCGGTAGAGGTAGAGGTGGCGGCCGAGGCTTGCGGCGTAACAATGGACTCGGAGGTAGTTTAGATAGAGAGCGAGACGACGATCCTTTGCAACATACGTCATTGAATCAACCCTTCCGCGGCTGGGAAAATGAAGACGACACCTACTTGACAGGTAATGGGCGGGTCGCCTGCGAGCTGGGGGGGTAGTGCTGCCTGATTCAGGACACGCCCTGCCTAGAAGATAGACCTGCTCGAAGCGGAAAATCCTTTTCTAGATAGTTCCTTTTCCTCGTCTTGTTTTCTTTAGAAAAGTGGTTCACTGTCGTAGATAGGTGATGTTTTCGGTTCGATGTTAGTGAGACGATTAGCGTCTGGGTAGGTTCCACCTTTTCCTTCGTGCTGCTGTACATTAGACGGCCGCACTCGCAGAAAGTCACTGGGTCGCTGACTTTAGGACTACGAGCGCTGGACCATTGCCGCCCTCGTCATTTCGGTGATCCAGATAACCCAGCTAAGTCGACTCCTACCCCTTCCACTCCTATCGTGACTACTCAAGAACAACAAGGTGCGTTACCATGAGCCAACGGCGATCTTTTACTGCTCCTTCCCATTCTTCTAGCGATAATAGTCTAGCTAAATATTACGTAGTGATTACGCCTCAATGGTCCTCCATTTTCCTTTCTTGGTCCGACGCTAGGAAGATCGTTCAGAATCGTGTATACAACGTAATTAGGTACAAGAAATTTATGTCCTTCGAAGAAGCTCAGCAGTTCCTTATAGATCATAGCCAAACAGATTTAGGCCTTCATGTACGCCCTATTCCTTATGGTCGTCCTCCAGTAGAAGCTCTAGTCTTTGCTACCCCTCCTTCTTCTCCCCCTAAACGGGCTGCATCTGCATCTGCTTCAGATACTCCTCTCACTTTGGAGTTTGGTTCCCTATCCATTACTGTTGTTAAAAAGGATTGATTTTAATTTTGTTCCTGCTGCATCCTTCAAGGTTTTTCATTTTCCTTTGTGGCTTTCTTCTAGATTCCTATTCCTTTACTTAATTAAAGATGGATCCAGTGGGTGGAGATATGTCGCCTATACCTACCAATAATAATAATAATAATAATAATAATAATAACACTAACAATAACAACAATCGTGGTAACCGACGGGACTCACTTGAAACGGTGCACCATCTCACTCCTCAAGGTAATCTTCGTACCTCACCTCCTTCTCCTGTTGCTGGTGGTCGCCGTCGTCCCTCACTTACCCCTCCTACCTATGAACAACGTATGCAAGTCAGATTTAGTGATGACCCTTCCCTTACCTTGAACCAGGCCCCTGCCCCTCCTGCAACCGTGGCTCAACCCCCTAGCAGGTCCTCACTAACTAACAATGTTCTAGGCCTCCTTCCCACCCTGTGCCTTCCATGCCTGTTTTAACACGGGTCGTGCCTCTGCCCCTGTCGGCCCTTCTGGGCGCCCTAGTGCAGTTCCCTTTTACCCACCTGCTTCCTGGTCCTACCCTGAGACGGCCTATGAGGCAGCCCAGGTCCCTACCCGTGTGGCTGATTTAGAAGTTAACAGTGATTTCAGCACCATGCCCCTAGATGATAGAAATTATGATCATTTTGCCTACTCCTCTCTTCGTGAGCAATATACTGTCCCCTTTTCTTATGGGCACCAGCCTGAAACGGTGGCCCCTTCTAGACCCCTACCCAAGACTTTTCCTCTTCCTTCCTTCTATCCCGCTTATGTAGCAGTGGAAGATAGTGGCCCTATGGGAAAAACTGACTCTTCTAATCCCCCTAAGCCTCCTGCTCTTCCCCTCTTTGCTAACCTTCCCAAGCTGGATGTCAAGTCTACCCCTCAACAGTTTTTCACCTTTATTATGTTGCTTACCCAGAACACAGAGTCGTGGCAGAATCATAATAGATGGCGTCTCTCTGATGCTGTGTTAGTTCCTCACTATCTTACAACCTGCATTACTCCTGAGCTTGCTAACCTCATTCAGTGTGAGTCTTTGGCCTCTCATGCCTACCCTAACTCTGTAGCAGAATTGTTTAAGCGTTTAGAGAACCATTTAGTCCCTCCTGATTCAGATTGGCAGGATAGATTAGCCTTTGGTACCTTGCAGCAGGGTACTAAATCATTTAAGGATATATGAAAGAGTTTGATGCTCAGATGGTACGAATTAGGGATTTGTCGGGTGCAGAAGTACGTGCTCGCTTCCTCCAAGGCCTCAGTAGACCCTTATTACGTGAAGTCAAGCGCCAGTTCTCTGCCTACCGTTTTACTGATCTGCCCCTCAAGCATGTGCGCCAGCATCTTTTACGAGTAGCAGATTTCTTCTCCACGCCTTCTCTTCCTACCCGTTCCCGTATTAATAATATTAGCCTTACCCCGAGGAGGAGAACTCCTATGTAGAAGAATTAGATATCTGTGTGACTGACCTTTCAGCTCTGGATGTCTCTCATATCACCTGCTATCATTGTAAGGAAGTAGGTCATCTTAAACGTGAGTGCCCCAAGTTCCTTTCGGGTGCTCCCCCTCATCCCGACGCTCGCCCTCCTCGTACCCCTCAGCGTGCTCCTATTCGTCCCACTTCAGGACGCATTCCTTCAGCTACCCCTAGTAGGCTGAATGCTGTGCAGACAGGATCCCCAGGGTTCCCCTATGATAATCAGGCTCCCGCACCCTCTTCAATCCCTCGTGACCCTCCAGCAGTGGCTTTTCCGCCAGGGTCTTCTTCGGGGTTCGTTCCTATGGATTTGGGGGGGGAGGGGGAACAGTAGGCCTGTCAGCCGGGGGTAACCTGGACAGGTCCTTAGATAGTACCCCAGATAAAAATTTTTGCCTGCCTGTTTTTATAACCTCTGTAGGAGCTGAATCATCCCTACCACTACGTGTGCGTCCTCTTATGTTCTTGAATGGTGGCTTAACCGTCCCTCATACTGTTGTAGATCCCTTCCTGCATGCTGATGAACTCTTGAATGTCTCTGTGTTAGTGGATAGCGGTGCGGCTAGCTCCTTTGTGAGCGAGGCCCTAGTTAGGCGTTTAGGACTAGTCCCTACCCCTCACACAAAAACTGTCACTGTCCATTATGCTGACGGTCGCACCAGTCATTCCCCGGGTACGGTGTCCCTTCCCCTGGTCATACAAGGACGTACGGTCAACCTGACGGCCACTATAGGCCCTATCACTACAGCTGATGTATTACTAGGATTAGATTGGCACCAGGATAATAAATTACTATTAATTATGATACTATGGTCATTTGGTTTCCAGATAGCTCTTACTGGGTACCAGAACGTCATTATAGATTAGAAAATTTATCCTTGGTAGATATTACTCCTCCTACACCTGTTGATCCTCCTGTGAGACCTATACCTGAAGTATTAATGTCCAATGACGAATTGCGATCTGAACTAAAGGAATATGGATACCTATTATGTATGTTCCTTCAGTTAGAAGTACAGGAGATACCTATCACTAATAATAGTGTGGATATAGATGTAAATACAGTGGATACAATAGGAGTGGGATTTACTGAAAATGAAATAGTAAGATACATGGCTGTGATAGATTCCTCAAAAGTTTTTGAAGAAAAGACTCCTTCTTATCCTCCTCCTCGTTCTGTTTTACACCGTGTAGTTATCAAGGACGGTGCAGTTCCTACGCACTCTCCGATGTATAGAATGGGCCCTACCGAGTTAAAGGAACTAAAACAGATTTTAGTGTCATTATTAGAAGCAGGATTGATAGAGCCTAGTAACTCCCCTACTCAGCTGGTGTCCTGTTAGTTCCTAAGCCAAATGGCAAGTTTCGCCTAGTTACTGATTATAGGAAGTTGAATGATATTACTGTGAAGTCTAAATACCCTCTACCTCGTATTGATGATATATTTAATAAGGTTAAAGGTTCCACTTGTTTCACAGTACTGGATTGTGCGGATGGTTTTTGGCAGTTGCGGATAGCTCCTGAGGATTGCCATAAAACCGCCTTTGCTACCCCTTTTGGTCATTACCAGTTTAGAGTAGCGGCTATGGGACTCTGTAACTCGCCTGCCTCTTTTCAAATGTTAATGAATGAAGTGCTTAGACCTGTTATGGGAAATTCTCACCTTCCTCAGGTGTCCTCTGATTAAAGGATCCTTCCTTCTCCTCTGTTTCTTTATCTGAGCATGACCGTTCTTGTGCTCAAGCTTACTTAGATGATATTCTTATTTACTCTCCTGATTTTGAAACGCACCTACGTGATTTAAAGAAAGTATTAGAAATAATGGCTGAAAATTCTTTGTGGGCGCGCCGTGCTAAAGTTCGTTCGGGTAGGAGTGTCCCATTTTTAGGGCACGTTCTGTCAGATGCCGGGGTCGCTACCGACCCGGATAAAACTAAGTCAATTCAGGAATGGCCTACCCCTACCGACGTTAAAGGTGTACGTAGTTTTCTAGGAATTGCTTCTTACTATAGGCGTTTTATCCCGCGTTTCGCAACTATAGCAGCCCCTATTAATCATTTATTAAAGAAGGATATCCCCTTTGTTTGGAGTAGTGAATGTCAGTCGGCTTTTCAGTGCCTAAAATCCCTACTCCTTTCCCCTCCTGTACTCATCCTACCGGATACTACTAAACCCTTTGTTGTGGCTACAGATGCTAGTAAGGTAGCTATAGGTGGCGTCCTTCTCCAGGATCAGGGTCAGGGCTTACAGCCAATTGAGTATATCTCTAGGACAATGCTCCCTGCGGAGCGTAACTATCCCGTACACCAGCAGGAACTCTTAGCTGTGGTGTATTGTTGCCACGCGTGGCAGCACTTTCTTAAAGGTGCTCAATTTGATGTCTGCTGAATGAACCCTGTGAGCTAGATCCTTATAGATTAGTTATCCAAACGGATCACCGTCCCCTTACCCATCTTCTCTCCCAACCCAACCTTACCCCTCGGCAAGCGCGCTGGATGGAATTTTTAGCACAGTTTTCCCCTTTTAAACTTCAGTATGTCAAGGGTGTAGATAACATAGTACCAGATGCACTCTCTCGTCGTGCAGACTACTCCTTTTTCGAGGACCTTGATGTTCTCAATACTACTCTAGTTCCTACTACTATGGGTGTAACCCCTTATGGTGAACTACCTGATGATGAATCCTATGCCTACCTCTTTCATACAGCTGTTCGCATGCCTGATCTCCTTTCTCACGTAGGACTCTCTCTCCCGTGTGAGGCCCTTCCCGTGGCCTCGGTGGGGGGGAGGGGAAAAATAAAATTTCTATACCGCTTAGCCATATAGCGACTAGGTCAGGAAAGTCTTATGAAAACGTAGTCCCTCTAGGACCTCCCCTTCTCTTTGGCAAGGCGGTAGGAGATCTCTTTAAACCTGTTCTGGATACCTCTGTAGCGATGCCTACCTCTGATCTTGAACGCCTTATTAGTAGATTTACGGCCACTGAGCCGGAAGCATTAGCTGCCATTGCTGCACATCCCCAACAATTAGGCAAGCACCCTTGTAAATTTGTAGGTGGGTTTTTATATGTGCAGATAGCAGATTCTCCCCTCAATGGCGCCTGTATGTCCCTCCTATCTGTCGCTCCTCCTTGCTCTTTGAGTTGCATGACTTAGCTGCTCATCAGGGTGGTAAACGGGTACGGGACTTAGTAGCCCGCTCTTATTACTGGCCTTCCCTTTATAAGGATGTAGATGAGTATGTTAGAACTTGTCAATCTTGCCAGGAGATGAAACCCAATAACGTAGGACAGATAGCAGAACCTAGGACCTTGCCTGACCCCATCATGCCGTGGGATTCTATCATGATGGATTTTGTAGGACCTTTTAGAAAGAATGATAGAGGCAATGCCCAAATCCTTGTGTTCATAGATCGTTTTACGCGTATGTGCCATCTTGTGCCGTGTCCTTTAGAACTCACAGCACGTGATTGCGCACGCCTATACCTCAATAATTTTCTGAGCTATCTGCTCATTTTATAGTTATGTTGCGGCGGGCTCAAAGGGGGCCGATCTGCCGCCTGTAGCGTAGCTCTACCGTACGTCACCTACACCATGTTAGGTGCTTGTTGTTACTTAGGACTAGAGAGAGAAAGGGACCGGCGGTGCGCCGGTACTAGTGCCTACTGGCAACCGTGCCCGCCCTTGATTGAGGGGGGCGCGGCGCCTTGAGACATGTGCTTTGTTTTCCATTTTCACACCGTACTTAGAGTGGTGTGGTGAACGTAGGGAGGCCTTTTTGCAGCTTCGCAACTTGATCCCAGCATTTGCTGGCAAGGTCGGCTGGCCGCTATGGCGGCTGCGCTGAATGTAAGACGATGCTATCGGCCTCTCCGGGCGTGGAGAGGCCTGGAATAAAAGTCTTTATGATCGCCACCTACCGTTACAGGCCACGGTAATGGTTGTTGGGTGGGGGGCTCTACGATTTGAGTAAAAGGGTGTGATTTCCGGCGCTGGGCCCACTGACGATTCCCCTCTACCCCTGGGTGCGGCAAGCAGCTTCCTGACACTGGGGAAGCTGCGTTTTTTAGTCGGACAACGTCAGGGAAGGAGCCATACAGGCCAGGGCCAGCGGCTACGGTGGAAAGAATCACAGGTGGAGGCGAATCTGCCTTAAACGTGGAAATGGCTAGCGCGGGGTGCCAGGGTAGCCCATAACTACCAGGAGCCTGACAGCGGACCCGATCTTTCGGCCTGTGGCCAGACGGGAGTTTCGGGGAGGATGCGGGGCTGGAGCGAATCTTGGTGGGAGGAGCGCGCTCTTCATAATTGCCCAGTTTTTCAGCAAAGGCAGCGGCTGCCGTGGGTCGGGGGGGGGTCCTGTCGGCATGGGGAGGTCGGCAGGCACTCTGTACCCTCTCGGCGCTCCGGCGAGCAGGCCCCTTCTGCCCTTGGCGATAAGGGAGAGGTGGGAAGCTGCGGAAAACCGTGGGTATTCATGCGCACTTACAAAAAATCTGGTTAAGAAACTCTACAGCGCTTGGCAAGCCTGGAAAAAAATTTTCCCCTCGCGGGGGGCGCGTGAAAACGCGGGGGGCTCCGCTACGCCCGCCCAAAGGCGGCGGGCTCCGCTTTGCCTTTGCCGTTTTCACGCGCCTCCCACGAGGGGGGGGGGTGCGTGTGGAACCCGGCAGTGCGGTCCGGCTTTGTTTTAAGAAAATGCATTATATACCATAATAAAGCTCCACTCGGCTGCGGCTGCGCCAAGGCTCGTGACACCATGGCGATGGTGAGCCTTGGCGCTAGGAGGTCCGCAGCCATCATTATCACCACGATGGGGGGTTATGGAGCCAGTGGCAGTGGCTCTACCCTCGGGAAATCCCAGCGGCTTTGCCGGTGGGCTGGTGATGGTGGTTGGGTGAGCTGGAGACGTTCCCAGGTGGCATAAGTCCTAAAGCGGCAGCACTGGGATGCGCCCCTCTAAGAAGGGGAACGCATGTGGCTCCGCCCTGCGTCCGCCGGGAGACCGTAGCGGCCACACGGGGGCGGGAAGGGGGGCATCATCATGCCAACAAGAGCCCAGCATTCCAAGTGGTTGCGTTCCTACCACCAGGGCTGGAAACGGCCTGGGTGGCCAGAGATGGTGATGTGGGACAAGATTGGACCAAGGGGGCATGTGCTGGGCCCCAGCATGGTGAACTGGCCTAACTTGACAATGACTTGTACAATGATTTTGAGGGTGTGGCTAGGCTCAACTGTTAAAGCCTGCACACACTTATTGTAATAAACTTGTTTCTCTGGTAGGAAGGCACTCCAATGGACCTTAGCTTCAGCACCTATTTTCTGAGCTATCTGCTCATTTTATAGTTATGTTGCGGCGGGCTCAAAGGGGGCCGATCTGCCGCCTGTAGCGTAGCTCTACCGTACGTCACCTACACCATGTTAGGTGCTTGTTGTTACTTAGGACTAGAGAGAGAAAGGGACCGGCGGTGCGCCGGTACTAGTGCCTACTGGCAACCGTGCCCGCCCTTGATTGAGGGGGGCGCGGCGCCTTGAGACATGTGCTTTGTTTTCCATTTTCACACCGTACTTAGAGTGGTGTGGTGAACGTAGGGAGGCCTTTTTGCAGCTCCCACCCACCCACCCTCGCTGCTGTTGGGGACAAGATTGGACCAAGGGGGCATGTGCTGGGCCCCAGCATGGTGAACTGGCCTAACTTGACAATGACTTGTACAATGATTTTGAGGGTGTGGCTAGGCTCAACTGTTAAAGCCTGCACACACTTATTGTAATAAACTTGTTTCTCTGGTAGGAAGGCACTCCAATGGACCTTAGCTTCAGCACCTATGTATACAGATATCATGGTTTGAGTAGGCAGTTTATTAGTGATAAGGATAAGTTATTTACCTCAGATTTTTGGCAGCAGTTTTTCGCTGCCATCGGTACCAAGGTTACCTACGGTACTGCCTATCACTCCTCCTCCTCTCATTTAGTGGAGCGTCTTAATAGGGTAGTAGAAGAAGCGCTTAGACACTATGTTAATGGCTCGGGTAGTGATTGGGAGGATTATTTATGTTTGGTAGAGTTCTCCCTCAACAATTGTCCCCAAGCTGCGCATGGATATACGCCCTTCTTCTTAGATACTGGTAGACAGCCTCTTACTCCTACCTCTCTCTTAGCTAGTCCTCTACGGGACAAGGATGATGTGTCCCGAGATACGGTAGAAGGTGTACAGTCCTTACTAGATAGAATGAAAACTGCTCATGACCACGCGATCGCAGGGTACCAAAAAGCTCAGTCTAAGTACCTTGCTAGGTTGCGTGCCTCCTTAGATAGAAGAGCACCTGAGATAGAAATAGGAGATCTAGTATTAGTAGAAGGCCCCCGTGTTGGCCGTTTTGCTCATAAGTTTGAAGCAGAACTTAAGGTCAAACTTAGGCCCGCCTTCTTAGGACCCTTCCGTGTTTTGTCTAGAGTAGGAAATTTCCTATATAAAGTCGATATCCCTACCTCTTGGCAGACACATTCAAACACCTTCCATAGGAGCCAGCTAAAACTGTACCACCCTAGTACGTTCGCTGGTAGAGAGCTAGCGCCTGCCCCTTTAGAGCATAACCCTGACACTGGGGAAGTAGAAGACGAAGTAGAAAGCATCGTGGCCCATAGAGATGTCAAAAAGGGCCGCGGTACCCAGCGTCAGTACAAAGTGAAGTGGATGTATGCTCGCAGTGAAGTAGATAAGGTCTGGTATACGGAAAGCGAGCTAGATGGGTGTAGTCGCTTGCTGCAGGAATATAAAACCCTGCACAAGCTTTAGCAGTAGACCTTCTCCTCTCTTATATTATGCCTGCTGTCGACGGGTGGTTGGTTGTCCCCCCCCCTCCGCAGCCGTCATGTCAGAGCCTACCCCTCCGGCTGAGAGTTCGCTGCCGTCCCCGCCCCTACCGGACCCTGAGCTGTATTTCGAGGCCCTTCCGGGCCGCTGGGTGTCGCGATCAAGTTACCCGGGTGGCGTTGCGCAGCCGGCCCTTCAGGCCCAACATGCGGGCTTAGTCAGGGCGGCCCTCTTCGGGGTCACGTGGTATGGTCCTTCCCCTGATGAGCCGCACCAGCTTGTCCTGCACGGGTTCGACGATGCCGGACACTGTTTGTTGGGGTGTGGTTCCAGCTGTCCCGCCCTGGGACAGATAGATGCGGTTCTCCGGTGCTGCCGTGTGTTCTCCTACCTCTCTACCCCTGTGGGCCGTACCTGCCTACGGGAGGTGTTCCCTTGGCTTCCGGCTGAGGGCGATGCTGAGGTAGATGAGAACCCCTGTGACCTTTTACGGGCCGTAGAATTCATGGAGATAGCTGATCAGTCGGCGGAACTAGCGGTTAGTGGTCCTGCCCCTTCGGGCGCCCCAGCCGAGGTACATTATACGCCAGATTATTCTGCCTCAAGCGCTGCGTCCGCCTCCTCGGCGTCTGTTCCTCCCTCTCCGGTCCCGTCGTCCCCTCGGTCGACCCGGGATGTTGCAGTAGAGCCTTTCCTTCGCCTCTTTGCCTGTGGCTTCCTGGACTGGGCCCGTGGCCAGGTCGTTCTTACGCAGCATAGGTATTACTGGGCCTTTCTGGGCCTTTTTCCTGACGGTGTGTGGGCCGATGTTTTCCTCACTGTAGATAGGCATGACAATGTCGAGGATGTGGCCCACTACCAGGCCTACCTGGATGTCCTGCTGGCCTCCCGTGGTACCTACCAGACGGATGGCCATTAGATAGAGGGCCTTAGGCCCGACCTGAGGGTGTTGTCCCTCCGGTATGTAGAGTCGCCCTCATATTCTGGCCAGTTGGTTGACGTTCTTGGTCCTTGACGCCGATGTGTTTACTCTGTGTGTCCTGCCCAGTGCCGTTCCCCCCCGGCCAGGACTCCGTTCCAGGCAGTTAGGGGAACCTCCCACCAGGCTTGGTGCTGGCTAACCCTACACCACCCGGCGTGGTGGTGGAGACCGTGTGAACTATTGGTGTTTTGTATCTGGGATGGTCTATCGATTGTGTTGGTGTGTGTTGGGTGCATTAGGGTTTTCCTACCCCTTCGTTTCCTCCCAGTGCGTAGGGAGAGGGCTCCCTACCTTTGTGGGGGGGAGGTGTTACGTCGCGTAACAATTCGTTGTAGTTACGGACGTAAATTAGGTCTTTTGCCTCAGTTGTCCCTAGGTTTACGTTTAGGCTCCTACCGGGACATTATTGTCTTCGTAACAGTACTGTGGTACATTGGGTGCCGTTGGGCGCCGCGCCGCGTACTTTACTAGTGGTCCTGATCCTTTGGTAGAATGTAGTGGACCAGCGTGCATCAGTAGATGTAGTGGACCAGCGTGCATCTGTAGGCGAGGGCCATGTTGGCCCGAGCGTGTTGGACCGTTGGTGACCATTTATGCGTGTTCTACCCCTTGTGTGTGCACTCGGCGTGTGTTAAATGAATTAACACATATAGGCTTGGGTCACGGCAGTGTAGTTGTGTTTCCTTCCTCTTTTCCTGGAGTAAACGGGTTTGATTAAATGGCCTATGGCATATTACAGTAGTACATATGTAAATGCATTGAGATCTGGTTCGTCTCGGTCGTCTTTCGCTAGGGGTGTAAATAGAAGCGGCCTCACTAGTTTAGGTAGTATCAGGACCGGTAGAGGTAGAGGTGGCGGCCGAGGCTTGCGGCGTAACAGCGTGTCGCGGACTCTGCAGAAATGCACAGATATGCCAGACATGTGAACATTAGCCTGGTCGCTACCGCCCACCATTGCCGCCCCGGTTGCCGCCAGCGACAGCCGTTGCATGCCGCCCCTGTTACCGCCCTGGTTACCGCCCCAGTTACTGTCCACGGTAGCCACCATGGTTGCCGCCCTGGTAGCTGCCCGCGGTTGCCGCCCCGGTTGCCGCCCCGGTTGCCGCCCCTGCCCCTGCCCCCGGCAACCGCCCCGCCGCCGGCCCCGCCGCCGCCCCGGCAGCTGACCCACGGCAGCCGCCCCCCTGCCGCCCCGGCGACCGGCCGGTTACCGGGGCGAGCCGGGGTCCCCGGTTCGCCCCGGCGAGGTCCGGTTAACCGCCCCCCCCGTTACCGGCCCGGTTACCGTGCCGCCCCGGTGAGAAAAACGGTTAGTGCTACGCGACTTCGTCCTGATCTTGATGCAGGCAGGACACTGAGCACGCACATTCTTCAGCTCGTTGTATAAAGGTGCCCCTAACATGTGTGCCCCCTCTACCTCGGCTTGGGCCTCATGCCCGTATGCACGGTGCATCTGGTATGCTAACAGTTTCAGGGTGACAGCCTGAGGTGCAGTGGCATTGTCAGGATTCTCAACAGGTGGGGTGACTACTGGGGTAGTGACATTGGCTAACTGGGCAGCTTCAGAGGCTGCGCGAAAGGCCGCCCGTGTGAGCACCTTGCCAATGTGAAGATCCACACTAGGGTGGTGTGTACCGAGAACATCTGCCCGCCCAGCATTCTCTTGCACTGTCACAACATTCCTCATAGGCCCAACCGCCCCAGTATCTAGCTGGGGTGCTGCAGTAGTGCTTGGTCGCTCGGCGTTGTACACACCCGACCTAGAAGACACCACATTGCTTAGGTCACGCATTGTAGACCCGTGCTCAGGAAGCACGTGATCCTGGCGCGACAGAGCCAGCGCAGCATCAACGGATTGCGTGAGCACATCACGGAATGAGACAGAGGATGCAGTCACGTTGCTTTTAGGAACGACGTCAGGCTCTACGACGGCCCGGTTCAGCGTGACGCATTGAGCAAAAGAAGGGGTATCGAGCGTGCTCTCACCTGACTTTCGTGCTGCCCGTCGCTCTGCCCACTCCTCGCGTGTGCCGTGGACGACGATGCGCTTGGCCTTGCACGCCTCCACGCTGTGACCACGCAGAACGTCGTGGCACTTGCGGCAAAGGTTGTCCTCGAGCTCCAGGTCCGGGCGAACTCGGCAGTCATCCCGGACATGGCGACGTCCGAAGCAGCGCTCACAGCGTTGCTTGCGGTCAGTAGACGCCCCCTGCTGCCGCTTGGCCGGGGGATGATCACCCTGCTTGGCGTCGCCACCATGCCCGCGCTTGCGCCCTCGCTGGCCCCCATTGTTGCCGTGGCCGACGACCTTTTTCAGGATGGCCGTAAGCTCCGACCGCGTAATTGGAGCCTCTGCGCCTGAAGAAGAAGACGCGCCGGCATCCACCTTGCGCAGGGATGGCAGAGCAGCCGAGGCAGCCGGCTTGGACTGCGCACTCTTGAAGCATGAGATTAAATACAGCATGCCCTCGTCGAAACTGACAGCACTCTTCTTTTTGAGTTCCGTCGCTATGGTCAGATGCACATCCGACGACAGGTCGCATTTCTTGAGAAATCGATTGCACAGGAAAATGGGCTTGAGAGTATCTAGCAGCTTGTGCTTGTGCACGAAGACCTGGAAATCATGTGCAGCCCCGGGCAAATTTGCCTTATTAACTGCATAGCCCTCGAAGTCATTGAAGGCTTGCTCGTTGGCCTCTTCCTTAGACCGCGACAAGTGGGCATCTAGACCGTTGTAAAAAACTTCCCAGGTTTGTTTGTTGTCGTCCGCAATGCGAACTAGATTGGCAATGTTTGGGTGCTTTGTTGTACTGCAGAATACTGCACGGAACTTGCCAATCAGCTCCGAATCTTTGTCTGCGCGTCCATCGCGCAGACGCTTGAGAGCAGCTAGAAAATCTGCTGCGTCGTCCGCCGTATAGTCGGCAGGTAGATCCGCGGGCACCTCCGTTTGCTTGAGAGGGCCGCGATTCAGTACATCGTCAGCAGCAAGCATCAGATGCTTGAACTGCTTGGCCAGTTCAGGTTGCGCCACGAGGGTTTGCATCAACCTCGTGGCCTCGTCCGCACTAAAGCGTGGCAGGACGGTCCCTGCGGCCTCGCCACTTGGCGTATCTGTGTGTTCGCCCGTGCGGCTCCGTGTACCGGAAGCCATCGGGATTTTTATGAATACAAGTTAAAGCCCGACCGGCTCAGCTATGGCGGTCGGTCACGTTGAGCTTGGGATAAGGTGAACACAGAGAACTGCTGTCGGAGCTGGCCCACCACTGGTTTATGTCTTAGCCAGCAAACCCTATCCGGTTAGCCGTAACCGTGGGACAAGCTAGCTGTCCGTACCGACCCGGATAAGGCCCCGGACTGGGGCCTAGGTGGCGCCGGCCCTAGGCGCCGCCCTTAGACCGGTCGACCGCATCGGACCGCCGGATTATAGCCGGCGGCTTAGCGGACGCTAGCGGAAGGCGTGCGGACGGACATGGGGAACTTAGAGCCAGATCCTAGGGCTCTAGAGTTACTCAACTGGGCTGACAGATTCCCCTGCAACAGATGTGGTCGTTGCGTCAGTGATGTCACTTGGGACCTGAAAATCCTGCAGATCCTGTGAGCCTTGTGCCTGACTGCCCTCATTCATCAGGTAAGGCTTGACATATGACCAACTCAGCCGGTGTACATGCTTTGGTTCGTCCTCCATGCTGACCAAGCATGCGTGGCTAGCTTCATCAACCTGGGTAACCACCCCAGGACTCCAGCTACCACGTTTGCCATACAGGCTCGGTTCCTTCCAAGCTAATACCCTCTGACCCACTGTTGGCTCCAGCATCTTCCAACCCCGGTCCTTCTCCCTCAGCTTGGCAAAGGTGACATGTGCAGCATGTTTCCAGCCCTCCAGCACATGTGGTGGGCACAGGCCATGATATAGACCCATTGGGCTGACAGCAACTCCATCATAGTAGAAATTGACCCTGCTGTTCAGCTGCTGCTCCACGTTCCTCAACCATGCACTCCTGACAAGTGCAGGTGCAGACAAGGGTACCCAGTCTTCAGAGATGATCAATTTCTTGACCTCCTGGATTGCCCTCTCGATAGCACCCTGCTGCCCATGAGCCTCCCTAGGTGTAACCAGCAACTCAGGAAGGGTGGGGTCACCCTTGAGATGCTGAAACTGCATGTCCACCTGGATCCTTGTGGTAGAAAACTTGGCTCTTACATTCTGCAGGGCAGCCAGCAAGTACCTGTTCTTCATAGAAGGTAAATGCTCTAGCACCTTGTACTTTGTGTACCTGTCCACGCACACCAACAGTTGCATGCCCCTGATGTGTTGGATATCACATTGCAGATCACCAATGCCCTGAGGTAGAGCTTTGGCATGTGATTTCCTGGGCTTGTTGGAGGACAACTGGCACTTACACCGTGAGGCAGCTTGCTGGCACGCCTTGAGAAGGGGTGCCCTGCCCATACGGAAGGCAAAGTTGTTTGACAGAGAAGTGGCATGCCCAAACATGTTGTGGATTCGGACATCCAACTCCTGGTACACGGAGGAAGCAGTCCCTGGCACAGTCAGGACTGTGCTGTCAGGTTGTCCAGCATCACCATGCTGACTTCCATCCTGTTCTGACTCAGAGCCTGAGTCACCCTGCTCATGCCCAACACCTGGACCGCCAGCAGGGACCACATGCATACCACCAGAGGCCTTCACACCCCTCTGTGGTTGTGCATTGGTTTCTCTCAAAATGAGAGGTCCACCCTCGTGCCCAGCACGAGGATGCGGCATGGGGTCAGACATTCTTACAGCTGCACCAGCTGTCAAGGACGTCTTCATAGGAACCTGTACCTCTCCAGGTGACCTGGGGCCACCCTGAACCTGGAGATCACCCTCTTGTTGCCCAGATATAAAATCTGCATTGGAGCACCTGGCCTCCCCTTTGGGTGAATTAAGGTGTGTAGGGGTTGCCTCAGACAGTCACTGCTCCTTGTTGTCTTCTTGTTGACTGCCCTTTGAAGGCTGGCCTGCCTGGGACTTGTTCTTGTTGTTGTTTTTGTTGTTGTTGTTCTTGTTGCTGCCCTGGCCCTGGGTCTTCTTGAAGCTGGGACACTCCTTCTTGATGTGCCCCCACCCCTTGCACAGGTAGCACTGGATCTTTGACTTGCCCTGGCCACCTCCCCCGTTGTCAGACGCGTTACCCGGCTTGGGCTTGCCACCCACCCTCCTGAACACCGACTTGGCATGTGATTGCCCGTCAGGGTCGGGTGAATGGTTGGCCTTCCGCTTGTTATGGTTGCCCCCACGCCCTCCTTGGCTTCTTTCAGCCTCAGACGCCCTGGAGCCCCCCTGGGCACGCCCACCTGCATGGGTAGCCTTCACAGCTGGCACTCCACCCTCAAAAAGCTCCTCTGCCTCGAGTGCCTGTTTGATGATGACCTTATAGGCCTTCAGGGTAGAGTGTGGGGCACACATGACCTTTAAAGAGCCACGTGTTGCCTTGTCCAGCCCAGAAACCTTCAGCCAGTTAGTCAGGGCTATGTTGTCAGCTACATTAAAGCCATGAGCCCTGCCTTCCTCAACCATTTTACAATAGTTGAGAAAATTCTGGATGAGGTCTCCTTTAACCTCCCACCCTTGGTATTTATCCTGCCAATGGATCCCCACTTTCTTCCGTTGATCCTCTAGCAGCTCCCTCAGCTCTGCCACGTAGACTGCCCAGGCCTTGTTGGCCTTCTTGCACTCTCTAGTGAGGTCTTTAATCTGATCTGTGCACTTGCCAAAAGTCTGGCTGCCTATCCAGATCTGATAATAGTTTGTACCACCGTACAAACTTGGAAACCCCTCTAGTCCTTCCACAAACTCCTCTGCCTGCTTTGGCTTAGAGTCTGAAGTGACAGGTTGCAGCTGATTAACAATAAGGAGACCCTGTGTGGTGAGATCATATCCAGAGACAGCATGTGTATTATTATTGATAGGTACATTGGTAATCTCGCCGGTAACCCCCACGTCATCTACGTGAGCGGTCCCACTACCTGCACCTCCATTATTACCACTGGCTGGGGCACCCTTGCTACGGCGCCCGTCCGCCATGATGTACTACAAGCTGTCTTAGCAAACACCTGAGTAAAGCAGCAAAAGAAAGTATGTACAAAACTGTCGACTATTGCCGCCTGCACCGGTGTCGCCGCCGCCCCCGCGAAACGCCGTTGAAAAGTCGACTAAACGCCGACGAGCACTGGAAAAATGGCCGACGTTTTTAGTAGTCAAGGCCCCGAAAATCACAGTACTCATATCCAAACTCGGGATCCTCCATGCCTGGCGTGTGAGCCGGACCCGCACCGGTATGGATCAAAACCGGTGTATTCGCCGGGTTTTGCGTCGGGTCAAAAATCGCAATGCGCCGACGCGCGACGAGGCGAAGAGGATGCGTAAAGATGGAAAGAAGCTCCCAGCCCGCTGGGATCCACTCACGCAAAGCCGAGAGAAATGCCACCAGGTTTATGAGGACCTGGCACTCGCGAGTGCGAACGCCGCGAGTGAGCAGCGAAAGCAACGCGAGGTCTTGAAACAAATTTGTAGTGACCACCGGCGCGCCCCCCGTGCGCGTCGAGGCCCAGTTTTGTAAGTTGCGCTGATACCCGGTGAGTGACGAAATGGCGTTATCCACCTCCTCAATGGCGGTGGTGACCTCGTTCACCGAACGCAGGCCTCCGCGGACCTGGACCGTAAAAGCCGAAAGAATATTTCGGATTTGGTCTAATGGACCACGCATCGCCGGCACCAGCTGCGGCAGGCGGGGGTCTTCGGGAAAATCTCCCAGCAACGGGAGCGCTGCTCGCTGTCCACGATGCAATTCGTCGAGTGAAATCGTGACCTCGTCAAGGAGAGCTTGCCACGATGGAGCAGCCGGCCTTGGCTCACGCGGACGTGGAGCCGGTAATGGATCTGCCGGCGGAGCAGCTACTTCCTCATCGGTAGGAATGCGGAAGTCTTCGGAATTCGGCATGATCGTGAAAAGGCGATCGAGTAATACGAGTTGTGAGAGGGTTGCACAGAATTCCGCCATGGTTCTTGCAGGAATGTTGCCTTTATTATGAATAAGGAACACAGACGTAAGTCACGTCACTTCCAAGACTGCACGCAGCACAGGCGACAGGGTCGCAGTGCCAAGAGAACGTGCACGCAAGAACTAGCGTCCCGGTGCTACCAAGTCACACATATAGGTTGCTAGGGACGCGTCCAAGTATTCAGCTGCACTGTCACAGCTGAACTGTCAATCAATTGATTACACAGACTCTGGCACGTCTTTGGCGCGCAGATCTATCAATTGTCCATACGGCTAGTCCTGTGGACCTATCCGTACGCTGCTCGATCAGCATCAATTGTCTCATAGGTCCTGGCGCGCTACAGCGCGCCTACCTATCAATTGACCATCAAGTCCTGTACAAGTCCTGTCAACGTCCTGCGGACTATCAAAGTGACACTTGTACATCCTGTGTCCGTACGCGCCCACAGTGGCGCGCCGGGTACTGTCGGCACAGCCTAGGAAACGTCATAACTTTTACGTTCCTTAACCAAATGAGGCGTTCAAGGTGCCGTTGGAAAGAGCGTAACAATCTCTATCCATCTAACGTAAATCCTTTACGTTAACTTTACCTTGTGCCGCATTCTTGCAAACATCATTCTCATTCTCAACTCGTACTCAAAAGCTGCTATTTACAATGGCTCGCGGCTCCCGTTCCGACACGGACGCCATTCAGTCGACTGGCAATGGTGCCAATGCTTACAAGGAGCTGTGACAGCACGAACTGGTGGTTCGCATGCTGCCAGAGCCGTTGGCCGACAAGGCTACGGACAAGGAAAACCGTGACTTTGTCTGGGCAATCAAGGCCTGGTGGGAGGAGAAAGTCCGCACGGTAGTGAAGACTCCCGCGTAGATTTTTCGGATCTTGCGGGGGGCTCCACTGGCCAGCAAAGGGCCGCAGGCGGTGCGGGACCTGATTCGGATCGCCCAGGAGAAGGCATGGGACTGGAATCAGTTCCTTGAGCGGCTCACTGAGCTTCTCGCGCCGACAGGGCTGGTGAAGTCCATCAAGGACGTCATGCAGATTCTGACGTTCGAAGTGTCAGGTGACACTGCCAAGGCCACGCTGGCCTTCGAGCGGATGCTAGAAGAAACCAATCTAAAATTTGCTGATGATTTTTCGGTGGTCCTGTTCTTGGGCAAGGCCCTTGGCAGCGGTGCTATGTCAGAAAGCACCGTGCAGAGTCTGGCGTCCGTCCTGACCAAGGAGAAGCTATGCTCCTGTTTTCTCCCCACGGGCCCCGCGGCCCGTTGCTAGCCAGGGTAGAAGTCCGCAGGTGGAGGTTATTGGTCCTGAGGATAGCCGCTACACTACCGCCTCGTCTGCCATTACAGTAGAGGACAGCTCGGATGAGGATTACATCCCCATCTTGCGGTTGGGGGATGATGCAGACAATATTTGTTTAAACTTTTGTGTAATTATTTTTCTAATGAGATTAGCATAGTACTCCGTGGCATGCCTTTGCGCATGACACGCAAGTACTTACTTACTTACTTAATAAGGAGAAGCTGGCAAGCAAGGCTGCTGCTTTCGCCTGCATCCGCGAGATCATGGCGCTCGGTGGCGCTGCTCAGGAGCTGCCCGGCAAGGGTGCCGTGAAGCCGACGCCAGCAGTCAATGTCCATGTTCCCAAGAAAAGTCCTTATTTTAGGACCAGTTTGAATTAAAAAATATATGCACAAACATCAAATTTTGACCCTGGCATTTTTACCACTGACAGATAACACACTTTTTGAATTTTGGACAAAAACCTGGGTTTAAATAATTACATTTAGTGCCTGAATGGACCCTGGCCCATGGCAGGCCTCAAACCGCGAATTTGGTCAAAATGAGAATTTAGGACCAATAGGACCAATTAGTGTCAACGCATGACCATGCTATCCACACGGTCCCTTGAGCATCTTACAAGCGCTAGGGGACCCTACGAGGCCTTGGGATGGCGGGGCAGCGTATAACAAGGCCATACCCTGCTGTGGCTGCCACTATATATACGCGTGCTTAACGGTGTCACAGATGGTGCAGGTAATGCAATATACGGTTGCATGGTTGCTGAGGTTGCCCGGCTTGAACATGGCCCACCCCTTGCGGTAAACTTTCTCTAAGCATATGCCAAACCTTCTTTGACATCACGGACATGCTGGCCACCACCCAGCGATGAAAAAACATTGCATTTGCATTGCAACTAACACATGAATGCAGCCAAATCAAGTTACAGAACAACGTTGTGCTAACATGCAACGCTTTGTGAGCGAATTCAGGGTGCATGTAACACGTAAACCATATTGTATATACTGTCTGAGAACACCCTGAACGACTGCAGGCCATAGGACCATGGTTTATAACTAACACATGAGTAAAACTGCTCTTACGCATGTGTGTTTTAGCTGCAGCGGACGACGAAGATAAAGACGTAAAAAATTGTATGACGTAAACCAACTATGTGTGACAGCTATGTGCACAGAGAGCGTCCCCTCTTTTTAGGCATAGCTTACTGACTCAAAACACCACGACAGCGTTGCCAGTTACACTCATGATCTAGGGCACCCCGGCACGTACCTGCTACTTACGTCGCCTCATTCCAGATGGTTGCAAAAAAGTCGCTGAAATCCGCAGCGAGGTCAGCTTTCCGAGAGCTGAGCGCACCAAAGCTGGCCAACCGGTTCGAAAATGATATAAACCACGCTTGTGCTGCGTTCTAGGTCCAAGAAATACCGAAAGTGAAGACCTATAAGGTGCGCTCGCTGCCCAGCCTGAACGTCCCTAAAACATGGTCGACAATGGAAATCGGGCAAGAATATCACGGCCCAGGCGCTCCCATGTCAAATACTCCGTTTATAAACTCCAGACTATAATCAAAATCGTCCACAAAAATTTCCTGGCTTGATTCGCACCACCATTGCTAATACACTAACATGTTTGTGCCAAAATCGACCCTCCGCGAGCAGGCGATCTGCGACCCATTTGTGTTGTGCCGCTGTGCTACAGCGCTACACATAAAAACTTGCGCAGAAAATTTCACAGCCTTTAAGCATAACTAACGACCTTTCGTTTTTGCTACTGGGCGCCCGAAATGATAAACGCACGTGAAAACGCCGGCCACGATTGTCAGGTCGCCATATCCACCTCAGATCATTCCCGCACCCACTTTTTCGCTCCAAAATCGGTTATATTTTTGGTCGAGGTACCTACTTTCCCGCCATTATACCCGGTACCCGGGTACGGAATCCGGGTACCATGTGCCGGTACCATGGGTCGGGTACATCATGCCGGGTACGGTCCACATGGGGTACGGTCCATATAGTGACCCCCCCCCCCGGTACCTCGGTTATAGTAAATTGGTCCTTAATTTAGGACAAAGTCCTAAATTAAGGACCGTGGGAGGCTTAACATCAATGCCGATGGCCCTGCCATCAGGGCCGTTTTTGGCGCCGGTGACGGGCGCCTGAAGTGTCCTCGCTGCCAGGGGACTGGTCACACCCGGGAGACCTGCAAGGCCAACAAGGCTTTCCCGTTGGGGACGAACCTGTGTGGCAAGTGCCACAAGCCAGGGCACAAGGCCCGGTTTTGCAAGTCGCGGACTGCTGCCAACCAGGCGGACAATGTTGGCAAGGCTGGGCCTATTAGGCGCCAGCGGTTCACGTGGGTGCGCAATGCTCAGGAAAACTGAAGGCCCCAGGGCAGGACAGCGCTATGGAGCATAGGAGGCTCCTGGCAGTAGACGATGTAGGCAGTTTTATGGCCGATGCTGCGGATGTTAAGGCAATATCAAACTTGATCAATACAGATCCAATTTTCAAGTATGCCTGTGCGTCTCGGTTTCACATCTTCTTTGGCCATGGAACAAACGCTTACAAGTTTGCTAGGGCTTTTGGTGGGGCGCCAATGCTGGAAGCATGTCGTGAGTGTTACGAAAATTGTCCACAACAATGTCAATCGTCGGGCCCCAAGCCTCCTCGCCACCATGCAAAGCATCCACCTGCGAGAAAGGGGGAAATCGTAGGTGATGTGCTGTTCTGGGCACACATGCCATACTTTATTGCAATAGATAGATATTATGACACTTGAGCTCCCAAGAAAACCAGCATTTGATTGAAAACAATGAGTAGAGCCCCTGCCAAAGGCAGGTTTAAGTAGTCATCTCGTCTCCCTCGCATGCAGGAGCAAGAGCCCCCCAAGGGTGGGATGGGTGGGAAGAAACAATTACGGGTCACAACCCGCCGACCATGCTTATCAAGCCTACCGTCAAAATGGAAAACGGCAAAACCAGAAATATCCTAACGCTGACAATTTAATAATTCAGCCAGCCAGCTCATCTGTCACACCTCTGAGCTGTCAGGCCATGTGTACTCTTCGAATGCAACCCTGAACACACTACCCAACCAAGCAGCACACCAATCAATTGGTGAGTGCTGGTTACATCAGATTTTATTACAGCTTTTTGACGCAACTTCCGTCAGCATTCCACACATGGCCGGCCGTTCAAACAAACGGCGCCTGACTTACAAAAGGTAAAGCTAGTTGCCAGTAGGATTCCCCGGTAAACAACAAGCCGTCCCCATTCGTCTAACAAGCCTCTCTGCATGTACAGCCACAAGGTTGTGGCGGCCCTTTCTTTCCCGCATTCTGTTTAATAAACTATTTTCAGAGAAATCCGATTATGACACTTGAGCTCCCAAGAAAACCAGCATTTGATTGAAAACAATGAGTAGAGCCCCTGCCAAAGGCAGGTTTAAGTAGTCATCTCGTCTCCCTCGCATGCAGGAGCAAGAGCCCCCCGATCCACCCCAGTCCCTGGCGCCATTGCCCTCCTCCCCCGCACTGTCGCCGTTCAGGAAACAAAACTTGATAGGATCACTGTTGCCCCAATATTAACAGTGAACAAAGAAAAGAAGAAGAATCCCCCCCCCTCTTCCAGGCAGCCTCGAGGGTAGCCGCTTCCATAAAAAGACCACAAAGTGGGGCGTGTCGCAACATCTCCTTCATGGCGACTCAGCCCGCACAAGGCTATATAATAACCCCCTAAGGGGCCCGACGATAAAAGGTTAGCGAATCCGCGGAGCCGCCTCAGCAAAATATTATTCCAGATAAAAACCCAGAAAATTCGCATTCCGACGCCACCAGGGTTTGAACCGCTACCTGCCGGGTGCTGAGCAGGGAGAGACGACAAGGCCAGGCACTGCCACTGCCAGCCGAGACGCCTTTCCGATACTCGGTTCCTTTTGTGGGAATTTTGCAAATATATTTTCTTCCGGAACGCAAGAAATTAGCCGGCCGCGCGTCACCCTTATATCCCTCGCTGGCCCATAGCAAAAAAGGGCCGCGCACCAAGCCGAAGGCAGCGCCATGCAGCGCCCTAGGCTGTGGGCCGCTGACTGACTACCAGCGCAGTCTCATGGAATCCAAATTAATCTATTGACCTTCGCTCAGTTTCCACATTAGCTGCGGACTTCTTAGTCGACATGATTGGCTCCGCTGCTGGAATTACCAGCAGCCGGGGCGGGGCGCCTAGCCTACTTTCTATGACCACCGAGACGCTGCCCAGCAAGGTGCCAACCAGAACCACTTGGCACATTGGTAACGCGAAATTTCCGTTCCGTTCAAACCGCCCCTACCTGCCGTGAAGTCGCAAAGCCCGCGACTTCATAGCAGGCAAGGACGGGGTCTTTGCCTAATTTTCTTTAGCCCCGCCGCCATAGCAGCGAGGCCGCTCATACTGCTTCAGTGAGCACATTCAAAGAAACAATTACGGGTCACAACCCGCCGACCATGCTTATCAAGCCTACCGTCAAAATGGAAAACGGCAAAACCAGAAATATCCTAACGCTGACAATTTAATAATTCAGCCAGCCAGCTCATCTGTCACACCTCTGAGCTGTCAGGCCATGTGTACTCTTCGAATGCAACCCTGAACACACTACCCAACCAAGCAGCACACCAATCAATTGGTGAGTGCTGGTTACATCAGATTTTATTACAGCTTTTTGACGCAACTTCCGTCAGCATTCCACACATGGCCGGCCGTTCAAACAAACGGCGCCTGACTTACAAAAGGTAAAGCTAGTTGCCAGTAGGATTCCCCGGTACACAACAAGCCGTCCCCATTCGTCTAACAAGCCTCTCTGCATGTACAGCCACAAGGTTGTGGCGGCCCTTTCTTTCCCGCATTCTGTTTAATAAACTATTTTCAGAGAAATCCGATGCTCACAACGTAGCTGTAGTTCCTTTGCGTCATATGGAAGCCGCCGACCTGGCAGAAGCCATTGATGTCTCTTCGTCCTTTTTCTCACCACTCGAGTCAATATAGATGGACAGGCAGTTCGCGTGTCTAGAGGGCCAGCCTGGATTTGAATGCCTCAAGACAGTTGGGCGTGAGGACCACACTGGTCAGGGTATAGTGGAGCGTGCTGTGCAAGAATTCAAGCAAGCTGCACGGAGACAAGGTGATGCATCCCTTTCAGCATACCCAGCCCGCCTCATGTGGGCGTTGCGGATTTGTGCATGCCTTAATCGGCGTGTGTTGTTGTCCATTCCTTCTCGCAATGTGGTGATAACAGCTGAGGGATTGCAGCACGGCCACTACCCACCAGAGATAGAAGAGGAGTGGGCACGCCATTTGCAGGGTAGATTTGCCAACCTGGTACGAAGGGATACACGTAGGCCGGTTACCGCCTATAGTGTAGGAGACCTGGTTTGGGTGCATAAAGAGGGCCCCTTTGTAAAGAGGGGACAGTGGAATGGTCCAGCCACGGTAGTGTCCGTGGATGGGAGTGTGCGCAAGGCCGTTGTTTCCTTGCAGGACAAGCAACACCACATCCCGTGGAGCAAGCTCAAGCACTATCAACCGAACACAAGTGCGTGGGAGCGCCTTCTGCACTACTACGAGGACGCGGACAACTTCTTGCGGCCTCCACCAGGTGACGTGATTGCCCCTCTTTTACCCATGCCTGCCTCTGACCCTATGCAAATGTCTGCCGAAGCTCGGGAGGTAGAGGACGATGAGCATGTTGAGGAGGACGGTGATCTGGTGGCACCTGCTGCAGATGTGCAGAGCTTAGCTCGCGAGCCCCCTGCTGACCTGCGCGAGGGTAGTAGGGAGGGCATTACCCCTGCCGTTAGCCAGGGTCCGGCTGCCGTTAGTCAGCCTCGCCGGGGTGGTGGGTTGCTCAGCAAGATTGTTCTAGGGCTGCGCCGGGACAATAACATGGGGTTAGGCTCCCTTCGCCGCCCACCACAGACTGCAGGCGTCCCCCCTCAGCTGGGCCCGAGCACTGCAGTCATCTCTTCCTCGTTAACCGCTAGGGCGCTGAATTGTGGGTTCCTCATTGATACCCAGGCCCAGGTCTCTATTATCAGGGCCAATTGTGTAGACTTTCCTTTGCTGCCCTCTCATTGGACTCAGGTCACTGATTTTGCTAGGTCAGGGTCCTACAAGGTCCTGGGGGAATTTCCCTTTACCATACTCGGCGCAGACACGCCCATGTGTGTGGTAGAGGGGTATGATGGGCCCGCCTTATTAGGGCAGCCGTTCTTGACGCTACCCGGGGTTACAGTGAGCAGCACACAGCTGTCCCGAGCGGGGTTTGGCTGCATGCGATTGAATAATTTTTCCCTCGATGTCGCTGCTCGGGGTCTCTCATTGCCTATGGTGGCTGCCATGAAAGGGGTAGAGTACAAGGATTCTGAATTGCCTCCTGCACGCGATCTTCTCACCCCTAAAGCCCTCACCCCTGACAGTTTGGGGATTAGCTTCCACGATGTTGCCACTGAAAGCCCCATGTCCTTCCATGATGTTGCCAGGCACGTCTCAACCGAGGAAGGGCTAGACAATACCCAAGGGGCTATGCTGGCTGCAGGGGAACGATGGTTAGGACTGGGTTGTGTGGAGCCAGTGGACCTAGTCCCAAGGGATGGCCGGTTGCTTCGTTTCAAATGGACCTTCCAGATGAAGCCGGTTCCCGGCACTGACAGGAAAGTAGAGTTTGCTAGACCTGTGGTGCTAGAATTTTCTGGATCTTCTGACCTGCCCTCCTCAGCCCTGACTCCCCCGGGCTTAAATAAAGACACTTGGCGATTGTTAGTTTGCTTTCATCTCGGGCGCCTCAAAAAAGGCTTGCCGCATGGCTCCGCGGTGCTGGATTTTTCTAAGGCCTTCCTGAACGGGGATTCAGATGAGACGGCTAAATTGTGGGAGGGCACCACACCGCTGTATGTTAGGACACCCAAGATGTGGGAACCTATTGTGGGCAAGAAGTTCATGAGGTTGGTGAAGGCTGTGGATGGGACCGTGGCCGGGCCGCGGGCGTGGCGCAAGAGTTTAGAGCGCCTTCTACTTAACCGCGCACGCATGATGTACAGCGACCTGGACCCCTCCTTGTTTGTTGGTGTCTGGAAGGGGGAGCTCGTGTTTGTTTTCGTGCATGCCGATGACTGTGACTGCCTGGGGCCACGGGAGTGGATTGTGTGGTTCCATTCGCTCGTGCACTCAGTGTACCCTGTGGGCAAGCTCGTCTTTAGGGAGCCGGGCAAGATCGTGCCCTTCATGGGCATGGACACTATTCTCGATCACGATGAGCAAGGGCAGTGGGTCATGTTGCTGCATCCTAAGGGTAGCTATGTCCCCGACCTGGTCAAGGAGGTCATGGCCCGCACTGGGCCTATCCTTCCCTCTGAGTGTGGTGCGCTGCGTGGCAAACTCAATTGGCTTGCGTGTACCACGAGCCCTGGCTTGGCTGTCCTTAGTCGGTTGACAGACGATGTTCTCTGCTTGTTGGCCCGCCCGGTTGTAGCTGAGTATGTGCAGGCCTCACCGGGGTTGATCCTGCAGGGTGTTGACTGGGACAAGCCCATCGAGCTAGGGGCTTATTGTGACAGTTCTTTGGATGCGCGGGTGCTCACCAAGATGCGTGGTAGGTGTGCGGCTGTTAGCTATATCTCAAACGCTGAACAATCTGCGTCATCCTCCATCTTTGAGTGGTTCTCACGTCTCCACCGCCGTGTGTATGTGGGGTCGGACACCGCCGAGGCGCGTGCGTACTGCGAGGCTGCAAGTGAGCTCGCGTATTTCCACGCGCTACTCTGCTGGATCCTCAAGCTGGGCGGTCTCACCACACGCATCGATCGCGTCATGCGCACCGACAGCCAAGCGCTGGTGGACTTCATTGAGAACCCCTACGCTCGCACGAGAGACCTTGACTTCCTCCGGGTGAAGGAATTTTCTGATGCGCTCCATACCGAGCACGTGGCAGGCGACCAGAACTGCTCGGATGCTCTTACCAAGCTCTATAGCTCCGCCAAGGCACAGTATACTCTTCTTAGGCACCAAATGAACAATATGTCGCTGGGTCAGCCACGGCACTAGTTGAGATGTCGTGGAGTGTGAATGGCCCCTTGACTCGGGTTTTATCTTGGTAGGTTTTCCCGGTAGCGATGCTCTGGTGTAATTTGTTTGGCTGGGGATTACCCTCCAAAACCATGTGGGGCCTAAGGTGCGGTCATGATGGCAAGGCCTGCGCGGCCGTAGTTCTTACAGATTTGAGTACGCAGTCCTATTGCCACATGAAAAATGAAAGGGCTGGAGTTGCAATCTGTTGCATGACCGAAATGCGTGTATAAACTGGTGCATGCATAATGGAATGTAAATCTGTGAAACAATACTCACAATTGCTGCACACAGCTTGTGTGCATGACCATGGTGGCAGTATAGCCAAGTTAATGCATTATAATTAGTGGTCACGCTGACTGTCGAGCACTGACTGTCGGTCAGGCTGTTGAAGTCGTGCCAAGGATTGATGAGATAAAACACCCCTTCAGCGGGCAGAACAATGCGGCAATATTCCCTGCTAATGGATATTTGTAAATGGTTCTAGAAGCGTCTAGAAGCATTGTGCAACGCTGGCGTAACGCTAGTTCAGTGTGCCTCTTGGAAATCGCTAATGCACATGAAATGTGATTGGTGCAATGTCGATAAGGCCTATCGCAATCTTGGGGTTGCACACATGACTTGTAAACATATAAATTGATAATAAACCCAGGCACCTAGTGCCGCATTCTTGCAAACATCATTCTCATTCTCAACTCCTTTTATGCTCAAAGAGACTTAGGTAGCACCCATGTAAATGCTGCCTTATTGGGGAGCCCATGTCATCACTGGGTGTTAAGCCCAGGAATCACTCATGCCAGGCTGTGGCTCTGCTGGGGAATTGAACCCCACCCCAACCTCCAGGTTTAAAGGTGACCTGGAACTTTGAACAAGACAAACATTACAACCATGAGAACAACATGAGAATGACATGATTATGTTTTATTCAAGCATTATATAACCCAGAATGTGGCTCCCTGGCAACCATGTGCCTCATGGTCACACAACCAGGTTCTTTATTAGCAACAGGTTGGAAACAAGCACTAGAAAACATATGTACAGCAACCTGTAAGAACCAGCATTCGGGTTGCCCTTGCATGGCCTAACTGTTTGAGGCCAAAGGCGTCGACTTAAGTCCTGGCGACTCTTCTGAACCCCATGGGGAGGGCCAGGCATATGATTCTCAGCTGGTAGGAGTGCATTCCACACCAACTCCTGTCCAGGAGGGTGTACCTAATAACCCTGAAGGACCGGCTGTCAACCAGTAAGCACCAGTCACCACTTGGCACTTTGGTCAAACAGCCCACTGGGGACACCCAAGCTGAAGCAAGGCCTGGTCTCTATGGCCGCACGTGTAAGGGGTCCATGAGCCCACGGAGCAGGGGGTACTGCCGCTCCGCCTTCTCCTCCAGCTTGGTGAGGGCATCTGCAGGGTTGTCCACACCACTGAGGCACATGTTCAATGTGAGCTAGGTAGGACATCTCCTTGAGCAACAAGTAGTCAAGGTCCCTGCTTCTGGCCAGCTGCCTGTGCACAAATTGCACCATGCCCATGCTATCAGTCCTCACCAGTGTGTGCAGCTGCAACATACAGGAAGCCACTTGACATAGCTGGTAGAAGAGCTCCCTCAAGTAAAGAGCAGTATGCAGCCCTTCACAGATTGCCCTGCACTCAGCAATATCACTGCTGGGTGTAACCCTGTTCTGCAACCGACTGTACCAGGTAACAAGTGAGGTGTGATCTTGCTCCAGGGTAACTAATGCTGCTGCCCTGCCCCTGACCTCTGTGACCTTCCTATTGTCCATAGAACTGTCCACATAGAGAACCATGTCAAGGGGCTTGTACAAATCCACAGGACCCAGTATAAGAGGGGGAGACATCATGACAGCCTGCACCACACTCTCAGCACCCACCTCAACCAGCTGGGAATCAGTAAGTCGACTCAAGACCAGCAAGTCAGGGGCACATATACTTGCAAGCCATGCCAGCATGCCCCTGATGGTAGCACACCTAGCCTGCGTGATGGGCTCCTGCAATGCATCTACAATCTGCTGGGGTAGTCCTTACCACCCTCCATCCTGATGAACCACGAGCCCTTGGCTTGGAACAACGTAGCCTGCATGCCACAGAAGACCATAGGCTCATTCTCCACCATGTGCTGTATCTTACCCAGCTCAAACCGCTTCTGGATCTTGGCCAAACAGCCTCAACCCAGTCTGGTGGACCTATGAGATGCAGGTCATCACCATGCAGTGAGGCAAAGACAGGAAGGCCATTGTGTGACCCTTGGAACAAACAGGGATCCACTGGAGACACAGAAAACCCACAAGTATTCTTCAAGAACTTCTCTAGGCTCTTTCTCCAGATAATGGGACTGGACCTGAGACCTTCCAACCCTTTCAGAATTCTCAGGTACCTGGCCTTTATCTCTGCTCTCCATACAGCAGGTACAGTCACAAAGAAAGGAGGGATATCTCTCCAAGTCTGCCTAGCCTGATCTTGGTCACCCTTGAGAAAAGCCCTCTTGAAATCAATCAGCACAGAGCTATAGGGCACACCCTTAACCAGAAAAGACAGAAATATACACAGCAGAATCCTCCACGTGTCATGCAGCATCCCTGGAGTATAGAGCTCCTCATCTAACAACTGGCCAGTGCCATGATACTCGGTTACAACTGGTCTGACATGTGGCACCTGGACACCATCTACCTCCTTGAGCTTGAGGACAAACATCAATCTGAGCAGCTGGTGAACTTCTGGCAGCTCATCCACAGGTTCTGCACAGTTGGAAACTATCCACTCATGCCCAGAAGCAACAAAGCCAAGAGTCCATGCCTTAGCCATCTTGGGGCTTTGCATCATCTCGACTAGCTGGCGCCAGGGAATAGGACTGTGAGCAGCTATCTGGTACCTGTTTACCCCTAACTGCCGTGGATCAAAGGTGGTTGGGATTATCAACAGGTCCTCAGCTATGGGCTCCTGACCTTGAGGACCCTCAGCTGGCTGACTCTAACAGCCTTCACCGCCACTGCAAGACCCTGGGAATAGTGATATCTTTCAAGGGGGAGGCTGCCCCTGCCTTCTAGTGCCAACTCATCAGAGGTCAAAGTAACCCCTGGCATGCACAAGAAGTTCTGACCCAGAATGGCAGGCCCCTGATAGCCCTCTACCACACAGAACGTGGTGGGCACCCCTAAGATAGGCACACTCACTTCCCCAAGGATCTTCATGGACACCTTTCCTGAGAAATCAGACACAGCAAGGCAACTGGGATGGGACATCTGTAAGCCTACAGCATCCTCTTCCCTGATGACAGACACCTGTGAGTTGGTATCTACCTCCATTGTAGCTGCCCAGCACGACCCCCACCCCGTGAGCTTGGATACCTTGGGATCATGTTTGCTGCGCATGAGTGCTCGGATGACGTCCGCCATGAGAGGCCCCCGGGCCTTAGGTGGCTGCCCCGTCCCCTCTGGCCTTGTGACAGTTGCTTCAGCAGCCTCTCCTGCTCGTCATCTTCCAGCAGGGACAGACCATCATCCACCACCAGAGGATTGTTAGCTGCTGCTGCCTGGCTCTGGCCTGGCTCCTCAACCCAGCTGGGAGGGCCTGGCCCGTCTGCAGGCCAGATTGCATGTGGCCTTCTTTCCTTGACATGAGCCCAGGACAACCTGTACACGTGCCTTGGATCCTTTTCCAAAGCCACCAGGCAAGATCTGTTAGCTTCTTCCACACGAGTGACAACCCCATCCTGCCACTTCCCCCGCTTGCCTGGAATAGATGGTTCCTTCCACATCCTGACCTTCAGCCCCACCTGAGGCCTCAGCACATTCCAGTTCTTGTCCTTACGTCTCAGCTGGGCAAACAGCCTGTCTGCCTTCCTAAGACTGGCCTGCACCACGTTCTCAGGTAACAAGCTATACTGCAGGGCCAGGGGAGAGACAGCCACACCATCAAAGTAATAGTTAACCCTGTGGTTCAGCTGCTCTTCTATCCCCTTACACCAGGCTGCCCTCTCTAAGGCAGATGCCACAAGTGGCACTGATTCTGCTGCTAGCACCACTGTCTTCACCTCACGTATGGATCTCTCTACAGCCCCTTGCTGCCCATGACTCTCCCTGGGGACTACTACCAGCTTACAAGGCAGCTGGTCCTGATGCTTGAGCAAACAGTCAAACTGCAAGTCTGCCTGCACACTCTTGCACATGCCCCAAAGCCTGGGATCAGGGCCTTCATACCCAACAACAAGTGGTGCTCCTGCATACCAGGCAGAACGTCTATCAGTCTGTATCGACTGAACCTGTCCACTCCCACCAATATGTACAAGCCCCTAATATGCTGGATATCCATCTGGATGTCAGTCGCCACGCTCCCTAGCAGGCTCCCTAGCATGGGACTGAGGTGGGTGAACAGCATTCTCGTGGCAACCACAGTTCTCAGCAGCAGCCTGGCAAGCCACCCACAAAGGCTCTCTACCTAGCTTCCAAGCAAACATTGCAGCCTGCCCAGAATGCCCAAACATGGGATGCAACCTATGGCCAGCCTCAGCATAGCTCAGCACTCTCTCAGTACTGACCTGGCGAGACGTCTGAACCGTGTGTGGGGACACATGATCCACTCCTGAGGTTCCAGGGCTTCCCTGCAGGCCATTCTGACTCCCCAAGCCAGGCCCTGCTCCCTGGACCGCTCCAGGCACTTCCAGCACGCCGTGGCTTGCCAAAAACGCTGTGACCGACCTAGTGTGATATGACATAAACTGCCACAACCACTACCAAGTTGCAACGGTCTTATCTGAAAGACTTAAATGGTTGATCAGGCCACTATGTGTGCTAGTCTTCCCCAGAAAACTGCACACCGTCTCTCTTTGCTGAAATGAAAATGTTCCTTTGCAGATGGAGGTAGTCTCTTCGAGTAACGAAAAGAGGGCTCTCAGCCGAGGACAAGGAACTGTCCCTCGTGCCTGATGACCACCTTATCGATCCCCTTGTGTACCGTCGCGTGCCGCGTTTGAATATCCTTGCTGGAGCGTCTAGCTAACGCCCCAGCAAGGATATTCAAACGCGGCACGCGACGGTACACAAGGGGATCAATAAGGTGGTCATCAGGCACGAGGGACAGTTCCTTGTCCTCGGCTGAGAGCCCTCTTTTCGCTAATCATGGGACAGGTCCTCGCCCACCCCACAGGGCATGCAGTTAAGGCAGGCACGTCAGCTCAGCTCATTTGGGGTTTACCAAATTAAGCTGAGTTGCCAGCCGCCATGGTGGCGCCGGAGATTGTTACACGCAGACGCGACAGCTGTCACGGACGCGAGCTATGTCATCCGGGCGCCCACTATATGCACAAGACCGGTGACGTGCGCAAGGAATTTGTTTTCTACGCATTTTCGACAAAGGCTAGTGACCGGGGGGGGACACTAGCACTTGCAGCATAAGAGCGGACGAAAGTGTACGTGCACGCGCGCCGGGCCAGGCACAGCTGGGCGCGCAGCACTGACTTGAGCGGACGGCAGCACAAGTGCGCAGCGTCGAGAGGATCATACGCGCGTTAGTGGACAGCTGGAGCTGAAGCTGGACTGCTGGACTTCAACAGCGCCGAGGCTATTGACAGGCCAGGTGTCTTTGTGGTGTAGAATAGCGGGTCAACGTTATGAGGACTGGACAGAAAATGGAAAAGGACAATTTGCGGTGCGGAGCCAGATCGCTGGAATGAATGCGAAATCGTTGGCAGCCCTACTACAAAGGGATTTCTTCTAGAAAGGAACGATTAGACGCAATGTTTGCTGGGCCACTCACACGCAAGGTGTGAGCGTGCAGATTGTCTGAAGGATATTATGCTTCAACCTTGGTGGACGTGACTCAATGCCGGACATTCCCACCAGGGACAGAAATGCCGGAGCCTCTAGGAGATGAGATCGGCAACAGGGTAGCAATTTAGATTTGTCGGGACGCCTTCCTGCTTTTGTTGGCATGTGTGGTAGAAAGCCAGGACGGCAACTGGAATGCGGTTTCTATTTGCATGGTTCAGGCAGCAAGATAGTTTTGGCATTGCTGGCTGGACTGACAAGTGTGGCGTGTGTCATGCGTGTGGCATGACGAATGGTTTGGTTCATAGTCGAAGAGGACTCTCACGCAGCGTGTAGTCTCTTCGAGTCTCTCGTTAGTGGCCTTCGTGTTTCTCCCTTTCCTTGGGAGCAAGGCCGGTAGCATGTCATGGAGCGCTGCCTAACTGCGGGCTCGTAAGCATGGAGTGCATGCATCGATATTGAGACTATCAACGTGTTGTAATTGTATTAACTTTCTCAATAAATTCCGCATGTGCGGCTTCATCATCAGACTGTGCAAAGTGTGTGTTGTGAAAGCATTGTTCTATAGCAGGGGAGGCAAAAGCATCCTCTTGCACCATCATATTGTCGCAATTAGAGTAGTTGGAGCGTCTAGCTAACGCCCCAGCAAGGATATTCAAACGCGGCACGCGACGGTACACAAGGGGATCAATAAGGTGGTCATCAGGCACGAGGGACAGTTCCTTGTCCTCGGCTGAGAGCCCTCTTTTCGCTAATCATGGGACAGGTCCTCGCCCACCCCACAGGGCATGCAGTTAAGGTAGGCACGTCAGCTCAGCTCATTTGGGTTTTACCAAATTAAGCTGAGTGGCCAGCCGCCATGGTGGCGCCAAAGATTGTTACACGCAGACGCGACAGCAATTAGATTAGTTGGAGCGTCTAGCTAACGCCCCAGCAAGGATAGTCAAACGCGGCACATGACGGTACACAAGGGGATCAATAAGGTGGTCATCAGGCACGAGGGACAGTTCCTTGTCCTCGGCTGAGAACCCTCCCTACATTAATAATGGGACAGGTCCTCGCCCACCCCACCGGGCATGCAGTTAAGGCAGGCACGTCAGCTCAGCTCATTTGGGTTTTACCAAAGCTGAGCATGGCCAGCCGCCATGGTGGCGCCGGAGACTGTGGCACGCAGACGCGACATATATGCAACCTCGTTCCATCCTTGTTCCTCGGTCATGAGCAACGCTGTGCAACGCTACTTTGCCAGAGCCTCGTATCGCTGCCCTGCCTCCTCGTTGCAGGCAGCATACAGGAATCTCTGGCTATCCTGTGTCTAGGACAGCACAGGACCTGCCACAGTTCTGCATGGACTTACATCCTTGCAGACCTGCTGGCTGGCTACTGGCTTCTACTAGCCACAGGACCGTTGCGTCCTCAGTACACTGTGTCCCAGTCACGTGATGGTTCAGGCTAAGCCTGTGCAGGCTCTGCCTGCCACGTGTCCTGTCCACTATGCCCTGAGAGTGCACCGCCCCCGCCCGCCGGTCGGCAGCACTTCGGGACCTGATATCTCTCTCGTCCCTCGTCTGTTCTAGGCGGTTGACACGGCGTTGGAAAGGTCTCCTCAACCTGCATCCATCTAGCACATTGGTGCCCCAATATGCTAACTGAGATAATGAGGGACCAAAACTGCACCAGGGAGACGCCATCTATTATGATTTTGCCACAACTCTGTGTTTTGAGTCAGCAGCATAATAAAGGTGAAAAACTGTTGAGGGGTAGACTTTACATCTAGTTTAGGAAGGTTAGCAAAGAGGGGAAGAGCAGGGGGCTTAGGAGGATGGGAAGGATCAGATCTACCCATAGGGCCACTGTCTTCCACTGCTACATACGAGGGGTAGAAGGAAGGGAGAGGATAGGTTTTGGGTAAAGGTCTACTAGACGGGGCCACTGTTTCAGGTTGGTGCCCATAGGAGAAGGGGACAGTATATAGGGTTCACGGAGGGAGGAACAGGCAAAATGATCATTATTTCTGTCATCCAGGGGCATGGTGCTAAAATCTGACTATTAACTTCTAACTCTGCTACACGGGAAGGAACCTGGGCAGCCTCGCAGGCCGTGTCAGGGTAGAACCAAGAAGCAGGAGGGTGAAAGGGAACTGCACTAGGGCGACCAGAAGGGCCTACAGGGGCAGGGTTGCGACCCATGTTATAAGCAGGGATGGAAGGACCAGGATGAGATTGAGGCCTAGAAACATTAAGATCACTGAGCTCCCAAGAAGACCAGCATTTGATTGAATACAATAAGTGGAGCCCTGCCACAAATGCAGCAGTTAACAGTGGCCTTAAGGTTTCTTAATCCGCACGCGGAAGCAAGAAGCCTCCAGGGTGGGAGGGAGGGGAAAGAAACAATTACGGATCATTGCCTGCCTAGCTTGCTTAAGGCATGGCCCGCCGACACACAAGCTGACATCATCCTAAATTAAGTAACACCAGCATGCGTCACACGCCGGCCTGAACAGTGCTGAAAACGCCACTACAAACAACGTGGCCACGCACCCCCAGGCTAGTGCGTTAACCGTACAGGTAGTTGTACAAGGTTCCCAAGTCTGACAAACAATAAACTCGCCCATCGACCCCCTTGGGCCGGTCCGAATCCACTATACAATAATTAATCACGACTCACTAAAGAAAACAAATCAGCCAAAGATTCGTTAAGCAACCAGCCATCCCTACAGGTCCCCACCTAACCTCATGCAGCTGGTGCAACCAAACACGAATCTTTGCAAGCAAGTCGTATAACACCTACAATTAATTTTCTCGGACCACTAATTAATAGCCACCGACCCTTATAAACAACCGGGTCATCCAAGGAAAATTCGGGCGAACAGGAAACCCTTTGTACAGATCAAATCAGTCAGCCCATGTCGCAGACAGCCTTCCACATCCAGGCCAAGGCATAGCGGCCCTATCTTTCCCGCATGCGTTAATTAAACTATATTCAGAGAAAACCGATAAAGATCACTGAAGTCCCAAGAAAACCAGGATTTGATTGAATACAATAAGTGGAGCCCTGCCACAAATGCAGCAGTTAACAGTGGCCTTAAGGTTTCTTAATCCGCACGCGGAAGCAAGAAGCCTCCAGGGTGGGAGGGAGGGGAAAGAAACAATTACGGATCATTGCCTGCCTAGCTTGCTTAACCCCTAAACCGTCCTCGTGCCGATTTTCGACTGCGAGTTTTTCTCATGCCTCACATTCGGCATGAGTTTGTGCGCCCTGTAGGGATTTGGCGGGAAGGTTTTGGCGGGAACCAACTAGACCACCGAAAAGATCTAGATTCACTCTATCCGTAGGACACTTGTCTGACCGTATTTGACCACCGTATCAGGGTGGAAACCCTGGTCAAAGTCAACAGGGTACCCTGGTGCATGCAGGTTTTGGCGGTAAAAAAAATTGACAAAAACGTACGAAAACGAAGGATCCATTTCTGGCCTTGCCTTGCTTTGCATGCATCACCACAAAACATCAAATTTATTACAATATGTGTGCTAGCTCTATACGGTGGAATAACACAGACATGTCTACCAGATGGCAACACGGCCATCTGTATGCTAGGGTGAGCACACTATGTGAATGTGCAGGGCCAGCCCACAGCAGCTGTGCCCCTGCTCTACCCCTTTTGCCAGGGTGGGCGGGTGGGAGGCAAAAGAAAACAACCTGCTTCCCTAGAATGGAAGCCCACCCTTTATAGCAACCACCTCTCCAGCCAACCCCTACCTGGGTGGCTGGGGTACGGGTGCCAGCACAAAAAATATTTTTTCTAAAATTATTTTTTCTTTTGGTGCTATACGGCGTTGCATTCTCCGCTCAGCAGGTTAGTCATAGATAAAATGAGCATAGCTCACCAAATCCATTTCTGGCCTTGCCTTGCTTTGCATGCATCACCACAAAACATCAAATTTATTACAATATGTGTGCTAGCTCTATACGGTGGAATAACACAGACATGTCTACCAGATGGCAACACGGCCATCTGTATGCTAGGGTGAGCACACTATGTGAATGTGCAGGGCCAGCCCACAGCAGCTGTGCCCCTGCTCTACCCACATCTCCTTACATGGCTAACAGCCGAAAATACGTAGGACATGCAAAAAAGAAAACTTAAACTACCTAGCTATGGGGGTACTTTGTCCCAACCCAGGTTCACCCTCGGGTTAGTTAAACCATTTCCCCCCTGACCTCCCACACAAGGGTGAGGTCAGTTGATAGCTAAAAGACGAGAGGTAAAAACAGGAGGACGTCAAAACTCGACGCCACCGAAGTGGCGCCGGAAAGCCGCTGGGTCAAAACCCAGGGCCTGAGCCCAGAGGGCGGGTGGGATGTCGCGCCCCAGGAGGCTGCGGTGGAGGCCAATGTAGCGCGTGACCGAGAGGGCCGAAGCCCACCGGCCGCGCAGCTGGATGGCCTCCGGCGACTCGCCAGCGATGGCGTCGTGCGTCGCCCCCCCATGCCGGAGGCTGTGAAAAGAAAACATCCCTGGGATGCTCATGCGGGCCTGCACAGCCTCCCACTGCTGCCTAGCCTGGCTGTACGTTAAGCCTCGAAAGAGGAGTGCATCCGGGGGCTGGCCAGCCGTCAGACGTCGCAGGAGCCACAAAGAAAGTGGATCCCGGACGAGGACGTGCTGGGCCGCCCCCTGCGCAGTTTTGGGGTTGCGCAGCACAAGGGCACCGACCATGGGCCCTGGCTCGAGAAGGGGGTGGCCGGGATGAGCCACATCCCGAACCCGCAGCCCTAGCGCCTCGCTAATGCGTAAATACTGCTGGAAAGCAATAATAATCAACGCACTCAAATGCACCTGTCGACGTGAAACTAGCAACAGGGCAGTGAAATAGCAAAGGCGCCAGGGCATAGGCGGAGGGCTGACAGCCGGAACAAGCCGCTGCCAACCTGCTAGCAGGCGGTCCGCCAGTACCCAATTCCGAACAATGTCGGGGTAGTACAGGTGCAGACAGGCCTTGGCATGCTGGCATAAGGTACGCCCCCGCCCGCCTCTGGCATGGTAGACAGCAGAAATCCACTCACAGAAAATGGCTTCGGCGTCAGCTGGGTCGACAGGGCCAGGTGGCGCCCACGCCACGTAGACAGCCGCCGCACGTCGGTACGCTGGCAAGGTAGACACAGGGTTGACTGTGCCCTCCAAAAGTGCCAAGTCCCGAGGGCGTCGCGCCCCCTCAGGCCCAGGGTTGGGATGCACGTCACCACACCGGGTCAAGTCAGGAACCCAAGCGCCACGCCGACTGGCCTTGTCAGCTGGGTTGTGGTCGGTAGCCACCCAGACCCAGTGGCTCTGCATGTCGCCAGCCAGTGACAGAGCGCAGTAGCGTCGAACCAGCTGGTTGAGACGGTAGGAAGACGACCGCCCTCTGACAAACGCCCCCACCACAGCACTGGAGTCTACGAGCCGGACGACTCGCTTACCTCGACACGCCTTGGTCCGGCACGACCACTCGACCCCCTGTGTCGCAGCAATCGCCTCCTTGACGTTGATGTGGTTAGGCTGCCCCCGCCACCGGTAGGACAGTGCCGTACGCCAGTGGCCACTATCCAGCAGGCTGTAGTCCCCCTCCTCCATGCGCTCCAGGTCCCAGTCCTCCCCAGACGTTAAAGCTGTCGTCCGCCACCCCCGCGCTTCGCGCCGGGTCGCCAGCCGGGCACAATCGGCCCCAGGCAGGTCCCTGTAGACCACCCCACCGCCGGAGCCGCTCGCATCACTTGCGACGACCCGGTCAGAAAGGGGCCGGGCCCTGGCCGCCCTCAAAAAGGGGGCCAGGTCGATCGCCGCCTGAAGCTCCTGGCGGGCCCCCGCAGGGAGGCGCCAGCGGCGCCCAGGCAGGGAGGCATTCATGGCTGCTAGCAGCCGGTACGTCTCAGACCACACCGAAAGCATGGGGCGGCACAGCAGATGCATCCACACCCACTTCCCAAGCACAGAACTAAGTTCGCGGTAGTATGTAAACCCGCGATCTAAGATTCTATGAGTAGCGGCGATAACTGCCACCACACGCTCAGGAACAGGCACCACGTCACCATCCCTTTGGTGAATGACCCCCACCGCCTGCACACCAGTCTGCTCTGCTGTCGCCCGTACCACCTTGTCAGACTTCTGCACCAGCCCAACAGCGGCGTAGGCAGCCTGAACACGATCTAGCTGCTGATTCACCCCATCCACCGACGCACAGTGGGTGAAATGGAGGTCATCGATCGTCACAGCATGCATACCTTCCAGATCCTGCCGAGATTCGAAGCACGGCGAGGGCGCCAAGGGCGCAGCAGGGTCCTCCTCCAGCCTCAGCCGGACGGTCTCCCCCGCCTCGTTGGCCTCCGCCACCAGGATCAGCGCGGACATGTTGATGCTCAGCCCACGACTAGCCTCCAACGGCGGCTTGGGGCCACAGCGGTACAACACAGACTGATGCACACACTGGGCCACCGCGACGGCCAGCTTGTTGCCCATTGGCCAGCACAACATCCACGGCCACACCTTCCGACGAGCCCCACTCAGGCCCACCAGATCCGACCACACCGGCATCCACGCACAGTACCGCCGCATCCAAACTGGCAGGCGGAGTCTGTTGTAGTACGAATCCAAATCTGATACGCCCCCAAAAACATCCTCCCCAGCGCGCGTGGGCAAATCGCAAATCACGCCAAGGTGTGGTAAAAAAGCGGGCATAGGATCAGGTAGTGGCATGTTGCCACGCCGGTTGTCCACAATCAGCCGTATACGGCCGTCGGGCTTTCCGACCCCAAAAGTACCGTTCACCATAGGCGGCTCCTCCTCAAAAAATCCACCCAAAATCCCCCTCTCCACACACACCGTGCAAACCCGCGCGAACTCCTCCATGCTACACCCCCGCGAGATCCGCATCGACTTCTGCAAGATCCGCTCTGCTGGGCTCAGCGTCCGTACCATCCTACTCTCATCATTCAAAATTGCTCCCCAAGAGGGGGGTAGTAAGTTCAGCACATCCACTTGGCCACCTTCCCCCGGACCAGGCAAAGCCAAGCGTGCGGCCACTAACGGTTCGTAAGGGGCTCCTTCAGCATATTCACCCCCATCCACTACAGATCCTGCCATTGCCGCTACGGAACCACCGTTCCGGCGGACAAAGGACCTGCAAGCATCATCGATCCCATCTAGGGCCGCCTGCTGCAGAGGCCCGGGCACACGGGCTGAATCTACAGCAGGCGGGTCTCGCCCCCCCCCCCCATCCAGTTTAACGCCCTAACCGTCTGACAGGCTAGTGTGCGAGCATTAAAAGCCCGACTCATCCTATCGCGCCTACGGCCTGAGCGTACCTGCTGCCACCAGTCACGAGGTGGCAGGGGTGCTGGAAGAGGTAGTGGAAGAAGGCACCGCTCCCTCACTTGTTGTTGTTGGACGGGCCGCCCTGCCCCTTCTTGCCGGGACCCTGCTCCAGCTTGTGCTGCAGCTTCCCCATGCTCATCGCCGCCCGCACCGCCGGAGACGCCAGCATTGCTCCACCCTCCTGGAATGGCAGCATTGCCGACGGCGTCCCCTTCCACCCGTCGACCCCACATCCACCAGCTGGCATGCCGTGATCAGCTTTGCCAGGTACTCGGCTGCTGCCAGCTCCAGAATTACTTCGGAGCGTGGCGTGGCCCAGTAGCCAAATTCTGTCACCATCGTGTCCAGAATTCCTGCCATCTGCAGGAGCAGCATCCGCCTCTCCCCGCTGGCTGAGCTGCCGTGCATCGTCAGCATTAACGATGCACGGATGGACTTCCCCCCCACGCTCTCCGCGTAGTCCAGCATTCCCGGCAGCACCGCCTCCAGCATGTTGCTCACCAGCACCGGCACTGCATGCCCACTCAGCGCCACCCCCTTCGTGCGCGCCAGCCTGCCAGCAGTCGTCGCTGCGGCTGGGCTTGCAGCTGCTGGAGTCTTTGCCTGGTCCAGCAGCTTCGACATAGCCGATATTAGGTCGCCAATATCTCCGCCAGTGCGGGCGTTGCCCGGCCGGGATGGAAGCCCTCCAGCTGGCGTTGCATAGCCCGTCTCGGTCCCCAGCAGCCGACCTAGGTTTCGGTCCAGGTCCGCCACAGCCTGGTCGATCGCCCCAGGAGCGCCATCGTCCTCCCCAGCGCCCGCTCCACCATGCCCCGCCCCTCCGCTTCCACCTGCCGAAGGGGGAACACCCCCCGTTCCCACCGCACCTGCTGACACTGGTGGGTCCGGCTCTGCAATAGCCTCCCCCAGTTGCGCTGCTAGCACATCGGCCAGGGCCTCCTCCCCATCCCAGTCGCTGACAAACCCCCGTTCCTCCAGGACGTCCATGACGTTCTTGGCACGCCCCGGAGTGAGCTTCTGGATCCGCTCTAGCCAGTTCCCCTCCCCTAGGATCTTCTGAACCGCAGTGGCGGCCTCCTTTGGGGTGCATCCCTCCTTGGCTGCTTGCTTGAGTTTCGCTAGGAAATTCCGGTCTGGGGCTGTCACTGTGGACATGGTAGGTTATACTGCTTGATGTGTTATCTTGCGTTTTGTTTTTTGTGTTGTGGTCACGTGAGGTTCTCAGGCAAAAGAAAACAACCTGCTTCCCTAGAATGGAAGCCCACCCTTTATAGCAACCACCTCTCCAGCCAACCCCTACCTGGGTGGCTGGGGTACGGGTGCCAGCACAAAAAATATTTTTTCTAAAATTATTTTTTCTTTTTGGTGCTATACGGCGTTGCATTCTCCGCTCAGCAGGTTAGTCATAGATAAAATGAGCATAGCTCACCAAATGCGAAAAAAGGGGGGAGCGCGGACGTAGACATGGCGGACGAAATGCAGGCAGATATACGGACTTTCAACTTGGTAAAGAAGGGCATTTTCATGGCAGTGCCAGTGGAAAAATTCGGACTAGACTGGGCGATAGAGCAGTATGGGGAAAAACACAGCGAGGTACGTTTGCCGGGCAAGGTAGTGACATTGAACAGGTCCGGAGATGGTGCACGGTGCTATTTCCCGGACGACAAGCTCACGTACCCATTCACCCGTGAGCAGATTTTCATATATTCGTGCAGCTCAGATGAGTACGAAGCTCTAGTGAAAGAATGCGCTGCCAGGAAGGTCCCAACGGCAGGTAGCAGTGACGATGATAGCGAGCAGGGCCAGGATAGCGATTCTGACGCCGGCGAGGACGACGACGACAAATCCGAGGATATCGAGCTGCCCACACCGGTCAAGCGACGCGAGCCGGGGAAGCGCGCTGTCGGCAACCCGAAGAAGAACCCAGCCATCAGCCACGTCCCGAAAAGGCGCCGTCAGACCAAGGCGGCGGCCAGCGAGAGCGTTGTCTCGGACGCTTCCGATGACGACTTTGTTTACCAGAAGGGTGCGGAGGGTCCGGTGCCGAGCGGTGAGGCTGAGCTCGATGATTCGTTTTTTCCTAACGACACTCCTGCCACTGAGGAGCCAGCCGAGACTGTCTGGAAATCTGGTTTCGGCAAGCCAGGTGTGTTTCCTTTTCCCGATACTCCGGTGCTGTCGCCGATGACGGGTACCGCCTGCTATCAAAACCTTTCCCCTGCCCAGCTCAAGTTTGGGCCCCTGGGGCTGTTCTCCCTTTTCTGGTCCCAACGTGATGTCGTGGCCAAGATTGTCAAGGAGACCAACGACTATGCTGAGCTCAAGGGGCGGGCAAGCCAGGTGAGCGTGAGTGGCACCCCTTAACAATGCATGAGATGGGCAAATTTCTGGGTGGAGCAGGTGCTGTGCCAACTGTGCTGCGCGCAAGGCAGGAAGCACAAGACCTCGGTCATGTGCGAGCACTGTGACATGGCGTTCTGCAGCAACAGCGAGCGGAACTGCTTCGGCCTCTTCCACTCCGGGCAGGTGGAGGGGCTGGACTTCAACGTGACGAAGCAGCGGGTATGGCAGCGCCTCTTCCAGCGTGGCGAATGCGCCAAGAATTTCAAGGGCGCCACTACCACGAGGGGGCAGCAGCCACCACCCGGAAGCTCAAGGGGGTGGCGCGGCGCCGCCATCTCAGGGCGGAGCATGTCCGCCTGGGATATAGTCCTACGGAGGCTGACTAAGAATGCTAGCATTTGTTGCCTACGTGGCATGGCATTTGGCCTTTCCTGCCCGCGCTCATGCGCGCCGTGTATCACCATGGGCCGGCATGGTTTGAAGTGTGTGTTATTGTTTCATGGACCCACCTGTGCATGTGTTATTTGGTTTCATGTTGTTAGCCTGCATGGGTTATTGTTTCATGGTCATGTCTTATTAGCTTTCATGTTTATGCATAACTTGTGCAGTTTGAAAATCTGCTCCGTGATGGTCACAGTGCCACCTATTTCTAGTTGGCAATTTTCAGTGTTACTGCATGCATGGTCCCTTGGTCACTAATTTATCTAGGAGTGCTGGGATGTTTTGACTTTGTGTGCAAGGTCCATCATGCATGTAAAAATAAGTACCACAGTATCAGCGGGTCTGCAAGCATTTACGATTATTGTGGCATATATTTGTGCCACATAGGCTGGAATAAACTTAACATAATCATGCATGTTTCACGCTTACCTATCATTTCCATGTTCAAAACTGCACTAGGATGTTTATTCTAGCCCCCCCAAAACTGGTGACTCAAAATAGTCACCAGCTATTTTTAGCATTATCTTGTGGGTCCCTGGGTGAAACAAGACATGTAAGTGTTTGGATGTAGTGCTTGGGTACAGTTGCAGTCCCCCCTGAAATACTAGGGTGAAATCCAAGGTATACGTGCTCCATCATGCATGATAAGGTTGTGAACCCCGTACTCGCGGCCCGCGCGTAGTCGTCTCCAATCATATCCGGCAGGGACCTGCAGTGGTTATGGCAGGTATTGGTGGCACACAGGTTGGAATAAGTGTTAGCATGCATGTTTGCCCATACTCCATGCTTACCTATCGTTTCCATGTTCAAAACTGCACTAGGATGCCTGTTTTAGCCCCCCAAAACTCGCGACTCAAAATAGTCACCAGTTATTTTTAGCACCAGCTGATGGGTCCCTGGGGGAGTTACAATTTTTAGTGTTTGTATCCCATCCTAACTAAAAAATCTATCTACAAAACCAACCCCAGGGTCAACTCATTGAGGAAAGGGGTCTATCATCCATTATAAGGGTGTCACCGCGCACACTCACCGTACCCCCCTGAGGGGGGGGCTATTTATAGAGCAGGGGGGGCTAGCGCTGGGACCACCCACTATACCCCCAGGTGGGCCCTAATATGGTTATGCTTGGTTCCTAGTATGGTCTAGAAAAAATAATTAGGCTGAATGGGGGCACCTGTGGCATACTGTGCAACTCGTGACTCATTTTAGTCACGAGTCAAAGACGGTTGAGGGGTTAAGGCATGGCCCGCCGACACACAAGCTGACATCATCCTAAATTAAGTAACACCAGCATGCGTCACACGCCGGCCTGAACAGTGCTGAAAACGCCACTACAAACAACGTGGCCACGCACCCCCAGGCTAGTGCGTTAACCGTACAGGTAGTTGTACAAGGTTCCCAAGTCTGACAAACAATAAACTCGCCCATCGACCCCCTTGGGCCGGTCCGAATCCACTATACAATAATTAATCACGCACATTCTAGCGCGGCTTGCATCTGTCTTGTAGCCGAGGCAGATGGTGGCACAACCGCTAAGTTGTCCGACCAAGCATAGTATAGTTGGTCGTGCAACGGAAAGAAAATTTAAATTTACCCCCATGTCGTTTTTCCCCGGCTGCGGGTCTTTTTGACGTGGGCGAAGGATGGGGCGCTACTTCGGCGGTTTGACCAGCTTCGGCGGAGCTGTTCATAAGTTACTAAAACAGCTCTAGTGTCACATCGCAGGCTTGCCACCTTGCGATGGTGCGTGGGAAGTGACCTGGACTCAAAAGGTCCTGAACCAAGTTCCTGTCAGCAACGACCTGTTTTTTTCATAAATTTTTTTTGTGGCGGCAGGTCAGTTGTCCAGCTGCCCCTGCCGAGGAGGGGTAGTTGGGGACAAATAGGAGCCGCGCGAGAGTTGCGCTCCGAAGCTAGAAATTTCCCTATTGCGAGACTCGAGTTGGGGAGGGCGTCTTAGGGAGGCGAGGCTACGCCAGACCTTTGTCGTTCCTTTTCGTCTCAGCACCTGCTGCGCGGCTCAGTCTATTATGGTGTCGTAAAGCCTCTTTCCTTTTTGGACGGTTCCGGAATTGCGAAATGCTGGCTCTTTTTTGGGGCTTGCTTTTGGGGTGGTCACCGGCTTGTGTCGCATTGAACCAGCGGGCCCCTGCGGGGGTTAATATAGCCTAGCGCGGGCTGAGTCGCCATTTAAGATGTTGCGACACGCTCTTTCGCTCACGGTGGTCATGAGTTTAATCGGCGCAATGGGGTTGGCGCCAGGGGGGGGTAATTGGGTGGAGGCTTCTTGCTTCCGCGTGCGGATTGAGAAACCTTAAGGCCACTGTTAACTGCTGCATTTGTGGCAGGGCTCCACTTATTGTATTCAATCAAATCCTGGTTTTCTTGGGACTTCAGTGATCTTAATCGGTTTTCTCTGAATATAGTTTAATTAACGCATGCGGGAAAGATAGGGCCGCTATGCCTTGGCCTGGATGTGGAAGGCTGTCTGCGACATGGGCTGACTGATTCGATCTGTACAAAGGGTTTCCTGTTCGCACGAATTTTCCTTGGATGACCCGGTTGTTTATAAGGGTCGGTGGCTATTAATTAGTGGTCCGAGAAATTTAATTGTAGGTGTTATACGACTTGCTTGCAAAGATTCGTGTTTGGTTGCACCAGCTAGCTGCAGGCGGCCATTGCCGCCATTGTGAAAGAAACAATTACGGATCATTGCCTGCCTAGCTTGCTTAAGGCATGGCCCGCCGACACACAAGCTGACATCATCCTAAATTAAGTAACACCAGCATGCGTCACACGCCGGCCTGAACAGTACTGAAAACGCCACTACAAACAACGTGGCCACGCACCCCCAGGCTAGTGCGTTAACCGTACAGGTAGTTGTACAAGGTTCCCAAGTCTGAGAAACAATAAACTCGCCCATCGACCCCCTTGGGCCGGTCCGAATCCACTATACAATAATTAATCACGACTCACTAAAGAAAACAAATCAGCCAAAGATTCGTTAAGCAACCAGCCAACCCTACAGGTCCCCACCTAACCTCAGCTGGTGCAACCAAACACGAATCTTTGCAAGCAAGTCGTATAACACCTACAATTAATTTTCTCGGACCACTAATAATTAATAGCCACCGACCCTTATAAACAACCGGGTCATCCAAGGAAAATTCGGGCGAACAGGAAACCCTTTGTACAGATCGAATCAGTCAGCCCATGTCGCAGACAGCCTTCCACATCCAGGCCAAGGCATAGCGGCCCTATCTTTCCCGCATGCGTTACTTAAACTATATTCAGAGAAAACCGATTCTCAGGAAGTGAGGACGTAGTTGAGGGTTGAGCCAAGGTTGCAGGAGGAGCAGGGGCCTGGTTCAAGGTAAAAGAAGGGTCTTCACTAAATCTGACACGCATACGTTGTTCAAAGGTTTGAGGGGTAACAGAGGAACGACGACGACCACTAGTGGTAGGGGAAGGAGGTGAGGTACGTGGGATACCTTGAGGAGTGAGGTGGTGTACCATTTCCAAGGAGTCCCGTCTATTACCACTAGTATTGGTGTTATTATTATTATTATTATTATTATTATTATTATTATTATTATTGGTAGGTATAGGGGACATCTCTCCACCCACTGGATCCATGTTTAATCTCAGGAAAAACAATTAAGGTTCTAATAAGAAAAATTACCGGAACCTACCATAAAGCAAGGAAAATAAAAAGGAAAAATCTGCAGTATACTAAGAAAGGAAAACAATTGAAATCAATCCTTTTTAACAACAGTAATAGCAAGGGAACCAAATTCCAAGGTGAGAGGAGTGTCAACACTAGAAGAAGAGGATACAGCACGTCGAGGGGGAGATGAAGGAGGAGTAGCAAACACTAGAGATTCCACAGGGGGACGAACATGAGGAGTAGAGCGTACATGTAGACCTAGATCTGATTCATTATGGGCTATAAGGAAATGCTGAGCTTCTTCAAAGGTCATAAATTTCTTATGCCTAATGACGTTGTATGCACGGTTTTGCACTATCTTCCTAGCATCAGACCAAGAAAGGAAAATTGAGGACCACTGAGGCGTGATTACTACGTAATATTTAGCTAAACTATTCTCGCTAGAAGAATGGGAAGGAGCAGTAAACGAACGCCGTTGATTCATGAGAACTCACCTGGTAGGTCTTGTGACGTCAAGCTAGGAGAATGAGGAGCAGGCAGCTGATCTAGGGTGTGAAACCGAACCATATTGACGACGCACGCTGGTACGAGGATTCCAGCGCCAGGTGGTCGTTAGTATCCGGTTCAAGAGCTCTGCATCAGGCGAAGGGCGTCTAAATACAAAACATGCAAGGTACAGAAGAGGCGTAATCTACGAGACGCTACTCGTCTCACTACCGTGGAATAAAAAGTCGAACCTAATTACGGCAGAAAAGCAGCAACGTAAAGAGAACATCTTTGTCGAAGAAGGAGCAAAGAACGATCTAATGAGGGTTTTCCGCTTTGAGCAGGTCTAACTAATTACTAGCCAGGCGGGTCCCGAATCGGGCAGCACTACTCTGCTAGCTTGCCGGCGACCCGCCCATTACCTGGCAAGGATGTGCCGTCTTCGTATTCCCGGTCGCGGAAGGTTAGGGGTATGAATGGATTTTGCTGCAAGGGATGGTCGTCACGTTCACTACCTAAACTACCTCCGAGTCCATTGTTGCGGCTCTGTCCTCTACCGCCTCCTCTACCTAACCCACGTCTACTAACACTACTACTACCTAAGTTAGTGAGGCCGCCTCTACTTAATCCCTGTGCGAAAGACGAACGTGACAAACTGTATCTCAATGCATTAACATAAGTACGACTGTAATATGCCATAGGCCATTCAACCAAAACCCGTTTACTCCAGGATAACGAAGGAAACACCTAAACTGCCATGACCCTAGCTATATGTGTCAATTCATAACACACGCCGAGTGCCAACACCAGGGGTAGGACGTGCATAAATGATCACCAACGATCCAGCATGCTCGGGCTGACATGGCCCTCGCCTACAGATACACAGATGCACGCTGGTCCACTACATTCTACGCGAAGGATAAGGACCACTACTAAAGTACGCGGCGCGACGCCGAATGCATCCACTGCACCACGGTACCGGGACAACACTGTCCACCGGTACAAGCTAACTAAACGTAAACCTAGGAACGACTGAGGCGAAGGACCTAATTTACGTCCGTAACTGTAACAGATTGTTACGCGACGTAACACCAGGGGGTCTCTAAGTTAGAAGTTACAGAGCCTCAAAAACCGTTAACTTAAAGGGTAGGTAGGTAGGGTGCCGGGCCGATATGTTTTTTTTACAACAAAACACTTGGATTTTTGCTAGCTCCCTGTATGGTCGGAATTTTGAAACGGTTTGACGGACAAACTGACAGCACTTGGCGAGCTGAACCCAAATCTGTAGTCAAAATTTTGGCAGGTGCCACAGAGGGGGGGGGGGTGCCCGCAAGATGGTGCTGCCCCTAGGCACGGAAGTATGCTGCCGTCTGCCACAGTACAAGGCTTCGGCTACTATCCAGCGCCGTGCCGTGCCAGTATCGCGTCGCGCTGGCCAACGACCCATTTTAGAAAACCGGCGGAATTTTCCCATACACCAATATGCTCAAACGGTAGAGCTCGCGGAGCTGATCATTTTGCTCCCTCGTAGGTCGACCCCTATAATCCTTGGGACCTCAGGGTTTTGCTAGGTGTAGCGCCTACGTGCTGGGTATGTAGGGTCCAAGGGCCAACTTTTGGAAATTTTCAGCGTTAGTGTCTGATATTTTTGTTTCGGACACCCCCCCTGGAAGCTCAACAAGACTAAATTTTGGGGACCGATCTCCGAGGCCCAGTTACTTCCTTGCGTGGACCGGTTTCTCGCCAATACAGTACTGTAGCGTCAACTGGACTGATAAGTGGCTGAAATCACATTGCGAATAAATCTTTTCGAATGACCCCCCGAAAAGTGCTAAAATAACACTTCAATTTACCCCGTAAAGTATGAAAACCGGGAGGCGCTACACCTGTTTCTGGCTGCAGGCCGCGCAGCTAGATGAAGTGGAGCGCCGCGCTTGCCGCGCCGCGCCGCGTTGCGCCAGATTGAGAACCCGTTCAAGTAGCAGTTAGCACTGATTAGGGGCCCTATTAGCACTGATTAGGGCCTTATGTCATACTGGTACTCAGATAGGAACTGCGCTTGGTGGGTAATTAATGTACTTGATAGGTTAGAATCCAAGTCAGACACTGAACTAGGTGCCCTAATATAAGCTCCCGGGCTCGAAGTTTACCTAACCCGGGCTGAACTTTCCCCGCAAAGTGTCAATATACGAAGGCAAAATGAAAAAAGTTAAAACGTTAGCCGCCGACAATCTGGAGCGTCCGATGATGGATCCAACGGACGCGATAAACCCGCTAAGTTAGCGGCTCGGGTCGTCCGTACAAATACTAAATCACCAAACAACCAATACAAAACAAGCAAACTACGGAAAACAAACGGCCTTCGGCCCCAACCGCATAGACGCGACGCGAGGGATTGGGGCCGTCGGATGGTGGAGGCGTTGTCCCCAACCCGAGGGGCGACGGGTTGACTGGGGTAAAGGTGGCGCAAGCCACCGGAGGTGGGCGGGGGCGGCTAAGCGCCTGTGGCGCGTTGGAACCTGCAGAAAAACCCTCGAAAAATTATTTATTCGCAATGTGATTTCAGCCACTACGGTAGCTGTCCTGTACTCCTGGAGGCTGTAAGGCTGTAACGCATCCAAAAGAATACTGCAGATCCTCCTACAATAATTCTTTACAGAAAGCTCCAGCCTACAAGCCTCAGACCGACCGCTCATAATTTTTTCTGTTACCCCGTGTACACAGGAACATTGAATCATATTTGCTTTGCGTCCTCCACAATCCGTAGTGAAATTTTCCTTGCCAAAAGTCACTTCGTTTTCACAATCCCGCGTTTTCCTCGTTGAAACAGCCCTTGGAAGTTCCTTTGGCCGCTGGATGCGGTAATCACCGACTAATTTGCCTGTCGGAATTTTGTAGGAATTTTTCTTAAGCGTTGCGACATGGCGTGATAACTGGAATTTCCTAGCGGTTTCTGACATGAATTGCGAAGTATTTACTCTGCCGGAGCTGGTATGTTGATCATTACTTGTAAATTGTTGCGTTGTTGAAGGGCTAGCTTGAATGTAATGAATATACTGGCGTCTGTTTGCGCAATCTGGTGCCGCGACATCAAAGAGACAACCAGCGCAGGCCAGAAATACTGATTTTGTCTGACATGTGATTGGGTATTGACTTTAAAGTAGATATTGAGCTATTTTGGAAGTCATTACAATTCTGGAGGAGAAACAATCATGCGTGGGTATGATGCATGACCAGCAACAGAATTTGTTATGCAATATTTTGGAGTCTGCGTGCGTTTTTTGCTGTTCATCACTTCCTTACTAGACCCGAATTATGAACTATCCAACGCTGTAGCTGCTTGCAGCCCATTATCTTTTTTCTGCCACCACCGTGGTCCAGCCCGGTTTAGGGGAGAAGAATGAGGCTGCTGGTAGAGTAACGCTTGCATCAGAACTGGAAAGGGATGGCAGCACACCGTTGCTTAGCCTAGCAAGCGTTTGCTGCCACCTGCTGGCCCCATCCGCGCGCAATTTCGCTTTGGCAATCATCACATTAATAATGCTGTTGCAAGGCTTGCTTGTAATCAGATCTGCTAGGGGGAAATGGCGAGCAGGGCACGAGAAGAAGGAACCTTGGGTATGGACTGCGGGCTATCCAGCCAGCTATCCATCCATCCATCCACCCATCCATCCATCCATCCATCCATCCATCCATCCATCCATCCATCCATCCATCCATCCATCCATCCATCCATCCATCCATCCATCCATCCATCCATCCATCCATCCATCCATCCATCCATCCATCCATCCATCCATCCATCCATCCATCCATCCATCCATCCATCCATCCATCCATCCAGCCAGCCAGCAGTGAACCTACTTGGCGTCATGCCATGTTTAACAATAGGCATTGTTGTGTTACACCCATTTGCGGGGCTGTACTAACTAACTTCTAATGTAACTAATTAGTTTTCATACAGTGATCTATTCCTTTTGTGTGGCAGGAGGTGAAGCCCTCCACTTACTTAGGAACTTACCGGTTACTACTAAAGGCTTCAAGGATCCATCCTTTTGTGTGGCGCAGACGGCGGGACTCTTTGCTTTCGATGACCTGTGTCCAACTACTGACTAATAATGGGTGGAATGAATCGCTCCTGTGTGCGTTGGGGCCAGGAGATGGAGCTCCACCAGATCCTGGAGGTGCCGTTCGATCACGTGATTGAACTGTTGATGATTAAAAGGCCAAACATGGTCGTTCCTGTGCATTCCCTTTGTGCTGGGCGCAGGAGGTGGAGCTGCACCAGATCAAGGAGGTGCTGCGCGCCATCCTGCACACCATCATGTTCAACCGCGCGCTAGGGCTGGTGCGGCCGCGCGACACGGATTCGGAGCTGTTCAACATCACCTACGTGAGTGGGGCATGGGTGTAAGGTGCCTCAGTATTGTATTATGGTATAGTGCAGTATAGTGATGATGATGTAGTGGTGTGGTAAGACTGGGTGCGGCCACGCGACGCAAGTTTTGAAGCATCCAATGCCGAATGGCACTGGCACTTGGATGTAGTGAAATGATGCTAACAGCATGATATATTCCCGTGATATTCCTGTGACTGTAGTGTGCATGAACACCAGATGGGATGGGGACGCTGATGCGGAGCGGAGCGGTGCGTGAGTGGCGCTGTGATATTGCTGCTAATAATAGTTAGTGTCATGATAGATAATAGCTAATAGTTAGGGTTGAGAGGTGGAGAGATGGTTGCTTGGGCCTGGCCACAGGTGCCTCGGTGACGCTCCTAACTGTTTAGGCAGGTGGCGGTTGATGCCGGCGCGCATCAGTTACTATGCCACCTAGCTGGGTACCTGGCACATCCAGGGGCGGACCCTGCGAGTGCTACTCCCGCTCAGACTCAAATACAAATGAAGGGCGAGCGATATCACCATAAAGCATGCACGTCAGGCACAGCAGCACGGAGCATCACCCCATCATCTTCGTGGGCGCTGCATGCACACAATCATCCCAGCACGTTTGTAAAGGGGGGGGGGGGGGGGGAGAAGGGGGTAGGGGGGGGGGGGGGTAGGGGGGTAGGGCGTGGGAGCCTTTCAGCATCGCACATGTGAGGTATAAATAAAACACTGCGCTGAAGGTGTGGGGTGTGGCCACTGCTTCGCACAGCAACCACTTTCAAAGTGGTTGGGTCCCGGGTGGCTGGGGTGAAGAGCCTGGTTTCTTTCTCTCTAACCGTTGCCCTTGCCCTTCCCTCTTCAACCCCTCCGGTCCTCCTCCCCCCACTTCACCACATCTCCTCAACCAATGGGCCTTTATGCGCAGTTACTTTTGGACCTTTTCCCTCCTCACCCCAGCTCCACACCCCCTGCCACGTCTTCTTCCCCCTTCTCCGCTACCCCCCGTCTCTGCCCCCCCCCCCATGTCTACCCCTCCCCAGGTCCAGTGCGGCGACCCCGCCATTGAGCGCGCGGTGGAGGAGAAGATCGACGCTTTTGTCGCGTGGGTGGAGAGGCAGGCGCCGGCAGCTGCGCGCGGACGCAAGTGCGGCCAGGTAGGCGCCGGCACCTTCTGCCTGTTTCCAGCTCCTGCCTATTTCCACCTGCCTGTTTGTATCCGCCAGTTCGCATTGCTTGCACCTGCAACACTCGCCGCGCCTTGCCATTGCACGTGCCAGCACCACGCAATACCTCGCGCCCCTGCCTTGTCACGCAGTGCAAGCATGCACAAGGGCGCTTCCGCATGAGACCAAATAAACAGCACTCAGTGAAATGCCCCTGTGCAAGCACTCACACAAGTGCCTGCAAGTCTTACAAGTACCTTCTTACTTGTCCATGACAGTCCGTGTCCCTGGGTTCTTCCCGCCCATCAACGTCCCTTGGTGCGGTCGTGCTGGGCAGGATCCTACAGGTCCTCCCTTGCCTGTTCGTGTCATATTGAGCGTTCACAAAACTCTATCTGATATCTCATGCTGTAATACTACTAGTTTATGCAACCCCCCCCCCTGGTGCTATGCCCTGCTGCCTCTTCCCCTCCCTACTCCACCATACCTTCAGTATTCTTGAAACCAGCCACATTTACATGTGGCGGAATGTGCCACCCGTGCAGCATGCATGGCCTCCTACGGCCACCACTGTGGCCGTAGGGGGTGTGCTGTGGCGGGTGCTGGCCACTTGCGCTTGTCGGTTTCAACTTTGGAGCAAGAGTTGAATGGTGTGCTCTATCACCTCTGGGCTTTCCGCATCCGACATGATATCCTGTGTTTCGGCATCATAACATGCCAGCCTTACAGGTCGAGACGCTTGGGCATGTGTGGATAGGCACAAAGCCATACTGCAGAGTAAAGCCATTCCCCGATGTGCTTATGTATATGACTGTGTATGCTGCTCTCAAGGTCCCTCAAGTATCATCGTGGTGTATACATAATATAGAACAGGTGCAGCCCTGCCCAATTTCGTGTGTGCGGACATAAAGCACTATGTGGATGGCAGAGGTTGCTCTGTCTTAGGACTCCACAAATTCGTGGCATGTGTGGTCAAAGTCGTCACTTTTGAACGCATTTTTCTGCCCGTTGCCAACCCATCATTTTCTTTCTTTTTTTTTTTTTTTCCATCTTCGCCCTTCACGCCCCAGATTTCCGCTCAGCCTACCAACAGCTCTATGTTTCTCTCGCTTCCCCCCCCTCTCCGGCACACCCTCGTTTTCCAACACCCACCCTGCCTTTGCCTCCCCCCTCCCTCGTCTTCGGCACATCCTGCGCACGCCCCAGATGAACCTGGCCTTCTTTGAGAAGCGTCAGAAGCAGCTGTGGTTCAGCCACAAGGAGGAGCGCCTGTTCTGGGAGCAGTGGTACATCCCACTGTCGGTGGTGACGTGCGACAGCAGCGACCTGAACGCGGCGAGAGGTGAGTGGAATACGCGAGCGTGATTGCCACCCGAGCTGAGCAGGGGACGTGATGAGAGTGTGCGTGGGCTTGATTTGGATAACGCACAAGTAGATGACGCAACACTGCATGACGCATCACTAGATGGCAGATGACTTGATGACGTGTGCACCAGTCGTGACAGCATGCGCAGGATTGATGATTGTCGTTTTGTGTTGACATGCGCACGATGCGTGATGGCACGTGCATGGTTGATGAGTGGTCACCGAGGGTCACAATTTATGACACACGAACGGTTGTTCATGGTGGCACGCGCACGAACCAAGTTGGGATGTTGCCGCCACACACGGGGCATTTCCTGTTTAGGAGATTACGCTGTAACCGGTCATTTGTGGCATCCCATTGAGAGAAGTCTGATAATGAGACGGATCGGCTGTGACAGGGATAGGCCTTACTAGAGGGTCAGCCGCTTCCGCTGGAAAGTGGACGCATGCACACTGGTTACTTGTGTCCCATCGCGACGAGCCATGGAGTGTGCGCTGGTTACTTATGGGCATTACTATCTTTTTTTTCGCATTCGTTGTATCCTTTCCCCCCTTCTCCCCTTCTCCCCTTCTCCCCTTCTCCCCTTCTCCCCTTCTCCCCTTCTCCCCTTCTCCCCTTCTCCCCTTCTCCCCTTCTCCCCTTGTCCCCTTCTCCCCTTCTCCCCTTCTCCCCTTCTCCCCTTCTCCCCTTCTCCCCTTGTCCCCTTGTCCCCTTCTCCCCTTCTCCCCTTCTCCCCTTCTCCCCTTCTCCCCTTCTCCCCTTCTCCCCTTCTCCCCTTCTCCCCTTCTCCCCTTCTCCCCTTCTCCCCTTCTCCCCTTCTCCCCTTCTCCCCTTCTCCCCTTCTCCCCTTCTCCCCTTCTCCCCTTCTCCCCTTCTCCCCTTCTCCCCTTCTCCCCTTCTCCCCTTCTCCCCTTCTCCCCTTCTCCCCTTCTCCCCTTCTCCCCTTCTCCCCTTCTCCCCTTCTCCTCTTCTCCCCTTCTCCCCTTCTCCCCTTCTCCCCTTCTCCCCTTCTCCCCTTCTCCCGTTCTGTTTGTTTTTCTCCTCCCAGTGTGCCCGCTGCTAGAGCACTCGCGCCGCCACCGCACGCTCGAGCCCGCGCTGCGCAACACGCTGACACAGATCCTCAAGATCGTCAACGAGAAGAAGGACCACATCCCGCCTGTTGTCTCATCCGATGTCGCGTCTTTCCCCTACCAGATATCTATCCCCAGGTACGGGCACGGGGCATACCAAACAGGGCTTCCTCCCCCTGTCTGTCAAAATAGGCACATGCATCGACAGCCTTTGTTTGTGTAATGTGTGTATAATTTCATTTTGGAGGGGGGGGGGGGGCCGAATGGGTGGCTTTGACACGTGAGGAAGGCTGGCAGGCACACCCGTGATGCATTCTTCAACCATAGGACAGGATATAGGCCTCGCGAGCCTAGAGTCTCAAGCCCGCCATAGATGTGAATAACAACCTAGATAAAATCCGCATAACTAATGAGACAACCAGCGCAGGCCAGAAATCTGGGGATCGAATCCGGACCATGGTAAGGCGAGCCTGCTGTTATCTTATCCGCGTTGGTCGAGTCGTCCAGGATGCATGATGGAAATGAATGGAGGTGAAAATGTGTAGCTGTAGCTTTGAACCTTATGGCCAGAATATGGCTTCAAAAGTGAGCTACTGGATTGTATAGTGTTGTCTATTCCCAGGAACCTGTCACCGTAGCAGGCTTGGCAGGGGACGTGGGAGATAAAACTTCCCTGTAGGCATGTGATCAGGATGTATTCATTTTGTGTTTTATATCAATTGTGCCCTGTTTTTACGCTTTTCCGCCTGTGCCCTATGCCACCCAGATTTGCCCATGGGCATATGGCCCTGCCTGACTTGTAAGGTCCTTGCTGTGTTTGGTACTGCGGTGCTGTGTGCAGCGCATCCGACTCATCGTTCGGGATGGACATGCTCAAGCGCATGTTGCAGACTAGCCCGCCCGCCATGCTGTCACAGTAGGATCAACTGTTGGTATCAATCGATCATGTGCCTCCATATGGCTGTGCCCTAGTGCCAAAGATGGCAGCTGTAGGGGAGCCTTGGAGGCCACGGAGCCATCACCCCATTGTCACAGTGCGACACTTGACCGTGTACTGCGCAAGGAATTGTGCATATGCCTCCATTATCTACATCATCCGGGATGAGTCGTCATACACTAGGAAGAGGAAGGCAGGTTTGAGTTAAGCTTCCCTGGTCCGGATCGTCCAGTTTTTGGCCTGCGCTGGTGTCTCATGGAGATAAAAATCTTCCCATGCAAAGGGATGAAGCACGAGCACATTTTTGGGCTGAGTACTTCTGTGGCATGTCACAAAAAAGCTCCTGGAATGTCAGCCTCAAGCTAGAGTAGATACTGGACTGCAGTATCTCGATCGGATGTCTTACAAAATACTAGTGTCATAGTTATGGGAAGAGCGTCAGATCCAGAGTTTCTTTGGATGGATATCCGACATCTTTAGCTACTTGGATTTTCGCTGAGCCGGCCCAAGCCGAACGTCAGGCTGGAGGCGCACATGGCCAACGCGGAGGTTCAGCGCCTCCGAGATTCGCAGGTAATGGCGGAACACGATGACCACCAGCAGGCCCGCAAGGCGCTGACCTTGCATTACCATCGTGCTGGCGAGTGCAAACGCCGCCTCCGATGGAATGGGAGGACGGGCACGGGGGGGCACAAGTTTTTCCAACCAGCGAGGACGCCATGGGCCAAGTCCCACCGCTTCACCATACCGGGATCGCCATACATCCAGGCATAGTTGCCTCACTCAATACCGGGATAATAAAGTTGCAACCCCATCAAGGCATTGATACACGTCTGGCGGCTGTATCCCTGAAAGTGAGCACAGACGACATACGCACAAATGTCTCTTCAAGGGTGTCAGCACGTGACGATGACGTGTCCGCCTGGCCGCCAGCCTCCCACCAAGTCGATAGGGAATCAAGGCCACGGTGGTAGGCCGGCAAGGTAGCCGGCTTTACTTTCCCCTCTGGCAATGGAAGGTAGCTATCAGTTGCAGGGGGGCCCGGGTTAGGATGGATGCCTTCCGCGGTCAGGTTGCGCACCCAGCCTGCCAAGAAAGTGGCCATAGATTGGCCCGCGAGAAACGCCATCGGCTGGTTGAAGGGCTCGGCATCCACACTTACTGGGAACGACTCCCAGTGGCGAGGGTCAGCGCGCACAACCGGCGGCACTGCTTGTTGAGCTTGTAGGATGATGACCGCCCCTTAGCCAAGCAGACCAATGCCGCGGTGGAATCCACCAACCTCACCACCCGCTTGCCTCGGTTTGCCAGGCTGCGCGCACTCCTCTCCACGCCATTCACTGCGGCCCCCACCTCCTCGTTGATGTGCATCCCTCATGGATCGCGCCAACGACTCCGTACCCTAACCCGCCATTGCTGACTGGTGATATTGCTTGTTGCGCCCGCGCGCTCAGTGCCCTAGGGCCAGTGTAGGCTAACCTCGGTTGGTATAAGCAAAGTCGGGTACCGCCGCACCTCACGTGCCCGCGCCAGCTCCGTCCCATCGCCCGGCTTCATGGTAGCGTAGACGACACCTTGCCCGTAGGTGGCCCGCGTCCGGCAGATGCGATAACCTCACGTGCCAAAGGTGCGCTTCGGTCAACCCTTAGCATAGGAGCCAAGGCCAGGGCAAACTCTAACTCCTTACGCACCCTGGCCCACAGCACCGGCCTGGGACCGCTGCCCCCACCCTTGCAGGCTGATGAATTTGAAACATTGCTGCTGAGATGGAGAGGCTGCTGCGACTTAACATCTGCAGCCACAACCAACTCCCCAAGATGGCATCCAGCCCCTCAGCCGTAGCTCGGCCACGAGTGAGTATAGCCTGCGTGTGGGCGATCACAAGGTTGAGCTGCTTGACCGTTGGTCTCAGCACACCGTTCCGTCGGTACACCACCCCCAGGGCTTCTAGATCGTCCCCTTCGATCCAGGCTGGCCATCTTAGTCTTCTCCTTAAAGACGGCACAAGGTTGTTAGAAAGGTAGCCTTCCTCAATAGCGCTTGTCAACGTCCTGCGGACTATCAAAGTGACACTTGTACATCCTGTGTCCGTACGCGCCCACATTGGCGCGCCGGGCACTGTCGGCACAGCCTAGGTAACGTCATAACTTTTGCGTCCCTTAACAAAATGAGGCGTTCAAAGTGCCGTTGGAAAGAGCGTAACAATCTCTATCCATCTAACGTAAATCCTTTACGTTAACTCCAATCCCTTCTTTTCTTTAGGGATCACATCCCCTGCCAGGGACCCTTGAAGTAGCTTGAAATGTCCTTCACTCCGGCTTGAAGGTTGAACAGATGTCTTTAATGGCCAATGCCATTCCCCCAGCCCTTTCTCTTAAGGAACTGGAAAAGAAACAGATCTGCCACAGGGAAAACCCGTTCCATGAGAAACGGAGAAAAACCTATGGAAGTGGCATTACAGAGTACCACCAGATATTAGAGAAACACAAAATTAAATACATACAGGTTAATTCTATGAGGTCTTCTCCAGGAATGAATCCCATCACCTCGGTAGAGCCTCCAGTACAATGACTTTCTGGCGGTGAGTTACATTAATCCCAGATACCGATCCCATAAAACCCAGTACATATTTAATATAAGCACAATAAATTCATGACAATTAATATACCACTTGACAAAGTAAGACGTATTACAATAGTTTCCCCGTCATACTCTCAACAGGTTAGTATTGGCGCCCGTCTTATGGCGCCCGTCCACTTGTCAGATGATAAATTGCCACAGCAAACAAATGACAAAATGAAACACATAGGCAACAATTAAATCCTGCCCTGGGGAACTAGGGAAGTCTGAACAGGTAAAACACCTGAGCAGGCCAGCTTGTAGAAACATGATACCAGGGAATTGAACCCCGCCCTATAAACCCCAGAATAAAGGTTCCCAGACCATTGTGAGAGGTATGTACAAATATACATTTCTTTTCAAATAGAATACATGGTCTGTAATGGACCTGTCAACCTTGTGTAGTCAACAGCATGAACCCCAGCCAAAACCTGGCTGTATACTGATTAAAATCAGAGTGAATGTACCATGGTCCATGAGCCTTAGTACAGACTAAAATACAGGTATTATGCCAGTCACAATGCTGACACTACCAAACAACCTGCTCTCCAATGCCCTTACAACCAGGCACCAGCACTAGACAGCTTGCTGAGATGGGTCCATCAGAGACTGAAGAACCTTGTATTGCACTGCTGCCTTTTGCACTAGCTTGGTCCAAGCATCAGCAGGATTGTCAACCCCAGGGATATGCTCAATATTAGCCAAGGAGGACAATTCCTTCAGAAGTAGATAATCCAAGTCCCTGCTTCTGGCCATCTGCCTGTGCACAAATTGCACCATCCCCATGGAGTCTGTTTTGAGAAGAGTGGTAACCCGAAGTGGCCAAGGAGTGTTAGAAGTCATCTGATGAAGCAACTCCTTAAGATAAGTCAGTTATTATAAATAGTGACGGAACCTTTTTTGCCACTTGGCAATTAGGTCCGTCACTATTTATCCGGCAAAAACCACTCGCCGGTATCTATTCCGCAAGCATTGAAGGACGTGTGTTAAATTACGGAGGAGGAGGAAAGATCTTTGAGCCGTTTCGACCTCAATATATATTGTATTAATGATTAAATTGCGTAGTGATCAAAGACATGGCCAACAAGGCCTTCCCAACAAGGGAATCGACCCAACAAGGGTGACGACTCCGACCAACAAGGTCTTTCCAACAAGGAATTCCCAACAAGGGTGTGAGTTGGACCAACAAGGTAACTTTCATTAGAAAATAGATTACGTTTTATATCTTGTGTGGACCACAGCATTGATGCTGAAAAGGCGCCGAGAAGATGAACTAGATGCCGATAAGGTGTCTCGAATGTTCTAGAGCATAATCGAGAAGATAAGGTTCAGGAATATTCGATAAAGGTGCCGACACCCTTATGAATAACTAGGAGGTACTGTCGTTCGGCACACATTTTATATGATAACTGTCGACAACAAATTCATCACAAATTCTACATAATTTTGTTATTCGATGCTGTCGGAAAGGTAGAGGAAACTAATGGGTTTTACACAATGCCTTGTGCTTGGCCTTGTTACCCTTGCACCTTGCAGGTGATGAAAGACTGAGCTTGAAGACAATGGAAGAGAGGCCAGAAAAAGAGTTTTATTTCATAGATTTAGAGGTTAGGAAAAGATGTTCAATGGAGGTTCAATGGAGGTTCAATAGAGGTGCAATAGAGGTTCAATGGAGGTTCAATGGAGGTTCAATAGAGGTGCAATAGAGGTTAAGGGGACTCGCACGTCCAAAAGCCTGAAAAACTGACTTTAATGAATATCAGTTTCAATGCACTTGGGAACCATCTAGTGATGATTGAGTACCATAAATATGATGTTTGGACATTCATGCCACCACTTGTTGGGGGTACTACCCCCAACCACGCACCGGTGGCGAGCTAAAAATAGAAAAAGACGCTATCTATGAGATATTTTGCCCAAGACAAACCACTTATCCAAATGACCTGCCCATACATTCCTGCAAACTTCCCCCACTTCTAAAAAATCTGGGCTATTCACATGGTCGAAATAATCACATTTGTTTGAGTTATTGATTTCCCCGCAAAATGGGTACTTTTTTGAGCCAAAAAAAGTAAATCAAATCATCAACACATCGAATGGGGTCATCCATACACTCAAAATTCCACTGAGTAAGGGGAAACACAACCCCAAAGTTTGAGCTCATTCTGACAAGCGTAGCTCAAGTTATTGATTTTCCTGTGATGCCACCTGGGTAGACGCTAAAAGAGAATTGAGCTAGTGCTGAGCCAAAATGACATCTGTTTTGCTACCCTAGACACCCAAAAACATGCCCACTTTGATCACGGAGTGTGAGGAGGATGTCCGGAGCATCATACGCCCCACCTCTCCATCGGCACAGCCAGCCTTGTGAGTCTACCCTTATCAACAAGGCTGGTAGGACGACACGCCTGAGCAGCATACGTCATGCCTATCTCAGGCTAATAATGTGTGATTTAGTGCCAACAACCAAGCTGTTCCACCTAACAACACATTAAAAACCATCTTCCAAAATGCCCAACAAGCCGGACATGTGGAGGACCACACACGCAGTATATAAAGAGAAAATAAGCTGACTTTTGATCCAGCCAACCTGTGGCTAGCTGCTCTGGTTATAGCATTAATTAATTAATTAATTAATAGACACGTGACTGCGTCACGTGAGCATAAGTCCTCAGTGGGAGGGGAACATGGGATGGAATGGATGGTATAAGCTATCTAGGTCCTAGTTACAGGGGTGTGGGCACCGCGGCCCGAATCGCTATGAATGCCATACTTGGTCACACGCGGAGCCCCCACAGGCTGGGGGGTGGTCTCCTTCATCACTACTTGCCATCTATCCTTGCGCACCATCTGCCTCCATATTACAGACAAACCAGGAGGCTGCCCGGGGGTGAGCCCGTCACGTCTAGTGTAGCACATGTCCATGCCGAGTCTATCACGAAAAGTCCACGGGTGGCGGCCCTGCCGCGCGCGGCCGGGGGCACGCCAGGTGAGGACATATCGCCCAGGCTGGGCGGGCTTGGTGCCAGCTAGTCTATCTGATGTAGCTACCTGATCTGTGCGGGCCAGGTGCCCGGCTAGGCCCAGGCGCCTGTGCCTAATAATGTGGGAAACATAGGGCAAATCAGCGTACAAATCCTCATTACGAATGTGCAAACCAAAGGGGATGTTAAGGGCCTTGCGCAGCATCTTGGTGACGGCGCCGTCGAGTCGTTGCTCCAGCTCCTGCAGCAGTGTCCACGTCTCGGCGCCGTAGGTCAGGATCGTCAGAATGACGACCTTGAAGAGGTCACGCTTGACGATCCGGGGTAGGGCGGGGTTGCTCCACCAGCGGCGGTGGTCATGGAGGTGCGCCCACGCCATGCCGATCCGTGTCGTCATGTCGTCCTCGCAGTCGGGAAGCCAACTGCCGAGCAGCTTGAAGCGGCCTGAAGGAGGGTAGTTGACCTCGGCATCGTCTAAGAGGCGGAGTGTGGGTGGGGGCCCTGCCATGCCGAGGGCCAGGGCCTCCGTTTTGGGGCTGATTTCTAGACCAACCGCCCGAGCCTCGAGCGCCAGGCAGTCCAGCCAAAGTTGGGCAGACTCCGGCTTCTCGATGAGCGTGATGTCGTCGGCATAAATGGTTATAGCATGACAAAGGCTATCATTTACTCAGTGGGAAAGGTGAATTGACCATTGGAACAACCTACCTGACGCATGTGCCACCAAAGCATTGTGTCCCGCAAAATGCACACTGCCTCCTTTCTAACAAGCACGAGCCACTTTCTTTAGGAGACAGGTGCCAGCTCGTCAGTGTCTGGGGGAATGATGATGCTGCTGCTTAGGAAGACCGCGTGAATTTCCTCGAACACAACTGTCTATAAAGCAAAAGAAATTTCAGAGAAGCATGGAAATAAAAGCATTACACCTTCCCGACAGGTTGTGGGCCGCGCGCTGCAGCAAGCCAGCCACGTCACAGACGAACTTGCTAAACAACATCCAGGAATCTAGCGTTGCAGCGCCAGGACCCGCAACTTCATGGCTGCATCTGGCCGGAAAGAAGGCAAAAAGCTTACGCTCAACGAGCTAAGAAAGCAGGAAAACGCTAGATTAAGACGTTTAATACAAGAACGTACCATAACGGGCATTTATTCGTGCCCAGGCGCACAAGAAAGGCCACCCTTTCATGGAGAGGTCGGGCGCGCATCGCGCAGGCCTAATGTTATCTTACCGCAAAATGACGGGAAAGGTAAAGATAGCAGCGGGAATTTTTACGGCTTTAGAAACATCATTAACCCCTAAATGGTCTGGCTGCCGATTTTCCGCCTAAAACTGAGTTACAGCCGACACGTCGGCCCCTTCTCGGGGGACCAAATGCCGCGAAAACTATTGAGAATTAGGAAACGTTTAGCTGAGAAGATCGAAAGTTTATAATTTTCCTCACAGCATGGTACTAGGGTTTGCATACTTCTGACAAAGTTATAGAGGTGTTATGGCCGGTCAAAGTACAAGGGGTCAGGGTACTTTTTCACGTACAACGTGCATTCCGGAAAACGACGACCTGGCCATGGCGGCTTGCGCCCACGCATGGCATTTACGTTTTCGTTCGAATTTTCTGACCAAACTCAGTAAATTGATTTTATACGTCCTAAAGATGATACAGGCCAATTTTTGGTTCGCGGGAATGCCATTTGATAGGTGTCGGCAGCGTTCTTGCTGGAAAAAACTGCGATCAGGCCGGACGATAGAAACGTTGACAGCAATACCTTTCCGGCGTATTTTAAAGGATATATTGGTTTCTTTGTACTTTTTATGATACATGGTAGTCGTAAACGTGCAAGGGTGGCCAGAAATCGCCGAATCCAGCGACCATGCTGCACAACTTTGGTGTTCCGAAATGCGCCATTTTGCGGCCACCGCCTGGGCCAAGGTAACGCCATCCATGCCTGGTAAAGCTTAATCATCGTTTTCCTATCGATGTTTGACGTTTATATATACGTTCTAGCTTGTGTAGCACATTCTTTTTGCATTATTCATGCTCTTTCTTGACCCTGGCCTGGCCCCTTTCTAAAACACCCTTCTTAGATGCTTCCCTCAGTCAGTTGACCTGCCACAGGGTGATGGTGATAAGTTTTAGAGGCTGTATGGGTTTGAATACCGGCCTCCATATATGTTTGTTATACATTTCCCACACACATATTGCATGAGTGTGAGGCAGTTGGCTGGTCTCTGTGGCATCATCAAGCATGTAACCGGTGAGTAGAAGCTTCCCATTGTCAGCATGTGCCACCAGGTGTGCTGGCCATCACCTGGCAAGCTATAGCAGCTTAGGCCTAGTTTATCCTTGCTAGGGCAAGCTGAAATAGGCTTAAAATCACTAGTTTGTTGGTGGCTGCCTCCTAGAATGCATGCCTTGCGTAGGGTATCCGTACCACGTTACCTACGTGCATGGACAAGGTGGCACCTGCACATAGGTGCCATGTAAGGGCAGTGTGATGATGCAGTTATGTTTCCCCATCATTGTGGAAGGGAAATGTATTGTGTGGCATGGTTGGGGGCCATATTAGTAGGTATTAGTAGGTAGTATGCCCACTCCTACCCCCTTGGTTGCTTTTTACCAACGGTACCCCTATGGGCTGTACTGGGTGTAACTGCTGGTATACCCACCCAAATGATGACCCCAATGGCTCAAACTGTTCAGCAACTAATTGTTTATCATCCCTGAAGTGTTAGGTGCCTAGGTCTTATAACATAATTCAAAATGCACATTCTACCAAAAATGAAAACGCTCGTCTTGACCCCCCTGACTTTGACGGCAGTTATACATGGCCTACCCTGCATATATGTAAGGTTGCGATATACCAACCCGAAGGGCAACTCATGGACATGCTTGGCCCCCAAGGACAGCCATTGGATATGGGTAGGTTGGATGGCATCTGGTTTGCAAAATTGTGAAGTTACAGCCGATGCATCGGCAGTATTTCTGCCCATTTAGGGGTTAAACTAGCTTCCCTTACGACCATCAAAACTGGCAACAATCGACAATCACACAGGCAGGCATCCATTATACTTTATTCATCCCGACAGAAATTCAGGTCGGACCCCCCCTGCCGATGGTAAAGAAAAAAAGCCCGCGACATTATAGATCGCAACTATCCCACCATAAAGTAGAATCAGTAACTCATTTTCTCCAACAATCAAGCATTTTTTCTGCTTTCCGCGAGCCAGATTTGTCACGTTTCGTCTGAAAGCAGTCGCCATGGCCACTTCCGCAAGGGGTGCGCGCACCGTGCACCCACTTTTCACGGTACGGAGGGTACCGCGGAATTTTTTTGGCGCGGAAAATATTCGCCGCGCCGAGTCCCGAGATGGAGATACCTGCCCTTAGGGGGTTTAGGGTTTAGGGTTTAGGGTTTAGGGTTTAGGGTTTTTCCTTTTATACCTTTTAGGCTAGGAAGGATGACATCAGCAATGACCACTAGGAGCTCAGAAGTGGTAAAAACTACCACTTTTACCACTTTTTATCACATTTTATCACTTTTTATCACTTTTTATCACTGTTTAGGGTTTAGGGGTTAGGGGTTAGGCCACAGCTCCGGGTTCAGACCGAGGACCTTCAGCTTGCCACGAAGTGACCCGCTCGCCATAGCCTTCCCTGCATTTAGTACAAACAGAAAAAAAAACCAAAATTACATCTGCTTTCCATGTGAACAGATAGGCCACAGTCAATGTATGCAAGCAACAATCACAATCAAAGGATTTTAGGGTTTAGCAATTACCGCTTGTGCAATGAATGACCCGCTTGAAGTTGTTGGGACACAGATGGAACTCGTCAATAAAATGTCGGATCTTCAGGTGAACCCAGTACGGTAACTTGAGAAACGGCTCGGGCTGCTTTTTTAGAGTAGCACAGTACTTCAGGTAGCCAGCATGGTCCATCTCCTGAACAACAGGAGCGTGAGCCGGCCGGCGGGGGTCACCCTCGGGAAACATGCGGTCATTGCCAAGGAGAACGATACGGCCATTTGAGATAAAAACCCCACGCCACTGATCACCATGTAGGACGCATCGATAGTACCCTGCATCTGGAATGTGTAGTGACTTGGAGTATGCCGGGTAGTCGTGAATTATGCCAGCAAGAATGGACCTCACAAATGTCGTAGTGTAAACACCGGCCACGTCCAGCGTCACATCACAAATGCAATACCCCTTCCAGAATACCAGGAAGACCTCAGCGATCAAGTCTTATAAAATGCTCATGTTTTTCGGCGCCTTCCCCTTCATGCATAGCACCAACAAGAAGCACCATCGGGCAAAAACGCCCATTGACCATGACCCACTCGGGCAAGTTCACGCAGGATACAAAGGCTGGCCAACTGCTGTGAGTATCCATAAAACTCCTTGGACATACACCATCAAAATTCAAAAGGAAGATGGTGTTCCGCGGCTGGCTGCGAAAGTCCCAGTTGTTCTTGTTGATGTGCTGAATCATTGGCACGGCTGTCTGCACGAACAGGTCCATGCACAAGAAACACCAGACGTAAAAAGAAAGCTATCCATCAGAGTAGTACAAACAAAAGATACGCGCCAGAGGAAAAATCTTGAACTTGATACTTTGGCACACATTGCATAACAGAAGGCGTAGAAACAAGTGCAAACCTGCCTTTCAAGCCTTCCACAACGCGCGTGGATGAGTCTGGCTCCCTGTTTTCATGGTTCGCAGCGTACTGAAGGGCTTCCGCCCTGTCCGGGACTCGGAACCAGGCCCTAATCCGATCCATCAGGGGGAAGTGCCTAACCTGGCGATGCGCTTTCCGCGAGTTGACGATGTCACCGTTTCTGTCCGTGTAAGTCTCGTAGCGCGACAGCTTGCAAAGAGGGCAGATCTTAGTGGTCTTGTCCTTGTACAAGAAACCCTCGCATGGGCAGGCATCGTACACCCTGTACCCCAAGCCCAAGCCTTTGATCACTTTCCGTGCCTTCGAGATACTGTCGGGCAGAGTGTTGCCCGCGGGGAGAACGTTTCCCAACAGCTCAAAGAGCTCATCTGCAAAGGTCTGAGGGCATGAGTTTTCCCCCATTAGAGTCAGCAGTTGCAATGTAAACATCAACGCCTTGCTCGAAGAGCCTGGGTACAATGGCGTATCGTCCTTGACTCTCGCCACTGCTTCGTCATAATTTTTAGCAAACAGGCGTGCTGCATCCTCTCCACTGCCCGACCCGTCGTCAGGTTCCTCGCACATAAATTCGTCGACTGTCTGTCCTTGACGCATTTCAAACAATCTCTAGATGGAGGGCCGCCATCGACCGTTGATGGTCAATGCCGGCGGCCCCTCCGTGGCTAACCAGTTGCCATCGGGCGCACAAATCGAGCCACGCTGCATGGGACGCCTGCGGCAGTGAGACCACTGTCCGCTCACTAATCGACAGTGAGCATGAAATCCGGCTCTGTCCACATTTCCAGGAACACATCCACCAGAATTTCGCGATAAAACTGAGGAAGCCTGGAGGATGACCAATGCAACTGGACCATGTAGGTCTCCATTGCTCAATTAAGGAAGGGAAAGGAGATATCCAGAAATTTGGCCAGCTAGCATGTGTGTCGATGTAACTGATCGGCTCGAGTCCGGTATCCATGGGTGGGTAGCAAAAGCCGACCGCCATCTTTCTGGTGCCTGCCTGCGTGCCACCCGCCACCGTGATAGCCGCGAAGTCGCCCGTTGCAAGTTTGAGTCTGCTCGCCAACGCTTTCGATGTCGTCGATCCCTTTTGATCGAACGGACATTTTCTCAGGGCTGCCATTTGCCCCACAAACCTGGGCCAGTCATTCAAATGGTAGATATAACGGTCAGTGTACGGTGGTATTGGTCAGTCACGGGCTCATTGGTAGAAGTCTACTGAAACGGTACAGCCTTAGCTCCTGCTGAGGCCTCTGTACATGTACCGAGCAGTACGGAGTTTAGCCGATCCGCACGCAGCCGCGCGGGGCGTGCGGGCCGGCCGTTTGTGTAGCTGCCGTTGGTGGCTTTTGGCGAAAGACTCGGATTTCTTTGAAAAGAGTTTCTCGAAGTGAGGCGGGGAATAAGGCCGCTCACGGGAGCCGCCTGGATGGTCGGCTGAACCGGGCGGGTTTGGCAGATGTAACCGGATTTGGCTAATGGCTGGCGACCTGGAATTGTTAGTAGGGGCAGTGGCCCTATTGTGCTACAATCTCGAAACAATCTTATGCTTAAAGTTTGACAGGGCCGGGTTTGTTGAACCGGTTTGTTGAATGATAATTAGAACCTTTCGGAAAGGGTATTTGATTGGTTGTTGTTTTTGTGGTACGGTAGGTGTCGCTACATTCTCAGGTTGGCGTGTTAAGTTAAGCTCGGTTGCTGATGTCAGCCCCGTGCTAGGGCAGTTTGACTACTTTGGCGGCGTAGTGACATTGTTGTGGTCTTTTTTCTTGTAAACGTTGGCTGAGCGCCGACGGCTGAGGCTATGGCGGTACAAGAAGTGCCTCACCAGCCTTGCGCTCAGCATGGGTGCGGGGCTAAAATTTGTTAACCAAATTTCCGGCATCCATGATCCCTGGCTGCTTAAGGCGGTTGGGATTCATGGCTGCCACTGGCCCGGAATTAATGTCCGGGTGATCGGGGTTTAAATGCGAAGCGGGGGCTGATGCATTATTTAATGGCTGGTTTGTTTGAAAGAAACGGCCAGCTGGCCGGGTTGGGCAAGGGCTAGCTTGCTTGATGGTTCTGTACCTGGGGATGCTTGCGCCTCGGGTTGGGCTGTCGGCAGGCTGGCCTGCCTTTGAGTTGTCTCGTACCTGGAAATGCTTGCATTCCGGGTTGGGCTTGGCTTGAGGGCCGCCGCGGCTCGGGGGGTAAAAAATTTAAGTCACCGTTGTGGGACACGGAGCCTCGGCGCAGGAGGCAAGGGCTGAAAACCAACTTGATTTCGTAATCAGTGGTATTTCCACTTTTTTGTACGGAAGGAGTGTTTATGTGCTCGGCACTAGGTTGGTTGCTCTTCAAAAAAGTTGTAAACTGGGCGTCGGCTGGAATCAGCGGCGCCAGTCAGCAGCTTTTGCTTTGACTTTGTGTTCCGCGACAGCACCCCTTAGCGGACCAGAGAAGAGGTCGGCAACGAGGTCAGCGGGGGCCCCCGAGTGGGGTCAAAAATGCGAGCTGTGTCGATTGACAGTGCATGAATTTTTGTGCATTCACAGTCGCTGGGAATTAAATCTGTTTTCTGGCAACGGAGAGCGCCCATCGCGACAGGACAGCTTTTGACGGGAAAGGAAATGGTGCTTCTTTAGCGGACCGGAGGGCCAGGAAGGGGAGGTTGGGTAATCGCGAGCCATGCCTAAGGAGTTCTTAATAGCGGTTCTGTAACCGCTACCTGTCTGTATGCATCTACTTATTGTTTTAACAAAGATGCTGGTGACTATGGTGAGCAAACGGGTGTATGAATCGGATTTCTTTGAAAAGAGTTTCTCGAAGTGAGGCGGGGAATAAGGCCGCTCACGGGAGCCGCCTGGATGGTCGGCTGAACCGGGCGGGTTTGGCAGATGTAACCGGATTTGGCTAATGGCTGGCGACCTGGAATTGTTAGTAGGGGCAGTGGCCCTATTGTGCTACAATCTCGAAACAATCTTATGCTTAAAGTTTGACAGGGCCGGGTTTGTTGAACCGGTTTGTTGAATGATAATTAGAACCTTTCGGAAAGGGTATTTGATTGGTTGTTGTTTTTGTGGTACGGTAGGTGTCGCTACATTCTCAGGTTGGCGTGTTAAGTTAAGCTCGGTTGCTGATGTCAGCCCCGTGCTAGGGCAGTTTGACTACTTTGGCGGCGTAGTGACATTGTTGTGGTCTTTTTTCTTGTCCCACCCACCCACCCTCTTTGGTGGCCTGGTCTGCGCGGGTAATCGCGAGCCATGCCTAAGGAGTTCTTAACAAAGATGCTGGTGACTATGGTGAGCAAACGGGTGTATGAAGTTCAAAAATTTATGGCGTGGGATGCTTCCAGGTTCGTCGATCTGCTGAATCCAACGGCGGACAGAGGCAGGTGCAGTGCGTCATGTATACGTTGGCACCGTCTCCGTTTGCAAAACGGGGAGATTCCGGGCTTTGCCAGCCTTGGTCATCTGCATGGTGGTGTGCGACCGAACGTTGTAAATGCCGAGAAAGGTAGCAGTGCTCCGACCAGCTCACGTGTGCAGTGACGAGGAGTGGGAGCGATTTGATGCAAAAGCGACCGAAGACGAAACGCCGAAACAAAACGTTGGTCCCACGGAATATGAAAAGACCTTAAGAGTGCAAATAACGACCTTTGGCCGTGCATACCTGGTTGAAGGGTATGTCCTCAAGGAACAGGATGGCAAGATGGTGGAGGCGCTGATTAACCGGGTAAAGAAGAGCTGCAGTAACTTTCTAGAAACAGCTGTGGGTGACGACAACCGTGCCGAGCTAGATAAGTATGAGGCATCATGCTGGGTGCTAGATCCCACGACTGGTGAGCTCACCCCCAGAAGCCCAAGGGCTCCAAACCGAAAGCTTTAAACGTTGACGAATTTGTAAGGAAGGAGCTGAGCCGGTGGCTGAGCGACGCGAGCTCCAAAAAGCGGCAGAGTGCTGGCGCCGAGGACGAGGATGATGACGGCGACCTGAAGGAAAATCGACAAGCGCTGGGCGACGTGACGAACATGCCAAAAGTAATAACGCTATCTTTAGCAACAGGAGTCTGCAAGCTTCTTGGTTTTTTCTTTCATCGCGGGTCTGCGACTTCCCGAATGTTAACGTCTTTATTCCATGCCCCGCCCTCTGCTTGCAGGCAATTCCTGCTGCCAAGCCGGCGGCCAAGCCGGAGGTCAAGCCGGAGGTCAAGCCGGAGGCCAAGCCTGTGCAGCATGCCACAGGCTGCCGAGCAGATGAAATTCGGAGACTCAGAGCTCGGCTCCAAGCCCTTGAGGAGGAATTAGGGCACGAAGTCGCAGGGTCCGCGCCTCCACCTGTGCAGGCATCGGGTGTGAGGCCGCCGCCTCCGGTGGCCAAGAAGGTTGTACCGCCGCCCCCTCCCGTTGGCAAGCAGCCTGTCATGCCGCCCCCTCCGGTGGCCAAGAAGGTTGTACCGCCGCCCCCTCCCGTTGGCAAGCAGCCTGTCATGCCGCCCCCTCCGGTGCCCAACAACGCTGTGCAGCCGCCCCCTCCGGTGCCCAACAACACCGTGGAGCCGCCCACTCCGGTGCCCAAGCTGGCCGACCTGCCAATGCCGGATGGTCTCCCACCTGCTCGTGTGCCTGCCATCGGGCCAGATGTATTCGAGCCCATCACGTCGCGCCCCGCCATCAACAAGCCGGCCGCCAGCAAGAAGCCGGCCGCCAGCAAGAAGCCGGCTGCAAAGCGAAAGCTTCCTAGTGGTCCCGTGGACTTGGGGCTTGCGCACTATCTGAGCACCTTACTGCCAACCGCGGTGGTTCAAGAGCGACCGGGCCCTGGTGGTTTCGGAGAAGCACTGCACGGGGCCTTCGTGGCACAAAGGTACAAGTACGAGCGCGATGGGGCGCGGCCGGCTGCGTATGTTTGGGAACCTGGTAAAGTGGTGGAGGTGAAGGCGAAGCTCAAGAGCCCTTACGGCACGCGGTTTGTGGAGCGCGATGGGGGCTCGCAAATGTTGTTTGTTGACTTCGCCACGATGCATTATGGTGACGCCGAGGGCAACGAGAATGCGTGGGTCTTGCTGGGCAAGTTACGTGACTGACGACGACCTGAGAAGCGCACGTGCGAAATTGAAGGAGAATTGGGGGCCAGCAGAGGAGGAGGAGGAGGTGTCGGATGAGTATGTACTGGCCAAGCGGGCGCGGCAGCCACCCAAGGAGATTAGGCGTCTGCCGGTGCTCCCTCCGCGCCAGCGATCTCGCCTGCCTCTAGCTCTTCCGCCGCAACGGCGTCTGCCGGTGCTCCCTCCGCGCCAGCGATCCCGCCTGCATGCCTCTAGCCCTTTGGCCGCAACGGCGTCTGCCGGTGCTCCCTCCGCGCCAGCGATCCCGCCTGCCTCTAGACCTTCGGCCGCAACGGCGTCTGCCGATGCTCCCTCCGCGCCAGCGATCCCGCCTGCCTCTAGACCTTCGGCCGCAACGGCGTCTGCCGGTGCTCTTTCTGCACCTCCCGCCATGGCTCCTGCAGCTTCCAGTGAATGTGAACCTCCCGCACCACCAGATCTCACCGAGGCGGAACTGGAGCTTGCCGCGCTCAAGGCCATGATGGCAAAAGCGCAGCGGAAGGTGGAGCTGGAGCGGCAAGCGAAGGAGTCCCAGAGTCAGACTCCTGATCCGGTAATTTAGTTGATGTTTTTTCTGAAGCACGTTTTAGCTATGTAGTGATGTGGTGTTGTCACACCCAATTTGGGCGTCACATGGCATTGCCATGTGCGTATATTTTTGTTACTCATGTATGTATCACTCTCATGCTAGGCCATGCATCATACCCACAGGCATAACCCATTTCACCATAGGATGTTTTGCTGGGCAACAACTATCTGCCGTGCCTGACTGCCCCCCCCCCCCTGCCTTGCTGCCCTTGTGTCCTCTTCAATGGTGGTGCTCTGTGTGCCTGCAGGCCTCCAGAGCATGAGTGTTGGCAACTGTGTGGCTTTGTTCATGCAAAGAAGCATCATTGATCATGATGACACCTGAAGAAGAAGTAAATTAATTGGCTGGGCTTGATGCGGCCTAAGTTATTTCACAATGGTGTAAACGTATCGATGAGACGCCCAATGTAGGGCTAAATCCTCATTGTAAAGAGACAACTGTAAATGAGATGTATTATTATTTCTAATAAAGAAACCATTTGGAATGATGGCCTGTTAACCCCTGGTCCGCCGATGCTATGCATTTGCATAGCAACCCGCGTCACGTAACTATACCGCGTAAATCCGTGATCTCCGCCGTAAGTGACGTAACGTAAATTGGTCCGACGGTCCAGGGCAGACCCAACATGAATGAAAATGTCAAGGTCGGGCAGGTAACTGCGCCATAGCCCAGTAAATACCACGTGCATCATAGAGCTGTCACGTGACTTTTGCTAACATTTTTTACCGTTGAGCGCGCGTATACGAGATATGGCTGTCAACGTGCCATTTTGGTGAAAAGTTTGGGTTCCGCAGCTTGAAATGGGTCAGATGATGACCCCTGAACGATGATGCATTATTTTGGTACGTCAAGAATGATCAGATTCACGGAACTGGGGAAATGCGCAGAGGTAATTACCTCTGTATTGGTCGTCACCATCAGACAAGAAGTCCCAGTTGGTATCACCGGTTTCTTTTTGGTTTCTTGGTAGCTTGCGTCTGCCTGGGCCTTCCACTGTTTTACGGAAGTCCGCTGCAGGATCTGCTGGGAACGTCGACGCGTTAGACGTCATCTTTGCATAGATGATCAACATGGTAATGATGATGGATGCATGGATACAGCAGCTATGGCCGCCTCTGCCACTAGCATTAGAATCCGTGACGTATGAGCATGTCGGCCAGCGGAACCCGGCCAGGTCATGATCGAGGCAGGTACGGCAATTCGTTTTCGTGTTGTTTGAATGGAAACTCGTACATTTATACATGTCTCATGTTGGATACATGAGTGGTAATTGCAACAGCTTTCCATGCCTGCTCAAGGAGGTGTTTTAGCCATTATATTGCACATTTTGGGGCATTTCTTGGCGGGATACCGTTCAGTGAGTGCAAGGTGGCGTCATATTTGTATTCCAGCATATTTGGCAGTCAATTGTGGTCAATTATATTGCCTCATTGTATGATATGGCATAGTAGGCTGTTTGTGTGCGCGTAAGCCACACACGTAAACGCGGGCATTGTATGGGTCAAATGGGCTATCCGGGTGGTTTGACCAAAGGAAAGCACCATTGGACTATCCAACTAAATTGTCCAATGTTGGGTTTGAGGTTTCTGACTCTCCCCTGAAAAAAATGGGGGGATATACTTTTTCTGTGGCACAAAATGATCGTCTTTTGGCTCACTTTGACTTAATTTATCATCCAAAATACTCATTAGACTCATGATATTAGTGCATATTCTGAAAGCCCTTGAAGTGTAGATACTCGTAGCATCTTGGTTGGGGGTATTTGTCCAAGTTGTGGCCTATGAGTTATGATTTTTTTCATTTTCAGGGGTCTGAAAGTGCCTAAAATGGCTTGGCGGACCATGGGTTAAGCGTTTCTTAACAGTGCTTATGTTGTAATGCTGGCAAATCTGCATTTCCCCCTTTTTTATCACTGTCATTTTTACCACTTTGTGGCGTTTTTTTACCACCCTCATTTTTACCACTTTGTGGCGTGTTTTTACCACCCTCACTTTTACCACTTTGTGGCTGTTACGTCGCGTAACAATCTGTCACAGTTACGGACGTAAATTAGGTCTGTCGCCTCAGTCGTTCGTAGGTTTACGTGTAGCTTGTACCGGTGGACACTGTTGTCCCGGTACTGTGGTGCATTGGATGCATTTGGCGTCGCGCCGCGTACTTTAGTAGTGGTCCTTATCCTTCGGGTAGAATGTAGTGGACCAAGTTGCAATCTGTTGCATGCACCAGTTTATACACGCATTTCGGTAAACTGGTGCATGCGTTAATCGGCGTGTGCTGTTGTCCATTCCTTCTCGCAATGTGGTGATAACAGCTGAGGGATTGCAGCACGGCCACTACCCACCAGAGATAGAGTTAGAAAGAGCTCCCAACGTATGTGAGCTCTTGGTCTTTCACAGCGCGTCTTAGCCAATGTTGCAAGGCAGCAACCTTAAATCTGTTCACCAGGCCACGACCACAATGGGCACTTCCACGACCAAGGTGGCACCCACGGTTCGTGCTTTCCGAGATAGCTGGTCATCCCCCATGACCAAGCTATATCCTTTGCGTTGTTCCTCGTTCCCATCGGCATGACGAGGCACGTGCAGGCGTGCAAGCAAATCCACAACGTCCACTGGCATCATTGCAGAGCCAGGACGTACTGGATTTGCCTAGACTCTGCAACCTAGGAAGTACAGGACCTGTCACAGGCCTGCAAGGTCTAGTATCCTTGCAGCCCTGTGCCAGCTACCCTACTAGTCACAGGCTGCTGCTCCTCCTGGTCTACGTGGACCACAGTCACGTGATAGACAGGCTAAGCCTGTGCAGGCACGGCCTGCCACGTGTCCTGTCCACTACATCAGAAGACTGCACCCTAGTCGGCTACGGATGGCTAGGACTTCGGGACTTGATATCTTTCTCGTCCCTTGTCTGTTTCAGGCGGTCAGCACGGCGTTGGAAAGGTCTTTCCAAACTGCATCCACTTAGCATATTGGTTGCCCAAAATGCTAACTCCAACCCTTTCTTCTTTTGGAGCTGGACCAGCTTGAAACAAGCCTAACCTTGCTTGTGCCCACTCAGCCACAGACCGCTTGGTCCCTTGGGGTTGATCAGACCTGATAGGGCCCAGGGTCCTGCCTCCTTTTGGGTAACAACATATACGCCCTTGGACCAGGCTAGGTGTACTGGCCAGTGAATCAGAGGTCACCCCAGGTTATCCCCTGACCCCTTGGTCAGCTCCCAACCTTTCCTTGGGAACTTGGTGTTAGATTAAAGTCAAGGCACATTACCTAGTCCAATGGCTGGGATTAAAGGATGCCAAGAACGTATTATTGTGAGTTCCTGATCTTTCACAGTTATCACAGGCGCCCGTTCTTATGGCGCCCGCCTTGGCCAGCCTTTCCCTTTATGCTCAAAGAGACTCAGGTAGCACCTACACAAATACTGCCTTATTGGGGAGCCCATGTCTTCACTGGGTGTTAAGCCCAGGAATCACTCATGCCAGGCTGTGGCTCTGCTGGGGAATTGAACCCCACCCCAACCTCCAGGTTTATAGGTGACCTGGAACTTACACAAGAAACATTACAACCATGAAACAACATGAGAATGATGACATGATTATGTTTTATTCAAGCATTATATAACCCAGAATGTGGCTCCCTGGCAACCATGTTCCACATGGTCACACAACCAGGTTCTTTATTAGCAACAGGTTGGAAACAAGCACTAGAAAACATATATACAGCAACCTGTAAGAACCAGCATTCGGGTTGCCCTTGCATGGCCTAACTGTTTGAGGCCAAAGGCGTCGACTTAAGTCCTGGCGACTCTTCTGAACCCCATGGGGAGGGCCAGGCATGATTCTCAGCTGGTAGGAGTGACATTCCACACCAACTCCTGTCCAGGAGGGTGTACCTAACCCTGAAGGACCGGCTGTCAACCAGTAAGCACCAGTCACCACTTGGTACTTTGGTCAAGCAGCCCACTGGGGCACCCAAGCTGAAGCAAGGCCTGGTCTCTATGGCCGCCCGTGTAAGGGGTCCATGAGCCCACGGAGCAGGGGGTACTGCCTCTCCGCCTTCTCCTCCAGCTTGGTGAGGGCATCTGCAGGGTTGTCCACACCAGGCACATGTTCAATGTGAGCTAGGTAGGACATCTCCTTGAGCAACAAGTAGTCAAGGTCCCTGCTCCTGGCCAGCTGCCTGTGCACAAATTGCACCATGCCCATGCTATCAGTCCTCACCAGTGTGTGCAGCTGCAACCTACAGGAAGCCACTTGACATAGCTGGTAGAAGAGCTCCCTCAAGTAAAGAGCAGTATGCAGCCCTTCACAGATTGCCCTGCACTCAGCAATATCACTGCTGGGTGTAACCCTGTTCTGCAACCGACTGTACCAGGTAACAAGTGAGGTGTGATCTTGCTCCAGGGTAACTAATGCTGCTGCCCTGCCCCTGACCTCTGTGACCTTCCTATTATCCATAGAACTGTCCACATAGAGAACCATGTCAAGGGGCTTGTACAAATCCACAGGACCCAGTATAAGAGGGGGAGACATCATGACAGCCTGCACCACACTCTCAGCACCCACCTCAACCAGCTGGGAATCAGTAAGTCGACTCAAAACCAGCAAGTCAGGGGCACATATACTTGCAAGCCATGCCAGCATGCCCCTGATGGTAGCACACCTAGCCTGCGTGATGGGCTCCTGCAATGCATCTACAATCTGCTGTGGGTAGTCCTTACCACCCTCCATCCTGATGAACCACGAGCCCTTGGCTTGGAACAACGTAGCCTGCATGCCACAGAAGACCATAGGCTCATTCTCCACCATGTGCTGTATCTTACCCAGCTCAAACCGCTTCTGGATCTTAGCCAAGACAGCCTCAACCCAGTCTGGTGGACCTATGAGATGCAGGTCATCACCATGCAGTGAGGCAAAGACAGGAAGGCCATTGTGGGACCCTTGGAACAAACAGGGATCCACTGGAGACACAGAAAACCCACAAGTATTCTTCAAGAATTTCTCTAGGCTCTTTCTCCAGATAATGGGACTGGACCTGAGACCTTCCAACCCTTTCAGAATTCTCAGGTACCTGGCCTTTATCTCTGCTCTCCATACAGCAGGTACAGTCACAAAGAAAGGAGGGATATCTCTCCAAGTCTGCCTAGCCTGATCTTGGTCACCCTTGAGAAAAGCCCTCTTGAAATCAATCAGCACAGAGCTATAGGGCACACCCTTAACCAGAAAAGACAGAAATATACACAGCAGAATCCTCCACGTGTCATGCAGCATCCCTGGAGTATAGAGCTCCTCATCTAACAACTGGCCAGTGCCATGATACTCGGTTACAACTGGTCTGACATGTGGCACCTGGACACCATCTACCTCCTTGAGCTTGAGGACAAACATCAATCTGAGCAGCTGGTGAACTTCTGGCAGCTCATCCACAGGTTCTGCACAGTTGGAAACTATCCACTCATGCCCAGAAGCAACAAAGCCAAGAGTCCATGCCTTAGCCATCTTGGGGCTTTGCATCATCTCGACTAGCTGGCGCCAGGGAATAGGACTGTGAGCAGCTATCTGGTACCTGTTTACCCCTAACTGCCGTGGATCAAAGGTGGTTGGGATTATCAACAGGTCCTCAGCTATGGGCTCCTGACCTTGAGGACCCTCAGCTGGCTGACTTAACAGCCTTCACCGCCACTGCAAGACCCTGGGAATAGTGATATCTTTCAAGGGGGAGGCTGCCCCTGCCTTCTAGTGCCAACTCATCAGAGGTCAAAGTAACCCCTGGCATGCACAAGAAGTTCTGACCCAGAATGGCAGGCCCCTGATAGCCCTCTACCACACAGAACGTGGTGGGCACCCCTAAGATAGGCACACTCACTTCCCCAAGGATCTTCATGGACACCTTTCCTGAGAAATCAGACACAGCAAGGCAACTGGGATGGGACATCTGTAAGCCTACAGCATCCTCTTCCCTGATGACAGACACCTGTGAGTTGGTATCTACCTCCATTGTAGCTGCCCAGCACGACCCCCACCCCGTGAGCTTGGATACCTTGGGATCATGTTTGCTGCGCATGAGTGCTCGGATGACGTCCGCCATGAGAGGCCCCCGGGCCTTAGGTGGCTGCCCCGTCCCCTCTGGCCTTGTGACAGTTGCTTCAGCAGCCTCCTCCTGCTCGTCATCTTCCAGCAGGGACAGACCATCATCCACCACCAGAGGATTGTTAGCTGCTGCTGCCTGGCTCTGGCCTGGCTCCTCAACCCAGCTGGGAGGGCCTGGCCCGTCTGCAGGCCAGATTGCATGTGGCCTTCTTTCCTTGACATGAGCCCAGGACAACCTGTACACGTGCCTTGGATCCTTTTCCAAAGCCACCAGGCAAGATCTGTTAGCTTCTTCCACACGAGTGACAACCCCATCCTGCCACTTCCCCCGCTTGCCTGGAATAGATGGTTCCTTCCACATCCTGACCTTTTCAGCCCA
>RPFO01000076.1:2263585-2371085 GCA_009746045.1 Mesostigma viride
TGCTGCTAGCACCCTGTCTTCACCTCACGTATGGATCTCTCTACGCCCCCTTGCTGCCATGACTCTCCTGGGGACTACTACCAGCTTACAAGGCAGCTGGTCCTGATGCTTGAGCAAACAGTCAAACTGCAAGTCTGCCTGCACACTCTTGCACACCCCAAAGCCTGCATGGGATCAGGGCCTTCATACCCAACAACAAGTGGTGCTCCTGCATACCAGGTAGAACGTCTATCTGAGTCTGTATCTGCTGAACCTGTCCACCCCCACCAATATATACAAGCCCCTGATATGCTGGATATCCATCTGGATGTCGCCACGCTCCCTAGCAGGCTCCCTAGCATGGGACTGAGGTGGGTGAACAGCATTCTCGTGGCAACCACAGTTCTCAGCAGCAGCCTGGCAAGCCTCCCACAAAGGCTCCCTACCTAGCTTCCAAGCAAACATTGCAGCCTGCCCAGAATGCCCAAACATGTGATGCAACCTATGGCCAGCCTCAGCATAGCTCAGCACTCTCTCATACTGACCTGGCGAGACGTCTGAACCGTGTGTGGACACATGATCCACTCCTGGGGTTCCAGGGCTTCCCTGCAGGCCGTCCTGACGCCCCAAGTCAGGCCCTACCCTGGACCGCTCCAGGCCCTTCCAGCAAGGTCCCTTGGCCCTCCAGGCCAGCACCTGGAGACCCACCACCTGCATGAGGCATAGGAATTCAGCTGCAGCATTGTTATTGCAATCCAGTGGAAGAACAACATCTTTACACCCTTGGTGCTGCACAAGGGCACACCCCCGTCCTTATGTACATCCAGCACACCTTCCCCAAGGGGTGATTGACTTAATATTACAGGGGATGGTGTAGCTAGTCACTGCTGCCCAGACTGGCCCCCTGCCCCAGCAGGCTTGGCCTTCCTGTCAGGGCACTCACGACGCCAGTGACCTTCCTTGCCACACACAAAGCATGCTCCACCCTTCTTCCAAGACCCAGCCCCACCCTTGCCAGGCTTCCCCTGGCCTCCCTGAGGCTGCCCACCCTGCTTGCCCTGGTTGCCTTGAGCTTGTTGCCCTTGCCTTGCCCTTGGCCACCCTTACCCTGCTGACCCACCAGCTTGCTGGCCCCAACCCCTCCTTGGGAACCTGCACCCTTGCCACCCTGAGCCCCTTGCCTCTGGCGCCTGAAGCGCTACGCTTGTTGGGCCTGGCCCCATCACGGGCTGGGTACCCGGGGACATTCACCTTGGCCCTGCACAGCGGAGGTGGCATTGCTGCCATGGGACTGGATAGCCTTGCAGGCAGGATCTGGCTTCCTTATGCTGAGGATTACAAGCTCCAGAGCACGCAAGGAGCCATCAGTCTGGTTAAGAAACATGCGGGCACCGTCCTCCCATCCACACTCAAAACCCATACGGTCCAGGAAATAGTCTGCCAAGGCCCTATCTGTGACCAGGAAGCCATACTTGGCCCCTTGTCCCTGATACGGTTGAGCCTAGCCCATTCCTCTGCCACAGGACCCACTATCTCAAAGGTGTCATACTGATGCTTATAATAGTTGGTGAGGTTGAGAACCTTGTCAGAGAACTCCTCCCTCAACCCATCCAGGAACTGTTGCCCAGGTTAGCTTATCCTGACAGCAGTCCTAGCCTTTTCCCTGACACGCTCTGACGAGTCCCTGTTGCACGTGGACGAGTGAAACACTTTGCACTAGGTTGACAGTGGGGGTCCACGGAGAACACAACAAGCTCCATGTCCTCTAGCCACTTGTCCAAAGCTTCCTGTGCTAGTGGTGGGTTAAGAGGCTTTTGTCCATTCATAACAGTGACAGCACTCATTGAGGCCTCGACCCTGGCAGCGCCTTCACTGGCTCCACCACAGCGGGTGTCACAACAACAGCACCACTTGGTCCAGCAGGCACAGGGGGAGAGCACATCCACATGAGGCCTCTTACCATTGCCGTCAGCGGAGGGGTCCCTCTTACGCTTCTCCACGGCTGGTTGCCCATTCGCCACCGTTATTGCATCAGATGGCCCTGTCGCCCGCACCTTGCGCGCCTCCTCCACCGAGTCTTCGTGTCGCCTCTTGCTCCCTGGCCGCTTTCCCCCATCGCCGTCGCTGGCTGGGATCGCCTCTCCCACCAGCGCCTCCTTGTCCTTCCTAGGCTCCTGGCTCTCCCCAGCCGGTGCCGCCGCCTCGCCCTTGTCGCCGTCGCCCGGTTTGCCACGAGGCATTATATACAAGTGGGACACAACAAAAGGCGAAGGAACAAAGGAAGAACTGACTCAAGCACTGGCGTCGCTGGGGATGCCGTAGGCACCGTCCCAGCTACTGACTCAGCACCTGCTTGGTTCGCTGCCTCCAGCTCTCGCTCTTGAGCAGTGGCTGCGATGGGCGTCTCTGGCCGCTCCTCGTCGCTGCCAGCGGCGTCCTCCCCGTCGGCGTAGGGTCCTAGCACTCTGCTAACGGGTCGCCGTCTGCAGATTTCTCCACTGGGATCCGGGGCTCGCTCCCACTCTGGCGATCCCACTCAAGGTTCTTCACCCACCGCGTCCCACCACCCCGCTTGTTGTTGCAGGCCCACGACCACCGTAGTCGTTTCGGGCTCTTGCGGGACGTGCAGCTCAGCACGACGTCGTGCAGCGTACCCTTCTACCGGTACCGTCGCCTTCGTCTATCTGCTGAGATGAACGTTCGATGATCCCTCTGGCTGATCAACGAATTGGTAATGGAAGTCTTCTGGCGTTACCTCCCGACCCGTGATGACCTCGACCACTGGATCGTGTGCTTCTGGTTCCGCCGCCCGCGGTGTGTCGAGTGTTGACCAAATCCCAAATGGTCGTGTGGTTATCACCCACCGGTCTGCGTTGCCCCGTGACTCCTGCAACAGAATGTTCACGAGGTGTTCGCACGTTTGGGAAACCACCTCTGCCGACGACCAGGGGTTGTCGACCTCGCGCGCCTGCGCTTGGCCTGATCACGTCCGGGACCTCAACTCCCGCGCCCAGCACAGAAGTTGCCACTGATGGTGAACAGTCGCGCTGCTCCCAGTCCAATGGCCACTATTCTGGCCCAGTGCCTCCCGCGCCAAATCCAGCTGCGACACGGTCACGTGCCCGCCCTGGTGAGCCACCTCCAGACCGTAAATCGTCGAGGACAGCTCGTCCCTTAGCGACACAAACTTTTCGACGGCCTCTCGCGACAATTCGCCGGGAGCTGTCGAAGCCTCAATCTGCATCACAATGGGTCGCTCGCCGCCAGGCCCTGCTGCAGTTCCACAAACTGCCACCCAACCTTTCTTCGCCAGCCCCCTTGCCAGGTACGCCGCCTGGACGAAGGTTGATGCGGTGCTCGGATGAGCGTAGGGATGAAAAGGTCGTGTTCGCTCCGGGGCTCCTACCGAAGCTGGCTGCGAGCTTTGGCTTTGCGAAGGCTCAATGGCCTGTTCCCTCGGCACGTTGGACATGAAGATGTAAGGAGACAATAATACGAGTTAGAAAGAGCTCCCAACGTATGTGAGCTCTTGGTCTTTCACAGCGCGTCTTAGCCAATGTTGCAAGCAGCAACCTTAAATCTGTTCACCAGGCCACGACCACAATGGGCACTTCCACGACCAAGGTGGCACCCACGGTTCGTGCTTTCCGAGATAGCTGGTCATCCCCCATGACCAAGCTATATCCTTTGCGTTGTTCCTCGTTCCCATCGGCATGACGAGGCACGTGCAGGCGTGCAAGCAAATCCACAACGTCCACTGGCATCAGTGCAGAGCCAGGACGTACTGGATTTGCCTAGACTCTGCAACCTAGGAAGTACAGGACCTGTCACAGGCCTGCAAGGTCTAGTATCCTTGCAGCCCTGTGCCAGCTCCAGTACCCTACTAGTCACAGGCTGCTGCTCCTCCTGGTCTACGTGGACCACAGTCACGTGATAGACAGGCTAAGCCTGTGCAGGCACGGCCTGCCACGTGTCCTGTCCACTACATCAGAAGACTGCACCCTAGTCGGCTACGGATGGCTAGGACTTCCGGGGACTTGATATCTTTCTCGTCCCTTGTCTGTTTCAGGCGGTCAGCACGGCGTTGGAAAGGTCTTTCCAAACTGCATCCACTTAGCATATTGGTTGCCCAAAATGCTAACTGATAGAAGAGGATTGGGCACGCCATTTGCAGGGTAGATTTGCCAACCTGGTACGAAGGGATGCACGTAGGCCGGTTACCGCCTATAGTAGGAGAGACCTGGTTTGGGTGCATAAAGAGGGCCCCTTTGGAAAGAGGGGACAGTGGAATGGTCCAGCCACGGTAGTGTCCGTGTGATGGGAGTGTGCGCAACTATGGTAGCTGAAAATTTATTGCTCACGGAATACGAAGCCATTGTTGTACCGGATTTCGCTTGTTCGAACGGCATTGTCATAGGGAAAAATAATATTCACAAAAAAAACTCGCGAAACGCTGCTGTATTGGGTGTGAACGAGGACAAGCACGCAGTTGGCGCAGTTTTTGCTCGCCGTCCGACCAGACCCGTGCATCTTTAAGGTAAGGTCTCGTTGCCCAAACTACTTGACGGTGGAAACGAACACGTTCCACCAGTTCCTTACATCATTTCAAAGAAACCCAGCGTAGGATTTCCCTTAATTTTGCGTTTCCGATTTTTACGCCCTTCCGCGAAAAAGTGAGAATTGTAGGAGCGCTGACAGGGGCAACACTGCATGTCGTGCTTTTAATCGCTTTACGTCTTTTCTTGCAGCTATATGACTTCGCTTGGGCGCAGCAACATCGCCCGGTGTTTATCCTGCGGGCGGGGCTTGCTGGCCCCGTCCGGAGTTGCTCGGGGTGCGGGAAAAACCACAGCTACTGGTTTATAACGTCGACAACCCCCCATTTTCTGGTCATTAACCGGCGTATTCTTGTGGTTTAAGCTTCCGGCGACGGGCGAAAAGAGCTCTTACCATGACGGCATGCTCTGGGAGGCGTTCCGAGAAGACTGGGGCGGGCAGGCAAATTTACACGCGACAGTGCCCGCACGTCGCCTGCGCACCCCGGCGTACAAGGCAAAGCGCATGTTTCCTCCTGGACGGCCCATCGCTGCCTTTGCCGGGCGCATGGGGGAGGCGGCTCCTTCTTCCTTTCTTACCGCCCGTTCATAGTTCATACCCCGTGAGTTCCCAACGGAGGCGTGTTAAATATGATGAGCGGCTGCATGCATGAATGAACGGGTGTATGAATGAGAGGGGGGGAGGAGGGAGGAGGGAGGGAGGAGGGAGGGAAGGGAGGGAGGGGAGGGAGGGAGGGAGGGAGGGAGGGAGGGAGGGAGGAGAGGAGGGAGGGGGAGGAGGGAGGGAGGGAGGGAGGGAGGGAGGGAGGGAGGGAGGGAGGAGGGAGGAGGAGGGAGGGAGGGAGGGAGGGAGGGAGGGAGGGAGGGAGGAGAGGGAGGAGGGAGGAGAGGGAGGGAGGGAGGGAGGAGGGAGGAGGGAGGAGGGAGGGAGGGAGGGAGGAGGGGGGAGGGAGGAGGAGGGAGGAGGGAGGGAGGAGAGGAGGGAGGGGAGGAGGGAGGAGGGAGGGAGGGAGGGAGGGAGGGAGGGAGGGAGGAGAGGAGGGAGGGAGGGAGGAGGGAGGGAGGGAGGGAGGGAGGAGGGAGGGAGGGAGGGAGGGGAGGGAGGGAGGAGGGAGGAGGGAGGAGGAGGGAGGGAGGAGGGAGGGAGGAGGAGGGAGAGGGAGGGAGGAGGAGGAGAGGGAGGAGGGAGGAGGGAGGGAGGGAGGGAGGGAGGAGGAAGGGAGGGAGGGAGGGAGGGAGGGAGGGAGGGAGGAGGAGGGGGAGGGAGGGAGGGAGGAGGGAGGGAGGGAGGAGGGAGGAGGGAGGGAGGAGGGAGGGAGAGGAGGAGGGAGGGAGGGAGGAGGGAGGGAGGAGGAGGAGAGGAGGGAGGAGGGAGGGAGGAGGAGGGAGGGAGGGAGGGAGGGAGGAGGAGGGAGGAGGGAGGGAGGGAGGGAGGGAGGAGGGAGGGAGGGAGGAGGAGGAGGGAGGGAGGGAGGAGGGAGGAGGAGGGAGGGAGGGAGGGAGGGAGGAGGGAGGGAGGAGGAGGAGGGAGGGACGGAGGGAGGGAGGGAGGGAGGGAGGGAGGGGAGGGAGGGAGGGACTCAGGGAGGGAGGAGGGAGGGGGAGGGAGGGAGGGAGGGAGGGAGGGAGGGAGGGAGGGAGGAGAGGAGGAGGGAGGAGGGAGGGAGGGAGGGAGGGAGGAGGGAGGAGGGAGGGAGGGGAGAGGGAGGGAGGGAGGAGGAGGGAGGGAGGGAGGGAGGGAGGGAGGGAGGGAGGGAGGGAGGGAGGGAGGGAGGGAGGAGGGAGGGTATGTATGACTGCGTGCGTGCGTGCGTGCGTGCGTGCGTGCGTGCGTGCGTGCGTGCGTGCGTGCGTGCGTGCGTGCGTGCGTGCGTGCGTGCGTGCGTGCGTGCGTGCGTGCGTGCGTGCGTGCGTGCGTGCGTGCGTGCGTGCGTGCGTGCGTGCGTGCGTGCGTGCGTGCGTGCGTGCGTGCGTGCGTGCGTGCGTGCGTGCGTGCGTGCGTGCGTGCGTGCGTGCGTGCGTGCGTGCCTACGTGTATGCATGGGTGGGTGGATACATGTGTATGTGTGTGTGTGGGTGGGTGGGTAAGGGATCGACGTGTGTGTGTGTGTGTATGTGTGTGTGTGTGTGTGCTTCTCTGCTTAGGCGTTGGAGCACACGCATGCACTGGAGGAAGGGGGTGATGAAAACCCAGACCAACTGTCGCACCCACCCCTCCACCTTCACCAAGCGTAAGGCCAAGCGTGCCATGGGGTAGGGTAGCGGACGCAAGTCACCAACGTCAGGGTGCTCACCAGGCTGGTGGATGAGAAGATGGGGGCAGGCCCCTGTCAGATGCAGAGAAGAAGAAAAGGAAAAGGATGCAGCAGGGCCGTGAGAACGTGCCCCGGGTGTGGCATTAGCCACTATATAGCTAGCTAGCTGGCTAGAGCTGTGTTATTAATGCATTGTACTATAGGCATGTGCCCCCAAGTATGCCTTCCTGCATTGTTAATATGATGCATAATGTAATGATGTGTTGTTTGGAACCTTCTGTACACCAAGGTGGAATGATTGCCATGAAACCCTTGTAAGAACAATAGAAAGCTGCTTTTTCTGTGGTATTTATGCTAGCATCTGTCACCAATTTGTTATCCAACCAGCCTGAAGCTTTGTGGGCAGGCTGCATGGGATGTGTTTCGAACATGTGCCAAGTTCCAGGTCCAACTGAGTTCATTTGATGTCATTATATATGCACATGTGTGATGAAACCCTTGAAAAACCATGAAAAACTGCATTTTTGTGGTATTTATGCTAGCATTTGTCACCAGTTTGTCATCCAACCAGCCTGAAGCTTTGTGGGCAGGCTGCATGGGATGTGTTTCGAACATGTGCCAAGTCCCAGGTCCAACTGAGTTCATTTGATGTCATTATATATGCAAATGTGTGATGAAACCCTTGGAAAACCCTGAAAAACTGCATTTTTGTGGTGTTTATGCTAGCATCTGTCACCAATTTGTCATCCAACCAGCCTGAAACTTTGTGGGCATGCTGCATGGGATGTGTTTAGAACATATGCAAAGTTCCACGCCCAACTGAGTTCATTTGGTGTCATTATATATGCATATGTGTGATGAAACCCTTGGAAAACCCTGAAAAACTGCATTTTGGGGGTATTTATGCTAGCATCTGTCACCATTTTGTGATCCAACCAGCCTGAAACTTTGTGGGCATGCTGCATGGGATGTGTTTATAACATGTGCAAAGTTATAGCCCCAACTGAGTTCATTTAGTGTCATTCATATAGGCATGCATGCCAGAAAGTGCTAAAAGTGCGGTATTTTATGCTAGCAAATGTCACCATGTTACCATGGTGCCGACTCCCAAAAAATTTTTGACCACATGGCATCATAAGATATCTGATTAGGTACCTTGGTGCCAAATTTGAGGCCAAACTGACTATTAGCCTATCTTGAAATAATTACCAGGGAACCAAAACGCGTTTTTGGATTGATGTGAATGCAGCTGACGGGCCATGTAAGCGCCCCCCCGGCGCTGAGCGTAGCGCAGGGTATCTCGGTGCTGGGCGATGAACAAGTTGTTCATGGCGATGGGCATAACCTTGCGGAAAGTAGCCGCCCGTGCGGTCACCTCAGCCAGAAACTGACTGGCGTTGTCAAACGCCATAGGGGTGGGGTGTGCACTCTGCGCCTCCGTGGGGAGCAAGGGTGCGCGCCCAAACAACAGGAAATACGGGGAGAAACAGGCGAGCGACTCCTGGGGTGACATTCGGTAACCCATGGCTATCCACGCCAGTTCACGATCCCACATAGTGAATGATGCTGACTGCAGGCTCCACTTGCGCAAAGCCTGCTTGACAGTCTGCACCAATCTCTCAGCCAAACCATTGGCCTGAGGATGCTCCGAGAAGTGCGACGGTGATCAATGAGACATGCATCCAACAATTCCTGAAATTCCCCCGAAACTCCCCGCCCTGGTCGGTGACCACCTCCGCGGGGGCGCCAAACCTGGCGATGATGTCGGCGAAGTGCTTGGCGGTGGTGGCGGCCTGCTTGTCAGCAATGGGGATGAGCTCGACCCACTTGCTAAAACTTTCGACACACACCATGACATACTTGTGGCCATCTGCACTTTCATCAAAGGGCCCACACAGGTCTACGTGCCAGCGGTAGAAGAGCCCTCTGATGGGTAGGCTCATCAATTCTTTCGCATCGTGGTCCACATTGAACCTGGCCTTCACCCGGGCACACTGCGCGCAGCTAGCGACGACCTGCGCGACTGTGGCACGCATGCCGTTCCACCAATAAGAGGCGCGCACTAGCGCCAAAGTGCGGTTACCACCCAGGTGGCCATACCGCTCATGGGCTTGCTGGACGATGGCGACCCGCTTGTGAGGCGGCGGCACCACCACTTTGCGCTTGCCGATCATTTTGTGGAGGACCCCGGCATCCCACGAGTAGGTGACCGCCCTATGTTGCACCCTATTCAACTCAGCGTCACGCTGGGCTGAGGACCAATCAAAGGGGTTGGGGTGAGAGCTATCCCTTGGACCTGCTCCAACACACGCCCATCGAGCCACACATCACCCATGTTGCATTCCACTGTGAGATGGCCAACCAACACCACCTGGAGTGCTAGGTATCGTGCCAAGGTATTGTCAATGTCAAAGGACGGAGAATTACCTTCCTCCAACGCGAGGAGGCCAGCGGCAGGGGTGAAGGGAGAAGGGTGAACTGCATTGCAGCTTGCCGCAAAGTCTGCGACTGTATACTCGACTGCGCGCCAGTCTGCCTCGGCGTCGGCGTCAGCGAAGCCTGCAGCATTAACAAAAACCACAGACCCAGGCGAGCTCTCGGCCCCTAGGGCCCGCGCACCAGTGTTGTCAACAGTGGTTGGTAGAGCATACCTGGACAGGACGTCCGCGTTGGAGTGATCCACACCTGGCCGATGGACGATTGTCAGGTGGTACTCCTGAATGATCATTGCCCACCGGGCCAGCTTACCCGTGAGTTTGTCGCTGGTCATCAACCACAATAAGGGCTGGTGATCAGTGACAAGTGTGAACACCCGCCCAAAGAGATATGGCCTGAAGTGCTTGATGGCCCACACAACGGCTAACGCTTCCCCCTCGTAGGAAGAGTACCGACTCTCGGCAGAGTTGTTACTCCGACTAGCGTACGCGATAACATGCTCGCGCCCCGCATCGTCCTTTTGTGCTAGCACAGCCCCTAGGCCTACCTTGGACCAATCGGTGTAAAGAATGAAGGGCAGAGCATAGTCGGGGGCGCGTAGGATAGGAGCGGCAGTCAGTTCCTGTTTGATGGTATCGATGGCTCGCTGCTGAGCCGGACCCCACGCCCAGACATTGCCCTTCTTCAACAACTCAGTCAGGGGTTTGACTTTGGTGCTGAAATTCTGAATATATCCTCGATAATAGCCAGCTAGCCCGAGATACGCGCGCACCCCGAGATGTCGATGGGCACTGCGGCGTTGCTGATGGCTTCCACTTTGGCTGCCTCAGGGGTCCGGCCACCTGGTACAATCTGATGGCCAAGAAACCCTATGGTCTGTTGGGCGAACTTGCACTTTTCAGGGTGCAGCCGCAGGTTGGCCTTATCTAGGGCGATCCGAACCTGATCGAGGTGAGCTAAGTGCTGGTCAAACGTCTCGCTAAAGACAATGACATCGTCTATGTAGCAGGCTGCAAATGGCAACCCTGCCAGCACCTGGTCCATGGCACGTTGGAACACCGCACTAGCGTTGCGATGTCCGAATGGCATGCGAACCCACTCGTACAGACGGGTCCCACCCCAAAAGGCCAGCTTGCGCTGATCTGCCTCTACGACCTTGATCTGATGGAAGCCGCTACGCAAATCTAGCGACGACACATACTTGACCTGGGGAGATATTTTATCCAAAACATCATCGACCCGAGGCATGGGGTACCTATCAACAGGAGTGTGCGCGTTCAGCTGACGCAGGTCAGTGGCCATGCGCATACCTGTCCACTCGCCTGTGATGGTATCCTTCTTGGGTGCAACCACCGTGGCAGCTGCATAACTGGAGGATGAAGCGCGGATGATCCCAGCTGCCTCTAGCTCTCGACAGTTAGCATCTACGAATTCCAGCTCAGCCAAGCTCAGCCTATGCTGCCGCCTGAATAAGGGCTGATCCGTATCTAGTGGGACCCCCATGCAGCCCCCGTTGTAGCACCCTAGTTCTTCACTGCTGAAAGCGAAAACTGAGCGTGCAGAATGCAACCAGTGCTCCATAGCCTTGCGTTGCGTGGCGGTGAGGTGCTCACCTATGGCCCATATGTGAGAGGCAGCAGGATCTGCGACTGCGGCACTCCTACTGTCGAGACAAGGCCCCCGGACAGCGGCATCGTGGAAAAGGGAAAATGCGGCTACACCGGGTGTGACGCTCACCTGCTGAATGGCACGGACTGCGCGACCGACCGATTGCTGCAGGGTGGGCGCTCCAGCGAACACCGTGCTGGACAACAAGGACGTCATGAGGATAACGCTCCATAGTTGAAGCAGCCGCGATCTCCATGGCGACCCAGTGCCGCCGGACGCTGTTGGCCGGACACCAGCCGCGTGGGCACTGACAGGCGGTGGCGGTGTGGGGATATCTCCCCCACCCTGGCGCACTTGCATTGCGGCCCGCAGAACATACCCAACCTGGAAGGCTGACATGGCTTGCCCAACGAGAGACCACCTAGTGGCCTCTAAAACCCCCTCAGCGGCGGACGCCCCCACATGGAACCCCATGCTCACCTCCGAAACTCAGCGGGCGGCTGCACCAACAAACCCGTACCGGTGTCCCATACCAAACCCTTGCCCCGGTCCCTGTAGGCCGATGACCCCTGGTAACTAACCAAGGTGGGAAGAGCGCACATAGGCTTACCTACGTGATTGACGGGCGCGTAAGGGTGCCGATCGGCGACGTCTACCCGCTGCGTGACCAAATGTGGTGGCAGCGCCACCTCCGCGGGCATGCCGTCGTGCTGTCGTGTGATCGCATCTACCACTGCCTGGATGGTGGTGGTGAGTGCAAGGTTGGTCCAGAATGCGCGGTACCTGTGGGTGAGCCCGCCCAATCCTGCATTGTCGCACGTGACTGGTGCCCCTAAGATGTCCACGATCTGGGCCCAGTCCTTCCTCACTACCTCGTGAGGGCTGTCGTCGGCCACCACGTTCTCAAAAAGATACGCTAGTGGCTGGTCCTGCAGCTGCTGCAAGAGTCCAACGACTCGAAGCAGATCCCAAAACAACCCGCTCCTAGGATCCGCAAGCCCGCGTCCTACGCCGGCCTGACTCAACCCTTGACATTCCCAGCCCGCGAGGACGAGGTCTATCCTCTTGTGCCGCCTCAAAAGGCCTCGCACATGAACCTCCCCAATAGCACGGATATCCTGAGGGCACTCCCCAAACGGATCTGTCCACGCAGACGGAGGAAACTGAGATGGATACAGGGCAGACAGCTGGGCACAGTGATGCCTATACACTGCCCGAGCGGTAGGAGACGGCTCTACGGCGATCAACGTGTGGCACGTACCGCCTGCAGCGAGAAAGCCAGCCAGCCCCCCTCCCATCCCAGCAAACAATTCTAGCAATACAACCCCTTCGGACAAGACCCGCGACTCTGCCACAACATCGGCACAGAAGTTACCTTCGGTTGTCGCGACAGCCACTTGGACTGCGATTGCCGCGGGAGATGAGAGAGTTGTTGCTGCCGCACCGCGTTGGTGACGTGCTGACGCAAAAGGGCCTGCCGCGCTTGCGGCTGCTGTCGCGCCGCCCACGTGCTCTGCAATGAGGCCCGTCCCACCAGCGCTGTTGGGATGCACGGCCGATGCTTATCACGCACAGCCCCCCCAGCTGCCGTGACCTCCCCCATCCGTACCTCCACCACCGCGTCGCGCGAGCCAGCCTCGACCCGGTTGACCGTCGAGACACGCACTGCCCCAGTGTCCGAGCTGTAGCAGCTCACCGGGATGCTTGCTTGGCGCATGGCGTCACCGTCTCTGTCAACGATGTACACCGCGCGGCCTTCCCACATGCGTACCTCGAGCCGCATGGGAAACATGACCTCCATGCCGACCAGCACGTCATACGATGACTGCTCGGTCACAAGGGCATTCACAGGGATGCAGGCCATGTCGGATGGCCTGAGCGGGTTGAGGATGACCATTACCTGGACCGCAGTCATGGCAAAGGGTTTAGCGGCAGGGCCCTGCCAGCCCGCCACGGACACATGACTGTCCCGCAGCCCGCCATTCTCCCTGGTTAGGTTGAGCAACTGGGCCAGCCGAGCACTGATGACGAGTGGCTGGGCCCCGCTGTCCAGTTTCACGACCAATTCATGGTCAGTACTGTAGACCACGTTGCTCAGGGGCTCCCCGTGCCCCTGCGCCTGAAACGCCATTGCTGGCTCACCATCCGGATATGAGGTGACAGTGGGTGCCCTAGGCACTACGCACGCCCGCTGCGCGTTGTCCAAGACACCATGAGCGACATGACCCACGACTACCGAAGCCGATGCAGGGCGATGCCCCAAATGTGGCTGTCTCAGCGTTGTGCAACCTACGGGCGTCCATTGTGTCAGCGTACCGCTGTACCTCTGACGCATGCGACCCGAGCACCTCCACGGCCCGCTGACCGAACCACTCGACCACTTGCCGGGGAGTGTATGCAGGCGTGTCCACGACCGACGGCATAGGGTATAATGGCAACAACCTGCGCCGCTGCTCTGCCCCAGCAGGATTGTCGTGTTCCAGGGTGGAGCCGGTCCGAGCGGGAGCCATGCGAAAGGACTGAGGCAACTGCCCCACAGTCTCACTTGGCTGCCCCACCTGAAACGACGGCGGTGCACGTGCTTGCTTCCCTCGCGCGCCAACTGCGTGGATGTCCAACGCCATCACGTCGGCTGGCCGCCAGAAGTCCTCGTCCCTGTATTGAACCTGCGATCCCCCATCCTCCCTTTCACGTCCCCCCGCCTCGCCCGTCGGCTGAATGATGACCACCCCCGCGTCCACCTTCTTGTCCTCCACGTCCGCAAAGTGCACCCCCGGCGCTGGGCACTGCCCCGCCAGATGGGTCGGACCGTTGCGGGTGTGACTTCTTACACGCCTTGGGACAATCACGTTTGATGTGCCCATCCTGACCGCACAGGAAGCAGCCCGATTTGCGCGCATCCGTCCTACCCGTCTGTGAGGACGTGCCCCCCCAGCTCGCGTCGGGGCGGCAGCGTCCTTGTTGCCGCCAGCGGCGTTACCCTGGGTTGCATCATGCGATGAGGCGTTGCGAGACCCCCCTTGGTTCCTGCTAGCACCGTGGCCGCCTTGCGGGCGCGCTTGTCTTGTGGCAGACGACTCACCCGACTTGGCCTTGGTCAGCGCGTCGACCTTGGCCTGCAGCTCGGCCACCACCGTGCTTACCGAGATCCGGCCTTGCGCGTGTCGTCGCATCATGGCCCTGACCTCAATGCACAGTGACCGCAATCGCCACGGCTGGCCGTTGGGCGGCGTGGGCAGCTCCATCTCCTTGGAGCCTAGCGCTTGCAGCCATTTCTGACACGCCAGCTTTTCGGACCAGTCCTCCACTTCGCCGGCGAACTCCATGAGGCGCTCGTAAGATTGCTCCGGGGTTTCACCCTCGGCTATCTTGAAACTGCGCCACTCACGCTCTGCCTTGATGGTCTCCACCGGGTATTCCTGGCGAAGGAGGCCCCACAGTTCCTCGGCAGGGTCGACACCATACATGATGTTGTCATAGTCGGGCTGGCCACGCCCGTCGAAGCCGAACCACACGTCCGTGTGACGCGTGTACAGCGAGACCTCTCTCCACTGCTCCACCAGCCTAGCCACTCGCCTCAGCGTAAGGCCGTGAAAGAAGAAATGCATGTTGTTCATCACAAACTCATGCATTACAGCGCCTTGCGTAGTCATGTATTGCAGATCAATCCATGACTTGTACGCGTTGTAGGCCTGCGCCAGCGTGGCCAGATTGCCGGTTGTGGAGAACTTCTCGCGCATGTCCACCCGTGGTAGGGTGGGCATCTTCGCGCCTTCAGGTATGAGGCGCACCCTTTGCGGGTACTGCACCCCATCGGCATCCTCCGGCGGTCGCTGAGCTGCGCGTCCCTGCGCCAGCGTGCTTGGGCGTGCTGCCTCCCGTACTCGGAAAGCCAGCGGCGTGGTTACGTCCTCCAAGGACGGAATGCGCCCGATTGGCACACTTGACCACCGTGCGGTCGACCCGCCGGGCAGCGCCCCACCGCCTCGCCCAAACGGCATTGACACCCCGCCTGGCAGCGCGCGTCCTGGCGCGCCCCTGCGTGGGTCCATCGCGCGCGCCAGCCCTGCCCCGTCGTCCTCGTGCAATCCGTCTTGCGCTTGATCGAAAGGCAGGCGCCTGGGCGCCAGCGAATACTCGCCCCGTGGCTGACCATCCGCCTCACCAAGCAAGTCGTGCTGGGTTAGCGACCCAGCAAAAAACCCCGGTTCCATCGGAGCCCTTCCCGCCGCATTACCTGAGGGTGGCGGCTGGTCCCGCTCCCTCGGCTCCGCGGCAACACCACTTGGGCCCGGCAGCGATGCCTGCCCGTCCCATGGTGTTGACTGCAGATGACGACCCTCTACGGCCACCAATCCGTCGGTCACTTCCCGCATCTGCAGCGCCAGTTGCTGCTGCAACTGTTGCGACTGTTGCTGCATCTGCGCTTGCATCTGCGCGAACATCGCCAGTGACCATACTCAGCGGCGCTTCTTGGTCGCGACTCTCACCCACTGCGGGTACGGCGGGAGGAATCCCGCCACTCGACCCCGGAGCGGACGTGTCGGCTTCTGCTCTATTTGCATCCACCATGGCTCGAGTCTGCGCTCGCGTCACTGGCATGCATCAGCTGACCGATGGGCAAAACAAGAACCAATGTTCAAGCCTTGGTTTCGCTGATAAGAAGCAACAACCAAAGGCTTTATATCAGGCGTCAAGGTTGAACTGAATAACGACTCGACTAGCCTGCCAGAAAAAGACAAGAGCCAGCAAATTCTGGCTAGTTCTATTTTCTTTAAATCTATCTCAAGCAGTGTTTCTAGTGAGGGTTTTTGCTCGCGTCAGACAGCTGACTCGTTGCCAACGGCGGCAAGTTAGCCAATGGAAGCTCAAGTGGGGAATCCGAAAGGGGTTCTCTTGCTACAGGGCCGAACGACCCCTGAGATAAGGTTTGGGGCACATGTCTAGCTTTTGAGTCAGTCTGACTTGTAAAAGCGCAGCGAGAAATGCGTTCGATCCATGATACAAAATTCAGAATAATATGACCTACTTCAACTGTTTTTCTGAATTTACTGTTACACTTAATTTCCCAGAATCTGGCTTGTCCAATGATGTTTCCTTCTCGGACGACCTGCCTGGGGGCTCACCAGCATTGCCGGACTGAGCCGATGCTGCTGCTACACCACTGGCAGCATTGCTATCATTTCCCCTTTTCCTCTTGCTGCGGTTCAGCTCGTTTGCTGCGTGGCCTCCGCCAACAACGGCACGCGGACTAGGCGCAGGCGCTTTGGCCATGTCGGCGGCCTGTTTCGGCATAAAAAAAGCTGCGATCCCCCAAGATTTAATTTTCCCCAGTATTCCTTCCGGCGCCATCCCTTCACCCTAAAACTTCCACCCCCCAGGTCGCTAACTTTTCTAGTTGACTATCAGACTAAACCATTAACGTTGTTGAATGGTTATACAATATTACTGACCCGGCCCGAAATTTCACCTACGCATCTAGTAATGAATGGATCCAACAAATCTAAAGCGTTAATCAACACACCTGGAATCCGATTCAAAGCAATCTACAAGGAAAGGATGTTCGTCTAAATCAGGCAACCTCGCAAAGCTGCGTCAATCAGCTCATCAATCATATTCCGGAGGATCGACCATTGCCAGTCGTCCTCGGCTAGGTATTGTGCTACCACTTAGCATTCGTCTCGAACAGTGGTCTAGACTCTAGAAGTCTCGTCACTCTCGCCGCCAAGCAGGCAAGGGCCGGCAGGTCTGGCACTTGGCATGGTAACGGGCTGTTCAGGATTCCGCACTGTCTGACGCATAGACTCGGTGCACATGAGTACTGACGTGCTGCCTAAATTTACGCGTCAGACGACTGACGTGCGGTCAAAATTTACGCGTCAGACGACTGACGCGGAGCCAAAATTTACGCGTCAGCTGTCTGACGTGCGGACGAAAAAGTCGGACACGTCAGACACTGACGCGTCAGCGGCTGACGTATACGTACCGTTACTAGAAACACTGATCTCAAGACACTTTCCTTACAAACTGTCAGCCAGGCCGTTCCCTGCACTGCTGATGGTTTAATTGATAAACACTAAAGCCAACGTCTTGGCTTTGAACAGAAGGAAGCAGACGACAGCGTGTAGTCTCTTCGAGTAACGAAAGGAGGGCTCTCAGCCGAGGACAAGGAACTGTCCCTCATGCCTGATGGCCACCTTATTGATCCCCTTGTGTACCGTCGCGTGCCGCGTTTGACTATCCTTGCTGGGGCGTTAGCTAGACGCTCCAACTAATCTAATTGCGACATTAATGACGGTGCAAAACGATGCTTCTGCCTCCCCTGCATGCTACAGAACAAATTATGCTTTCACAACACACATTTTTCACAGTCTGATGATGAAGCTGCAAATGCGGAATTGATTGAGAAAGTTAATACAATTACAACACATTGATAGTCTCAATATCGATGCACTCCATGCTCACGAGCCCGCAGTTAGGCAGCGCTCCATGACATGCTACTGGCCTTGCTCCCAAGGAAAGGGAGAAACGCGAAGGCCACTAACGAGAAACTCAAAGAGACTACACGCTACGTGAAAGTCTTCTTTGACTATGAACCAAACCATTCGTCATGACACACTCATGACACACGCCACACTTGTCAGTCCAGCTAGGGATGCCAAAACTGTCTTGCTGCCTGAACCATGCAAACAAAAACCGCATTCCAGGTGCCGTCCTGGCTTTCTACTACACATGCCAACAAAAGCAAGAAGGCATCCCGACAAATCTAAATTGCTACCCTGTTGCCGATCTCATCTCCTAGAGGCTCCGGCATTTCTGTCCCTGGGAATGTTCAGCATTGAGCCACGACCACCAAGGTCGAAGCATAATATCCTTCAAACAATCTGCACGCTCACACCTCGCGTGTGAGTGGCCCAGCAAACATTGATTCTAATCTTTCCTTTCTAGAAGACATCCCTTTGTAGGGCTGCCAGCGATTTCGCATTCATTCCAGCGATCTGGCTCCGCACTGCAAATTGCCCTTTTCCATTTTCTGTCCAGCCCTCGCAACCTTGACGAACCCGCTATTCTACACCACAAAGACACCTGGCCTGTCAATAGCCTTGGCGCTGTTAAAGTCCAGCAGTCCAGCTCCAGCTCCAGCTCCAGCTCCAGCTCCAGCTCCAGCTGTCCACTCGCGTATGATCCTCTCGACGCTGCGCACTTGTGCTGCCGTCCGCTCAATTCAGTCAGTGCTGCGCGCCCAGCTGTGCCTGGCCCGGCGCGCGCGCACGTACACTTTCGTCCGCTCTTGTGCTGCGCGCCCGACTGTGCCTGGCCCGGCGCGCCTGCCCCTGCCCCTATGCTGCAAGTGCTAGTGTCCCCCCCCGGTCACTAGCCTTTGTCAAAAATGCGCAGAAAACAAATTCCTTGCGCACGTCACCGGTCTGTGCATAGTGGGCACCCGGATGACATAGCTCGCGTCCGTGACAGGGGGGCAGCAGGGCCCCTGCCGCGGGCAGCTTGCCAGCGAGGTGCCGAAGGGCCGATGCCGGGCCCGGCAGCGGGCAGCTGGGCGTGGCTGGCCGGGATGTCCAGCGCGTCGACCAACTCCTCTGCCGCGCGCTTGTGGGCGCGTTTTTCAGGGAAGTCCTCCAGAGAGCGTCGTCAGATTTCTGAAGCAGCTGCAGTGTTCGCAAATCAGGTGGTGCCACGTGCCTGCGGAAGTGCGAGGGGAATCGCAGGCGGATGCGGGCGGTGACGATGCGATGATCAGAGCGCACCATCAACAGGGGGATCACGTGCGAGCGAGCAGCTAGTACAGATCCTTGATGACGCTTGCGCGTTACAACATAGTCGATGCAGCGTTCAGTGCCAGTTGGCGAGGTATGGGTGACCAAAGCATCTGGACTATGTGGAAAGCGGGTGTTGGCAGTTACCAAATCGCATCTTGTAAGCAAATCAGCAAAAAGTTCAGTGTTGGCATTGGAGACCGTACCGTTGGGGGCGTGCTGACATCCGTGTCAAGGTTGTACCCAAATGTCACCTTGATAGTGAGTACTGAATTTATTTATAGAGTCCTATGTTTGGTCAAGGCTTGAGCGCTACCACGGTCCTTAATTTAGGACTTTGTCCTAAATTAAGGACCAATTTACTATAACCGAGGTACCGGGGGGGGGGTCACTATATGGACCGTACCCCAGGTGGACCGTACCCGGCATGATGTACCCGACCCGTGGTACCGGCACATGGTACCCGGATTCCGTACCCGGGTACCGGGTATAATGGCGGGAAAGTAGGTACCTCGACCAAAAATATAACCGATTTTGGAGCGAAAAAGTGGGTGCTGGAATGATCTGAGGTGGATATGGCGACCTGACAATCGTGGCCGGCGTTTTCACGTGTGTTTATCATTTCGGGCGCCCAGTAGCAAAAACGAAAGGTCGTTAGTTATGCTGTCGCGTCCGTGATCTATCACGTCCGCAATTCAGATTTTAGCGTAATTCTGACGTCCGCAGCCTTGTGCGGGTTGCTATACCGCGGCCCGGTACTGACGCCGCGGATCTCAATTGTACTCACGCGCCAAGTCCGCTGAATTTGCTGACGGAACTTTTGGGCGGACCTGAATTTCACTGACATTCGTCACAAGGGCAGTTTGCCGAATGCTGGTACGCAGCAAGCCGGCGAGGCACTGAGCAGATGTGCAATTTCAGGATTTCAACGTGGGACACCAGACACAAATGCAAGGAAGCCCCAGGCGGTGCCTGGCATAGCCGATAGATTTGCCCTTGTATATTTGTGTTCGCTTGACAGATAAAGCTTGAAGTTTAGCTTGTCGGAAATTAGACAATGTTATGATTGGCTGATGTCTAAAGTGGCGCTAGTGGCGCCAGCCGCCAGGCTTGAGCTTTGAGCAGTATAGAAGGATGAGCAACGAACCATGGTGGTCGTTGTTCGTCCGTTTCTCTCCCTCACAACTGGTTTGTTGTCTTCATGGGGTGAAATAGTTCGAGCAGCCCGGAGCAGCCCCCGTGAGTGGTTGCATGCAGTCAGTTGCCATGAGGATGGACTGACGGATATGACAATGTATTGGTTTTGTTAAGAATGTGTGTAAGACTGAGAACGAGACAAGGGACAGGGCCTTCGGGCACCCTGGTCGTCGTTGGCAAGAATGCCAGTAGGAACTAGGTCGGGAACACACGCGCACTGCCGCCACAAGGGGCCTGCAGTGGCGTCAACCAAGGGACCTCACAGCTGCTCTTATAACTACAACATCACAACTCGACACTCTTTGTAATTCGTCATGTATCTCATTGGAATTGAAATGTCTTTTGGTTGCTTTAATGATAAAGCATGGTCTCAAGAATCGGCTGGTTGGGCCGGATTGCCTGTCATGAAGGTGGCGGTGCCATAAAGGACCGCACCTTTCATTCTCATTTTACCCAAATTTCCCCAAGGTGGCATATCTCACACATGATTACTGCTGATAGTGGATGCATTCCAAGAAGCGGTAATGACCAGTCTAGGATGATATGGCACGCAAACGCGACAATGCTTAAAAGCTGTGAAATTTTCTGCGCAAGTTTTTATGTGTAGCGCTGTAGCACAGCGGCACAACACAAATGGGTCGCAGATGGCCTGCTCGCGGAGGGTCGATTTTGGCACAAACATGTTAGTGTATTAGCAATGGTGGTGCGAATCAAGCCAGGAAATTTGTGTGGACGATTTTGATTATAGTCTGGAGTTTATAAACGGAGTATTTGACATGAGAGCGCCTGGGCCGTGATATTCTTGCCCGATTTCCATTGTCGACCATGTTTTAGGGACGTTCAGGCTGGGCAGCGAGCGCACCTTATGGGTCTTCACTTTCGGTATTTCTTGGACCTAGAACGCAGCACAAGCGTGGTTTATATCATTTTCGAACCGGTTGGCCAGCTTTGGTGCGCTCAGCTCTCGGAAAGCTGACCTCGCTGCGGATTTCAGCGACTTTTTTGCAACCATCTGGAATGAGGCGACGTAAGTAGCAGGTACGTGCCAGGGTGCCCTAGATCATGAGTGTAACTGGCAACGCTGTCGTGGTGTTTTGAGTCAGTAAGCTATGCCAAAAAAGAGGGGACGCTCTCTGTGCACATAACTGTCACACATAGTTGGTTTACATCATACAATTTTTTACGTCTCTATCTTCGTCGTCCGCTGCAGCTAAAACACACATGCGTAAGAGCAGTTTTACTCATGTGTTAGTTATAAACCATGGTTCTATGGCCTGCAGTCGTTCAGGGTGTTCTCAGACAGTATATACAGTATGGTTTACGTGTTACATGCACCCTGAATTCGCTCACAAAGCGTTGCATGTTAGCACAACGTTGTTCTGTAACTTGATTTGGCTGCATTCATGTGTTAGTTGCAAATGCAAATGCAATGTTTTTTCATCGCTGGGTGGTGGCCAGCATGTCCGTGATGTCAAAGAAGGTTTGGCATATGCTTAGAGAAAGTTTACCGCAAGGGGTGGGCCATGTTCAAGCCGGGCAACCTCAGCAACCATGCAACCGTATATTGCATTACCTGCACCATCTGTGACACCGTTAAGCACGCGTATATATAGAGGCAGCCACAGCAGGGTATGGCCTTGTTATACGCTGCCCCGCCATCCCAAGGCCTCGTAGGGTCCCCTAGCGCTTGTAAGATGCTCAAGGGACCGTGTGGATAGCATGGTCATGCGTTGACACTAATTGGTCCTATTGGTCCTAAATTCTCATTTTGACCAAATTCGCGGTTTGAGGCCTGCCATGGGCCAGGGTCCATTCAGGCACTAAATGTAATTATTTGAACCCAGGTTTTTGTCCAAAATTCAAAAAGTGTGTTATCTGTCAGTGGTAAAAATGCCAGGGTCAAAATTTGATGTTTGCACATATATTTTTTAATTCAAACTGGTCCTAAAATAAGGACTTTTCTTGGTAACATGGACAATAGCTATGGCTGAGAGCTTTTTCTTCCTCTAAGTGTTATACTTGACAGGATAGCACTAGAGTGAGGTCATGTGTTGTAAGGGGGGTGTCAAGGACATGGTCCTTGTATTGTACCCACCTGCCCTGACTAGACAATGCTGCTGACTGGCCACTGAGATAGAGTTTGTTTTAACGTTTCTACAGAACTTGTCCCGGTTTAATTTGGACAAGTATTTAGTGCGCCATGGCCTGCCAAATCTTTCCTAGTGTCTTGGCAGCACAAGTGGCAACTGATCTGACATGTAGGATCTGACATGACAGTGTTCTGACAACAGTCTGACACCAGTGGTCATGCCAACCGGTGTCACTCACTGAACAGAAGTGGGTGCTCTTTGTTTGACATGTGTCTTTTCATTATAATAGATAGGTGTAGTTGTACAAGCTACTGTTTATACTTTTAATGCGGAAACCTTTTTGCTAAGGTTAACGCATATTCTTACATCCTGCGCAGGATGTAAGAATATGCGTTAACCTTAGATAAAAGGTTTGCGCATAAAAAGTATAAGCGTTAGCTTGTACAACTTAGAACCGGCGCGGCGCGGAAGTCATGGGCTCGAAACCTCGTGGGGACAGTGCCGAGTAGGGATTATTTGGGAGGATCCGCCGGGGCACCGGTCGGACCTAATTAATCGCCTAGCGAGGTAGATATCGGACCTTCCCGGGATTAATATCGAATCAGTAATTCGATATCGAATTAGTAATTCGATGCGGAAGTAAACCCTAGTTAGGGAGCCGCTTAATATTCCGCCCCAACGCGCAAAGGTTTTAATTTGTACAAGCTACTGCTTATACTTTTTATGCGGAAACCTTTTATCTAAGGTTAACGCATATTCTTACATCCTGCGCAGGATGTAAAAATATGCGTTAACCTTAGATAAAAGGTTTGCGCATAAAAAGTATAAGCGTTAGCTTGTACAACTGGTGTTTCAATATTATCATGACAGATCTATGGCAGCTTGCTGTTTCATGCTCAGAACCTTCTAGAAACCTGTGAGCTGGACAGAATATTCCCAGCATATGCTAGAGCATATTCCTGAGCATCTGCCAAAACATCTTTCTAGCATAATCTCAGCATATTCCCAGAATATGCGGCAGCATCTAAATGGCATCTTTTATATTGTCAAAAACAATAAAAGGAGTAGCCCCCCCTATTGAGGGTACTCCCCATTCTACCTCTATCAAGTCTCTGCCTCTGAGTCTCTTCACTCCTCCATAGCCTGCACCTGTAAGGTCAGGCACAAAGGGTTCAAATCACAGCATTGAAAAGGCAAACCCTGTCAGTTCTTTCAACATGGTATCGGAGGATTGATGCCTACCCTGCATTTGAGGAGCAGAGACATTCATCTGTCAACCCCAGAGACAACACCCAGACCCACATCAACCATGGAGGATCAAGACACCCAAACTGCTACCAGACAGCCTGACTACACCTCCCTTGTTTCAACAGTTGCCAAGAGCTGCAAGAAATTTGTTGGAGCAGCTGGTGATGATTACAGCAAGTGGGAGGAGTGGAAGAACTTGTTTTTGGCTGTTGTCAGTCTTTTCAGTTTGGATGCTGTCCTGCTGGGCACTGAGGAGAATGACAGGGCTGACAAGACCCTGTGGGCGGCTTTGCTCACCTGTCTGACAGGTGAAGCTGCACGCCTCATGGCCACTGTGGCCAACAAGACTGGTAGCCAGGCATGGCAGTGTCTCATGGAGAACTATGAGCAGACCAGGCTGACCAAAAGCCACAGATTTGAGCTGAGGAGTAGGCTGCACCGCCTACAGAAGCTGCCTAACGAGACAATGCAACAACTCGTGAGAAGGGCATGCAGAGCTTCTACGTGCTGACTACCACTGAGGCTGCAGGGGGAGTCATCCAGGACCGTGATTTCGCTGCCATTCTACTGGGAGCACTGGCAGACGAGTACCGCCCTGCGCTGGTGTCTGTACGGTTCAACGATCGAGGAGGACCCACTACCTGTGGTGAAGAGGGCACTCATGGAGGCGGAGGATCTGCTCAAGGGGGGGCGTGCTGTGGTGAAAAAGGAGAGTGCTGGCACTGGCCAGGTCTACCACACCAACAGCAAGGGCAACGGGGAGACCAAATGCAGTCACTGTGGCCTGAATCACAAGGACAAAGACTGCTGGAAGGAGCATCCTGAGAAGGCCCCACGCTGGTACACCAACCAGCACAGGGGGGGCAAGGGCGGCAACCGAGGGAACCAGAACACGGGACGCTTCGCACCTGCTGGATCCGCTGCCAACGCAACTCAGGAGGCGGCTGAACTGCCGCATGGTCACCATCGCCGAGGAGTCGCCGTCGACGCCGCTGGAGGCTGCTGCTCTCACGCAGTATACGGGCGACAAACTCAACTGGGTGCTGGACTCGGCTGCGAGCAGCCACATGTCCCCGTGCCGTTCTGCCTTCGTGTCAGTTACCCCCCACAACAGGCAGATCGTCGGATCAGGCGGCGACCTGCAAGCTGCTGGAGTTGGCACAGTTTCTGTGCATTTGCCGGGGAGCGAGCTCCGACTCGATGGAGCCCTTCTGGTCCCCGAGCTGCCTGTTCGGGTGCTCTCTGTTGGAGCGCTCGTGAACACTAGCTAGGAACTCGGCTGAGAATTTATTCTCAGATTATTCTCAAAAAATTCTCAATATTCTCAAAAATCAACAAAAAACTGAGAATATTGAGAATATCTGAGAATTTTTGAGAATGTTTCTGAGAATATTGAGAATAACTGAGAAAACAAAAGAGACCGCCATGAGCTAGGTGAGCAAGCTTTTATCGTGTTTCAAGGCCAACGGCTCTCTACCAACGGCCAGATCCGGCAACGGCCTCTAAACAGTTTTAGCCGTCAAGTTTTACTTCAGATATTGCTTGTTGCAAACCCGTCCGCAATCACAGATCTGCTAGGAGAACCTAGACGCAGAAATCCGTCGTCAAGGTACTCAGCACACCGTCAAGGTATGGGCCGCAACAATTAGGCCATATCATCCGTAATACTCGTACACTAGAAGCCTAATCAACCTTATTACGATCACATCACCCAGCTCTATTTCACCTAGCATCAGCGGCTCCCCTTCCGTATCACTATAAAGAAACTATGTTCAGAGAACCCCGAATAATAAATGAGAATAATTCTCAGTTTTTTCTCAATATTCTCAGTTTTGTGAGAATAACTGAGAATTTGCCTGAGAATGACTGAAAAAAGCTGAGAATATATTCTCAATATTCTCAGGTCCAATATTCTCAGGGAAACCCAACGACCCGAGAAAAGTGAGAATACCACAAGGACCCCAAAAACTGAGAAAACTGAGAAAAACACAAGGACCCAAAAAACGGAGAAAAACACACTTCAAAACACATCACATTGTCATGAGCATGGTAGACTTGATTAAATTAAATATATATATTAAAAATATAATTACTTACAGCAGAGTGAAATCACTCAAACCAAAGCAAACGCCCAGCTATAAACCTATATACATTTAATTAAATATATATTAAAAATATAATTACTTACAGCAGAGTGAAATCACTCAAACCAAAACAAACGCCCAGCTAGAAACCTATATACAGAGCCATGTCAAAGCTCTATACTACGATAAGACCAATGGAAACGCCTAACGGGAGGAACCTAATAGCCCTGCTGCACCGCAAAATCAGCCCGCGTACGGCGGAGCATGATGTCAGCCATGGCCCGAGTCAGCGCCACCGACAAGCGCTGACGCCAATATGACGTCCAGGTCCGCGCCGACCATGGGGCCCGCTGGCCCTCCAGGTCCAGCCGGTCCTCCCGGAGCCGGCAACACTCCTTGAAGAAGGCGGAGGTCAGGGGCCCCATGGCCCCAAACTCCTCCAGGACAAAGGGCACCACACGATGGTGCCCGACGTCGCCGTAGGCCAGGAGCTTGGCCCGCTCCGCCCGGTCCGCCGTGTAACCTGCCGTGAGGGAGGCCCCAGCCACGTGGCTAAGAGCCAAGGGCCGCGCCACCGAAACGTCAATAAGCAGATGCCGGCCACCCCCCTCAAAGTCCAGCACCACGATGTCAGGCCGGTGGTTGGGGGAATAGAAGGCAGCGCCATCCGCATCCTCGGACCGGATGTTCGCGTGGGGGAAAACCGACCGAATCATGGCGAGCACCACCGTCAGGAGGACAGTGTGCAAATACAAATACCAATTCTGATTCTGTTGGCCCCCCATGCAGGCAAGGTAGTGAGTCCCCGTGGGATCCAGCGGCTGCCCACAGCTACCACAAGGCCGCCCGGCCGGAACAAGAGGCTGCGGGGCAAATAGCTGGTGCCGGAGCGCCACCGAGTAGTTAAATATATATGTTAGTGGGTGTGTAAGGAACACAAATATAGCTGAATGAAATAACTTTAGGCCATAGCCTGACCACGATCATCAAATATCATCCTCAGACCCATTCCTGATAAAATACGTGTAGGAACGGTGCACAGAAACCGTCCGTGGGTGTCGTGCGAAATGGACACCCACAAGCATCTCACAAATGCAGTATATGATAAAACCAGGCTCAACGGCCCACGTCAAGTCACCATCGTTTACTGAAATGGCCACCAGGGCTGTCCCACCCAGAATTGCTGGAGTAACCGGATGAAAATGACTGTAGCTGGACGGTGACTAGCGCTATGGCAATGTAACGAGGGCTAAGAGCCTACAAATCTGCGTCTGCATGTGGCCTCTCGTCGTGTTGGCGGATGTGCCCACCCTGGCTGTGTGAGGTAGATTGCCTGCATGCAAGGCAAAAACAGATCATCCGGCAAAGCACAAAACGTTACAACACACACACACACACACACACAAAAAAAAAAAAAAGTGAGATGAACACCAGACGCATGACATGCCAACGCATTTGCATGACTTGGAAGTCAGTTGTCCATAAGGAGGCGGGGCGATACCACATCAGTTGACTGGCTATCGATCTATCTATGAGTAAGTGCTGTTTTGGTCTTAGGGCCAGGTGGCGAGCGCGAGCCACCTGGCCACTTCGTGTGTACGGCATGTTTAGGTCGATGCGAACTGTCTGTATCTCAGACGAAGAATTACTTGCTCACCTTAAGTGGTAAAGGGCTGGCAGCTTCTGGATGTCCGAAAGGTGCTGTGCCTACCACTAAAGTAGGGAACACATCGCTAAATTCTAACTGAGCCCATATCACTACTTGATATTTCTCCCCCGATGGCTACTTCTCTCCCTAGCTGTCCGAGCTAGCTCAGTACTGATTTTATTAATAACTGCTACATAAATCACGACGCTCGACAGTAAGTCTATGCTCTTATTCCTATCAATCGGCCGTTCTTACACTACCGACATTGCCGGAAAAGTCACATAATCCCGCCTTGGCTGCGTTCCCCCGTGAGGCGGCTGCACCACCTTTGCCTTTCGCAAAAACTTTCTGTTTTCATCGTTTAGCCTCAACGGTAACACCCGGGCAACCACAGGGTCGTCGGTTACTACTAGGTTCGAATATGCTATTTCCCGTCGTCCGACCGGCGCGGGATCCAACTGTCTGACTGACGTCATTCGACAGGAATTCGGGAATCGGGAGATTTCTGCAAAAGATTTGACACAAGTAGTAACCAGTGGAAGATAGGATTTCATGACTCTACGGAAGATCGCTTGGCTGGAATCACTCGAGACAATCCGCCTGCCGCTGGCAAGGGATGTGACCTGTGGCAAGTCGCAGCCGTTTTTAAATTTTTGCGCAAAATTCAAAAAAACGTTTGACGTAGCCGTTGTTCGCAGGCAAGTCCATGCTTACCAGTCAGACCCGAGCCCTCCGCCTACCGCTGGCTACGGAGTACGGATGTGACCTTTCACAAGTCGCAACCGTTTTTTTGCGCAAAATTCAAAAAAACGTTTGACTTAGCCGTTGTTCGCAGGCAAGTCCATGCTTAACAGTCAGTGCTGGGGCTAGCGCCGGGCAGTGAGGGCACATAGACGACGCTAGCTCGAGCGATGGGGCAACCGAGTTCCATACGTAACCAATGGGTGCAACCACCGAATAACAAGCGCTGCAGGTCCGCTAAATGCTGTGATTTCTGCAGCAAACGCGGCGTATCAGTATAGATGTAGGTGCACAGTACACTAGGTATCAAGGAGACAACCAGCGCAGGCCAGAAATCGGGAGAATCCGGACCATGGTAGCTCGAGCCTTCCGTTATCTTGTCCGCGTTTTCAAGTCGTTCAGGATGATGAAGATGAATGGAGATGGAAATGTGTAGCCTTGTGCATTGAAATTGTATGGCTGGCTTATGTGTAGAGCGACTAGATGACCTAGACGGTGGGGCCGGAAACAGCTTGCTTGATCAGGGCGTGTGTTTCGAGCCTACTGGCCGGGAGAGGTATGGCCTTGAACATAGCCGGCTGTGGTATATATCATGCAGTTCTTTACGCTAGCCGCATCATCAGGACCTCTGGAGCCTGCCAAGCTCTTCAACCACTAAGGTCAGCGAAGTTTCGTCGTATGGCTTGACGTCTTTATAGTTAGCATGCCGGCCGTGCTCATGCGTAGGCCATTTCGTTGCGGGTAAAGCTGCATGGCCATCTTTCTCAGAGCTATGAACGTCGGTGTGTTCTTTGAATGTTTTCATGACCATGGTCTTTTTGCGCTCGGCATCTTATGCATCTGTGCATCTATGTTGCCGTTTGCTGTTCAATTTTGCGTGTGTATTGCGCGTGACTGACGCCGTCCGACTGGCATGATGCCTACGCGCGAATGGCAGAGACTGGCTCTTGCTCAAGACCTGTGGTGAGTACTTGCTACCATCCCATTCCTAGAGTCGATACTGTTGTCGTCCGCCTTCTGTCTGTGGCCTTGCTAGAGTGCATGCTCTTTCTAACTCCCTTTACATGACTTTTTGCGATTCTCCTCTTACATTTAGCAAGATGTGCGTGGCATTTTCCCCATGGCGCCAGTCTTTGCTGTCGACAACCAAAACCTGGCTTTTTGCAATTTTATATCCCATCTGCTGAAACTTGAATTACCTTCTGATCGTTATTACCATCGTTTTCTTCGTGGTTCTCTGAGCATAGTTTCTTTATAGTAAGATGAAGGTTAGCCGCCATACCTGGATTCTAGGTTCTGCGTGTAGTTTAATGCCGTTCCTGCCAGAATCAGCCCTTCAATAGAACACTTAGTCTAGTTACCCTGGAGCTTCACAGTGTATTAACGTGTTTTCCCTTTTTCAATGCATCGGTCATGTCGATAATAGTGGTGCTAGGCTTTCACTTGGGTAACCCTTTCAATAGTTTCTGCCTGTCAGCAATCTCATCTTTAGTCAGATCAGACTTGGTAACCCATTATAGTACACAGGTTATGTCTTTACTCGATTATCTCCAGAGTTTTTGTGGTGCAGAAGCTCTGGACGCCAACAAAGTGGGAATCATTGACGAGTAAGGAGCTCAAGATATGTTTGCCCATGCCGTGTATTTTGCATGCATATCATGAATTTTTGCGTAGGCTGTTCACAGCCATGTCACCCATCCATAACGTATCATTGGAACATAGATCTCTTGATTTTTAAAGTTACGGCTGCTGCTGCTACTGCTTGCTTTCTTATGTATGAACTGTACGATTTTCATCCCTTGTATTTCCCGGATTTTCGTATATGTTTGTGGAGCAGAAAAGCGGCACACCGGCGAAGCGCCAACGCACCTGGAGCAAGGAATGCCAAAAAACACAGCCATGTTTCCAACGTAGCAGATTCATTGGATGAGAAATTCAGCATGGTCCGATGGGAAATGGGAGGCCATTACATACATGGGCCCAGCTAGCAAATGCGGGGTGGTCAGCAAATGCAGTGAATATTTGTCATCATTTATATGGCATACTATTTTGATAATGAAAGAATTTGTCCTCCTAGCATTGTTTGCAACAATGCTGATTCTTATGCTGGCAGATTGCCGCTGCTAGCATAAGGTCTATGGTTTGCATTTTCTCAGTATTCTCAGTCCCTTGTTATTCTCAGTTTTCTCAATATTCTCAGTTTTCTCAATATTCTCAGCCTGTGCACTATTCTCGATCCCCAATTCCCGTTATTCTCAAATATTCTCACCCCTTATTCTCTCAGCATATTCTCAGAAATTCTCAGCTATTCTCAGACAATTCTCAGATATTCTCAGATATTCTCAGCATATTCTCAGCATATTCTCAGAAGTTCTCAGAAATTGTCAGATATTCTCAGATATTCTCAGCCGAAAAACAGCAATTCTCAAAAATTCTCAACCAATTCTCAGCTGAGTTCCTAGTGAAGGCTGGCCACAAGCTGGATTTCAACCAGGAGATCGCTGTGGTCGGTGGACAACAACAAGGCGCACAAGATTGAGCAGAGGGACAACGTCTACGTGTTACCTGCTCTCAACAAGAAGGCGGCGATGACGGCCACGACCGTGCGGCCGTTGGGGTCGCTGTGGAGCGCTGGCCTGCCTGTGGCGGCCATGTCCAAGACGCTGGGCTTTCCGCCTTGTTTTTCGGGGCCTTTGGGGCTGCAGGCTTCTTCCCGAGGCTCTTTGCTGTGCCCGGTGTCGTCGCCACTGTCGTGTGGCGGCAAGGGCGGTTTTTCCGCTAACAAACCTGCCATCGTGCAGGATTTTGGCGAGGTGGGGACGGCAAGGGATGGGATCGGCCTAGTTCCGGTCGTTGGGGCACACGGGGAGGACGGTTCCTGGAGTTCTGCGTCGGGCAGACTGTACTACTTATAGCCCTCTCGTGCCAGATCAGGTGGACTCTGCTCCACCAGTTTCCCTGACCCCTCCGGCGGCGAGCTCACCTGGCTTGCCGTTGTCCATGGATGTCAACCTACGTGGCGTGCTGGGAGAGGTTCCCCAGCCTGGCATCGTTTGGCCTAGTGCCAACACGCAGACGTCACCAAGCCTGCTGCGTGACGGTTTCGCTCCCTGGCCAGAATCAAGTGGGGGGTTTGGCGTGGCGCGTCTCGGGCGCCAGCATTTTGGATTTTGCTGCGGGGGGAATTCCTGGTGAGCGGAGGCCACCAGATGCACCAAGTCCAAGCCCAGTCCTGGAGCCAAGTCCTGGAGCTGGAGTTGTCGATCGGCTGCCACGTGTCCCTGTCAATTTTGGGACTGTGCTGAGCCAACAAGTTGCCTGCACAAGTGCTGCCTTGAGCACTAAGGCAGTCGGTGCGGGAGCCCTCCTTCCGCTATTTTCATGGCGATTTTTGGGGATGCGCTATGGTCACGTCCGTTGGGAATTTGATAGCTAGCTTCACTAACCCCTATGATCTCAAGTCGCCACTGTTTTTCGTTTGTGGGAATTTGCTTTAGATATGAATATTTTGTGGTCTATTGTGCTGTTAGGTGCGGGGTCCTTCCGGCCTTATGCATTTCGCATAGTCTTGCTTTGTTTCTGCTAGACTTTTTCATAGCGCTTTGTCGGGATGCGTTATTTGAGTTCTAGACCACCTGTGTTCATCGTCCCCATGACGTTCTTCTACCAGCAATGGTATGTTTTCCAAGTTCTTTGTAATCTTGGTACGTTTGGCTAGCGCCGGTTTGCTGGCCATGTCTCCGTTCTTGCTGACCCTTTTTGTGGTCATTCTGCACGTTTATTTCATGTCGTGTGTGTTGCCCCTTCTTAGGGCATACTTTCTTGTTGCATGCTAGGTTTGTTCATGCAGTGTGGTTGTGTCTTTTGTACATAGCCTGCGTTTGTGCTCCTGACTTTGTCGTCGCTTCATGTCCCGTTTTTTAGTCGCTTTCGACTATCGTTGGTTAATAAGAGCTGTATTTTCAGTTCGTTCATGTTGGCTAATGCTATGATCCATGACTATGTCGGTTTATGTTAGTTACCTGTGTGATCAAAGTGTGTAAGGACTACCTGTTTTGCTCCTTGTTCACTGTTGGTGCTCTGCCGTAGGTCGGATGCTTTATGTCGTTAATCACATGTTTTATGCGTTAATCGTACATCATGTCCCCTGCATTGTCTAAGAGTTTGCCTGTGTTAGAGCACTTTGTGTGTTTCTTAATGTTTTCAGGCGACGCTAGAGTGAGGGGTGTGTGATCCAAAGCGCATCTTCCCAACGTAGTTTTTGACTTGGCAACACATGCTAGTTGCTGGGCGATGGGGCAATGTTTCCTGCTACTTTGGTTGGACACTCGGCGCGTCACCGGTCCGGAGTTCCAGTTTCCAGTTTCCGTGGAGATCGTCTTTTGACTACTTTGGCCACGGTGTTTGCTAGCGAGGGGGGTGGATGTTTTTTGCCCACTTACCCGTGATCAGTTAGTGTTTGATCCTTACCACTGGCCTGGGTTGCATCCCATTTTGGTTTGATGCGGTGTGGTAAGGGGGGTGCATGTCAAGGTTGTACCCAAATGTCACCTTGATAGTGAGTACTGAATTTATTTATAGAGTCCTATGTTTGGTCAAGGCTTGACTTAGCTATGGCTGAGAGCATGACACCGCCGCTTGCATGACACCGCCGGCCTCACCGCCCAGGCGGTGAAGGACATCGCCGCCCAGCCGGCGCCTGCTGGCCCGGCCGGCGATGCTCCCTCCACCTGGGCGGACTTGCTTAAGCAGCACACCACCTCCACCACCTCCACCATCTCGGCACAACTCAAGCAACAAGCCCTCGACCTTCGCGAGGAAGCCGACATCGCCCGGCGCAGCCACAATGTCATCGTCAAGCACTTCACCCAGCCGGCAGGTGAGACCTCCACGAGCCTTCTTGAGGCATTTAAGCGCGACATTTTTGCCCCCATGTGAGCTGGACATGTCGGCTGTCCGCCTCCCCCGCGCGCGGGGGAAGGCTGGCCCGGCACCCGTGCTCCTCACCTTTAAGTACATGGCGGACAAGCTGTCGTTCCTTAAATGCCGCAAGAAGCTCTCGAGGACTCGCTTCACGCTGGACGACGACTTGACCCTGGCCCAGCAACAGCGGCGACGCGAGCTATGGCCGACCTACCTTCAGCTCCGGCAAAGCGCAGGGGGGAAGCCGGTATACTGGAGGGGGGCGGTCATCCACGTTGACCACAAGCCCTGGCAGCACCCTCCTGCCACCTCAGACTAGGGAATTCATACCAGTAGTGTAGATTAGTCAGGCTTAGCCTAGCATGTGGCCCACGCGCATTAATTAATTAATTAATTAATAGACACGTGACTGCGTCACGTGAGCATAAGTCCTCAGTGGGAGCGGAACATGGGATGGAATGGATGGTATAAGCTATCTAGGTCCTAGTTACAGGGGTGTGGGCACCGCGGCCCGAATCGCTATGAATGCCATACTTGGTCACACGCGGAGCCCCCACAGGCTTGGGGGTGGTCTCCTTCATCACTACTTGCCATCTATCCTTGCGCACCATCTGCCTCCATATTACAGACAAACCAGGAGGCTGCCCGGGGGTGAGCCCGTCACGTCTAGTGTAGCACATGTCCATGCCGAGTCTATCACGAAAAGTCCACGGGTGGCGGCCCTGCCGCGCGCGGCCGGGGTCACGCCAGGTGAGGACATATCGCCCAGGCTGGGCGGGCTTGGTGCCAGCTAGTCTATCTGATGTATCTACCTGATCTGTGCGGGCCAGGTGCCCGGCTAGGCCCAGGCACCTGTGCCTAATAATGTGGGAAACATAGGGCAAATCAGCGTACAAATCCTCATTACTAATGTGCAAACCAAAGGGGATGTTAAGGGCCTTGCGCAGCATCTTGGTGACGGCGCCGTCGAGTCGTTGCTCCAGCTCCTGCATCAGTGTCCACGTCTCGGCGCCGTAGGTCAGGATCGTCAGAATGACGACCTTGAAGAGGTCACGCTTGACGATCCGGGGTAGGGCGGGGTTGCTCCACCAGCGGCGGTGGTCATGGAGGTGCGCCCACGCCATGCCGATCCGTGTCGTCATGTCGTCCTCGCAGTCGGGAAGCCAACTGCCGAGCAGCTTGAAGCGGCCTGAAGGAGGGTAGTTGACCTCGGCATCGTCTAAGAGGCGGAGTGTGGGTGGGGGCCCTGCCATGCCGAGGGCCAGGGCCTCCGTTTTGGGGCTGATTTCTAGACCAACCGCTCGAGCCTCGAGCGCCAGGCAGTCCAGCCAAAGTTGGGCAGACTCCGGCTTCTCAATTAGCGTGATGTCGTCGGCGTAAATGAGGTCAGCTAGTAAATTCTGCTTGTTAGTCGGCCCCCCTTCCCCAAGCTCGTTCGTGATCGCTAGGCCAGGGGCACGGCCTGCAATGCTAGCAAAGCGAGCACGTGCCTGGCGCATAACATAATCCACTACAATAATAAACAGGTACGACGACAGGACGCAACCCTGCCAGACGCCGGTCTGCAGTGGGCATGGCGGGGTAATGCCGTGTTGAGTGCGCACCGAAGTGGTCGACCCCTCATACAGCGTGCGGATGACGGTAATCAGGGGAGTGGGGACGCGAGCGCGAGCAAGTACAGCCCATAGAGCGTCCCAGAGGACAGAATCAAAAGCCTTGATGAAGTCGACGAAGATCAGGATGGCGGTAAACTCACCAGGTTGCAGGAGAGCGATTTCCTCGAAGAGGCGACGCGCGACGAAGATGGCCATGACGGTGTTGCGCCCAGGACGGAAGCCCATTTGACTTTCCCCAAGGTGACAGTCGAGAGCAGAACGAAGGCGGTTGAGGATCATGCGCATGAACAACTTAAGTGCGGCGCTCTGGATGCAGACTCCTCTGTAGTTGGCGGGGTCGTCAGGGGAACCTTTGTTTTTGTACAGCATAATACGGTAGCTGTGCTGCCACTCAGGAATCGGCGGCGCGTCGGCAAGCAGGATCCGGTTGCAGACGTCAAGCAGGAACCCCGTGAGCGCCGTCAGCTTAATCACCGGGGCTGGGAGCTGGTCAGGTCCAACGGCGGCATAGAAGCGGAGTTGCTTGGCGGCGGTGCTCAGCTCGAGCTCGGTGAACGGCGGGAGCTCGTTGGGGTGGGCCCCCAACGAGCTCCCGCCCACGCGCATGTGCGCCCATAGTGGCCCCCATGGATGTTGCCTACAGAATTTAGCCAAGCCATGCCTATAACGGGACCCCCATGGATGGAATTTCGCCATGCTATGCCATGCAGAGAGATGCTCTCTGTAGAGAAGCCATGTCCTAGCTCTTGTATAGCCATGATGATCTTCCCCCACATAACATACTCCCCCTTAGCCGGGCATAGTGTGAAGATTATGAGGGTGCAGGTGCCTTGGTGCACCTAGAGCAAGGGTCGCTTACATTCCCACCCTTGCAGGAAGTAGCCTAGAATGTAGCCATATGCCCCTTCTCAGGGATATGTGCTTCATTGACTCCCAACGGAGTGATGTTCCTAATTAATTAATTTATGGCTGAGAGCTTTTTCTTCCTCTAAGTGTCATACTTGACAGGATAGCACTAGAGTGAGGTCATGTGTTGTAAGGGGGGTGTCAAGGACATGGTCCTTGTATTGTACCCACCTGCCCTGACTAGACAATGCTGCTGACTGGCCACTGAGATAGAGTTTGTTTTAACGTTTCTACAGAACTTGTCCCGGTTTAATTTGGACAAGTATTGAGTGCGCCATGGCCTGCCAAATCTTTCCTAGTGTCTTGGCAACTGATCTGACATGTAGGATCTGACATGACAGTGTTCTGACAACAGTCTGACACCAGTGGTCATGCCAACCGGTGTCACTCACTGAACAGAAGTGGGTGCTCTTTGTTTGACATGTGTCTTTCCATTAGAATAGATAGGTGTTTAAATATTATCATGACAGATCTATGGCAGCTTGCTGTTTCATGCTCAGAACCTTCTAGAAACCTGTGAGCTGGACAGAATATTCCCAGCATATGCTAGAGCATATTCCTGAGCATCTGCCAAAACATCTTTCTAGCATAATCTCAGCATATTCCCAGAATATGCGGCAGCATCTAAATGGCATCTTTTATATTGTAAAAAACAATAAAAGGAGTAGGCCCCCCAACTGAGGGTACTCCCCATTGATTCTACCTCTATCAAGTCTCTGCCTCTGAGTCTCTTCACTCCTCCATAGCCTGCACCTGTAAGGTCAGGCACAAAGGGTTCCAATCACAGCATTGAAAAGGCAAACCCTGTCAGTTCTTTCAACAATCCGCCAGTATCCGGTGGTAGCGTAGCGTTGGCGTCCAGTAGCAGAGCTAGGTAGTTGCGACCAGGGGTGCCGTTCGCCAGGTTCTCCAGCGGGGTGGTCCCACGCGGAGAATGGGGTAGATTTTTTCAAGAAAAAAACGCTAGTTTCAATCGTCCGAAAACCGGACATTGCGCCGAAACTCTTGCCGAAAATTTGGCAGCCGAGCGAATTTTCCGCCAGCCGGACTTTGCGCTGAATTTTTTTGTGCTTGGAACTCAACCGATTCCTGCTGTTGCGTGCACTTTGTCCGATGCCTGCAGGCCACGCAGGAATTTTGCGACCGGAATATTTCGACTAGACAAGTTTATCGACGACCTACATTGATCTTTTGCCACTTTTGAAGTCCTTGGCCTGCTAGCAGCTTTTGATCATCAATGCCGGGAACAAAATCGCCGAAATGTTTTATTGAATCAGTATAAAACGTGCACATGTCCGTAATTTTATCATTCTCAATGAATATATATGTGCACATAAACTCGACATTGTCGAGTATTTGACAACTTAGGCATTGCGCCTAGAAAAAGGTGCCCCATCCGTGGATCTCGAAATCGACAAAGGAGTACACTCCCTGGTACAGGTCTCGCCTGTAGTTGGGAGGCTCGCCTGTATACATTTTGGTGTTCCACTTGGCCCCGCCGTTCTCCGCAGCAGCCAGGAACTCCTGCTGGGCCTCAGCCCTCAAGCGCATCATTGATACATTGGGAGAGCGCGGAATTTCCGTGCTCTCCACCAGCACTCTCGCCTGATTGTCAGGCACGCGTTGGTAAGCAGGGTTCAAATCTGAATCGGGTGGCACCAGATCGATCATGCCATTGCCGAACGCAATGACATCTGCACCCCACTGAGCAGAAGGTCTGAGCAACTCGACATCAATTCTGATGTTTGTGCACAGCGTGCTCACTTTTGTTGACCTTCTGATAGTTATGCTGAGGACAACAAATATTGCTCTGCTCCATTTGTGACAGTGTTTGATTTACGGCAAGCTTGGCTGCTTGCAATCGAGAGGAAATTAGCTACCCCGACAGCCAGACGCGCAAGGGTTATCTCTGCAGGTAGTACCCAAAATTTGTCGATAAGGAGTAATGGAAGGGCACGACCACCAGTCACTACTCTACGCTTCACCGGACACCTTTTTCAGCTTCCGGTTAAAATTCAGCAAGAGCAGCGGCAATTAGATACTAAAATTTCGTTATTGGTTCGTACCGTACAGCCAATAAATTTGCGCCGGCATAAAATTGTAATCTGGTCACTAAACACTAGCCTTTGCCAAGCAATAAGTGTTCCCATGAGCATCGGCGGCCGGGATGTGGCCTGCCTTTTGTATGTGCTCCATTGTTTTAATAAAGAGTCTGGTTACCCTGGAGTTCCACGGTTAATAGAAGAAAATTTCAGCGGAACGTATGAAACACCGACGAAACTAGACAAAAATGTCAGTGATGGAATTGTACTACCGTGTACACTGAGCAAAACGTAGTATGATTTCGCTAAAGTCACGTTCTGAATTTTCCCCAAAAAAATTCCACCGCATGGTTATCCTCGCACTTGAGACTCAGGCTCACAATTGTTGAATAGATTGTGCAAAAAATATTGAAATCCTTATCATTATTTAAATATACAGCATAAAATTATGTTGCAAACTGTCAATTGAAGGCCGCGAACATTTGTCAACTATCAATAAACTTCACCACAGGAAGATCTCGAATAAAATAAACAATATATACGGGCACCTTTTTACACCCTACTGGAGCCCCACTATAGAAAATACGAAAAAATACCAGGGTGTCATCTACCCGCAGAGAGTCCCCTGTAACTAGTGTAAGTCGGTGCCGGCCCCTCCGGGGCTTCATCCTTGATCACCAGCGTAGTAAGCCACTTGTCGAGCTCCTTGCTCATCCTGATGTCGGCACACATTCCGTCACTGCGCACGCGTGCTTCTAGCCGGAGAGCCAGAGAGACGCAGCGATAGCAATTCACAAGCTCGGGCTGGCGTGACGGTGGCCAATATTAATCCTCAACGTTGAGCGTGAAATGCAGGGGGTCATTCTTATCCCGCTTCCAAATCCGCACGGGAAGAATGCCGTTCCCGGCAAGGAAGAGCTCCTTCTCCCATCCGTTCCGGCCCTCCACCCACCTCTCGAAGTTCTCGTCTATACTGTAACACGATCGGCCCGGCTTCGCTTACCACCTCAGCCAACCAGAACGGGTGGATGGGATCGTGATCCGTGTCCTTGTCCGATGGAACTGCCACATAGTCGTGGAGTCTCATCTGCCTGCCCATCGCCTCCCGCTTGTCCTTCCGCTGCTCCCCCCGTGTCACCATGCCAACCGGAGGGTTGGGCTGGCTCGGTGGCAGCAAACGGACAGTTTTCATCGAGCTTCCTGCATCATTGTACTCGATGATAAACGACCACTCGCTTTGACATCCCTCAAACCGCCCAGCCAAACAGGGCGGACAGTAGTAGGAATAGCGCCTCATCATGAAAAGGCCAGGGTCGGACTTGTCCAGTCGCCACCAATGCGCCTGCTTGATGCCAGGCACCTCCTCCGCCTCCGCACGTCGGCCGGACTTGATGTCCTGTCATCAAACAGTTAGAACGAAAAGATTAACATTCAAGTTAGCGAAATTGAATATAAACCGATAAAACAGGGTATAGCTGCAGAGAGACCCCTTCCGAAAAAAAAAATACAACGACAAGACATACAGTAATCGAAATTCAACACAACAGGGTATAGCTGCAGAGAGACCCCTTCCGAAATATCATATTAACAACATACGACAAGACATCGAGTGATCAAAATTCGACATAGGGTATAGCTGCAGAGAGACCCCTTCTTACCAATAGAACAAGCAAAATTTCATACCTAAAAGAAAAGCGACCCATAGAAAGTACATAGGGTCTCTCTGCAGAGATACCTTTATTGGGTTTGACTTTTTGTAGAACAATCATCGGCAGTTGACGTCTTAAAACCTGAAATAACACCAAATTCCGTACCAGGGGTAAAAGGAAGAAGTGGCGAGTGACGTTCTCGGCCCGCTCGCGGGCCGACTCCCTGCTCGATGTCTTGCCGCCCTGCCAGTTCTGCCTCAAGTAGGCGACTAGCTGGTGGGTGTCAATTATGTGCTGGTTTTCGGGAATCCTCTGCATTTCCCTCAAGACGCACTTGCACTTCGCTCCGTGACCATCCACCTCCCCCTTCCCATGCTGCTCCCCCATGTAGTGGAACTCAAAGGCCTGCAGGTCGGGATCCCCCATGAGCAGACCGTTAATCGCGCTAATCACGTACCTGGACTTAAACTGCACCGCGCATTTGTCCGAGCACATGTACAGCTTTCGCACCTCTACCCCTACTTCTACCCGCAGGGCTTCCAGAATCTTGCGAATAGCGTATACGAGCGCGCTCTCGCCTCGCTTGATACTGGAATCCCCCAGGAAAAATACGACGCGCTTTTCCAGCTCGCCGTTGTGCCGATAACGCACGATCATGGGCATCAGGATGTGGCTGCGCTTGTGGAAGTACTGCGACTGCAGTTGGACGTAGTTGCTGTTCTCGTAGTTCTCGGCCCAGTCGCCATGCACGAGCACCTCCCCCTCTCTCAGGTTCTTCTCCCGATCCTTGATTGTACCCGCCTGCGACCAGGCCGCTAAGCAGTGCTTGGTAAACTTGTAGTTAGGTGAAATAGTGCCGGAACCTTTTTGCCGTTGGGGCAAATCGGTCCGGAACACTATTTTGCCCGGATTCACCACTTCCGAGCACCCAAGTTGATTCAGCCGGCCCCGTGGTTAAAAACTGGCCCCGTGGAGGGGGAGTCGAATAGACCTGGAGACAACCGCCTAGGCTAGTGCACGCAAATGATATTGCGCCGGAACTGTCTCTGGCAGGTTTCGAACCCCTGACCTCCAAGGTGCACAGGTCTTAGTTAGGTGAAATAGTGCCGGAACCTTTTTGCCGTTGGGGCAAATCGGGCCGGAACACTATTTTGCCCGGAATCACCACTTCCGAGCACCCAAGTTAATTCGGCTGAATTAACTCACTTGGCGTCCAGACCCATTGTGAGCGGCTGCCGGTGACCAACGTAAGAGCGCACAACCGGCGGCATTGCTTGTTTAACCGGTAAGAAGAGGAACGCCCTTTAGCCAAGCAGCCCAAAGCGGCAGTGGAGTCCACTAACCTCACCACCCGCTTACCCCATGTTCCGAGGTTCCGGGCCGAGCGCTCCACCCCCTTCACAGCGGCCCGCACTTCCTTCTCGTTGATGTGCATGGTCGAATCGCGCCAGCGACTCTTGATCCCGACGCGCCATCGCCCGTGGATGATGGCTTTTTCCGCGGCCTTGGTCAAGGGTCTAGGCCCGGCATACATGGCCTCACCTGGGGTGAGGAGGGTTGGGTAACCCCGCACCTCCCGGGCCCGAGCTAATTCCGTCACCTCAGCTGGGGCCATCTCAGCGTAGACAACCCCCTGCCCAAAACTAGACGCATCCGAGGCCACCACCACCGGAGCCAGGGCAGCCCCCCGGTCCACACGGAGCATGGGGGCCAACGCCATGGCACACTCGAGCTCATCGCGCACACCTTGCCACAAAGGTCGCGTTCGCTGGCCCCACCCCTTGAGGTTGATGAACTTAAAACTCTGCTGCCATATGGACAAGCAAGTGCGGCTGAGCATCTGCAGCCACACCCACCGGCCCACGACGGCCGCCAGCGCCTCAGCGGTAGCGCGTCCCCTCTCGAGGAGTACACGAGTGTGCGCAACCACAAGGGTGAGCTGCTTAGCTGTCGGCTCCAACACCCCATCCCGCCGGTGAACAACACCCAGAGCTTCTAGCTCGTCCTCCCCCTCCGGGCTAGCCATGATCGTCTTGTCCTTGGAGGGCACAAGGTTGTTAGGCGCGTACCCGTCTTCAATAGCACTCGCGATTAAGCGATTCACCGCCTCGCACGTGCGCCCATTGCTGACCACCAGGTCATCAATAGTGATGGATACCATAGGGGCAGGGGGGTCCTCAAGGTCGATTTGCATCTCCCTCGTGCTCTCCTCCTTGTACTCGATGGCTAGGGCGGTTGGGTTACCCCATGCATTCCGAAGCACGGTCAGCTCCCCTACACTTGTGAGGCGGTTCACCTGCCGTCTAGGATCCAAAGCGCCCGTGGCATAGAGGACCATCTCATGGATGGCTTCCCCTAGCGCTACAGCGTGGGAGTGCCCCATGGCCAGCACTTTCAGCACTGGCCACACCCTCCTCCGCCGCCCCGGCAGCCCGACATCGGTGGACCACACATCAGGTAGCCCTTGATAATCCCACCACCACTCCGGCACTTGGATGGTATAGTAATACGAGACCAGATCGCTCTTGGCCGTGTAGCACCGACCCTTGATATAGACCTCCGAGTATATGCCCAGGTGGGGTAACACCGTCTTAGGGGGGTCCACCCACAGTGCGTTCCCCAACTTCTTATTCACAATGAGCCTTAACTCCCCCACTCCTTTGGCCACCCCAAAACATCCGTCTACCCACTTTGGCCGCGTCTCTCGGAACTCCACCATCCCCACGTCCGCTGCCCTCCCCATCAACTTGCCCCACTCCGCCATGGTGCACCCTCGGCTGGGGGCAGGTACATTCCAATACCTCGCACTGGCAGCCACCTCCGGCTTGATGCAGTTGGCTTCGCTCGCGTACACCTCTCGCCAACTAGGTCGTAGCGCCAGCAAATCCAGCAGCTTCGCCTTTCCTGCCACCTCGCGCTTCGGCAGACTCACCCGCTCCGCCACAAGTTGTTCATACTTATTACATTTCCCATAGATTAGATCACTTCCTTCTGCGGGGCCTGTCGCAACGCCGGTTACGCGGCGACTGTACCACTCGCAGTGCTTCTTGACCCTTTTCAGGGCCTCCGCCGTTCCTCTGGAGCACGCGCCTCCAGATTTAGGCGGAGGGTCTGCCCCCCCGTGCCATAGCCAATTCAACCACGTAATCACCTTGTGTTGTAGAGTGAAGGTCCGGCGGCGGCGAGTTGCACGCTGGCGTCTGCGTGCTGACCTCACTCTCCCCCACGTAGTGCTTAGAGGCATTGTAGGAAGAGGCAGTGGGAAGGGGGAGCGGTTTACCCTTTCGGTGTTTACTTGGTTTGCTGGGCCTTGCCCAGCTTCTCCATCATCGTGGCGCTTTGCAGGGCCATCTTCATGGCCGGGTTGCTCACCAAGGAGGCATCTTCCTTGAGAGCAAGGAGGTGGCCAGCCACCTTCCACCCTCCTGACCCCTGGCTCTCCACTAGGAGCATGGCTGCCACCACCCTCATGAGATACTCTACCCCAGCCAACTCCCCGGCTGCCGGCCCCAACTCCTTGAAGAGTGTGTCCATGGCCAGGGCGATGTTCATGACCACCTTCCTGCTTTCCTGGTTCCTCCACCCCCCTTGGCGAGTAGCCATGATCCAACTCTTTATCCCCCCTCCATTGTCGTTGGCATCCTCGAGCACCTCGGGGAGCACTCTCTCTTGCACCCTCCAATTCACCACTTGTGCTCGAGTGGGCAGCGTCACCCCTTTGGTCTTTTTCGGCTTCCTGGAAGCCCCATCTGCCCCGGCCAGCGCATCCTTCAATTTCGTCAGGAAATCCTCTTCCTCGGACTCCTCCTCCTCCTCCTCTTCTTTGCCCGCCTGCCCCTGCTTGCCAATAATAGCCGCCAGCTCCAAGAGCTGCTCCCTCACATCCCCCGCGGCCTTTCCCTTGCTCGGGGCTGGGCTTCCGACTTTTTTCGTCCCCTTTTTCGCCCCTTTCGTGGGCCGGCGTGGTGGCTGCATCTCCTCTTCGTCCGAGTCCGCCAAGTCCCGGGCGCTTTGGAGGGCTGCCACTAGCGCTTCGTTTGGGTCCGCTGCTGCCAGAATTTCAGGCCCGTCCACGTGGTCGACCAGCAGTCCAACGACGGACTCCAGCTGGGCCGCAGACCACCGGCTGACAGTAGTTACCCAGTCGGTCCCGAGGACCGCCTCAAAGGCAGCGCACACTTCAGGCAGGCCCGAGCAAGTGGAGAGCTCCTGATGGAGCCTTTTCTTCTGCGTCGGCCAGCCTAGTCGGCCCTTTCCCGTCTGTTTAGTAGCTGTCGGCACCTCGGGATTAGCTTTCGGTAATTGCTTCCCAGCACCTGTCGAACCTGGCTTCCGCCCGGGCTTCGGCATCCCAGCCGCTTTGCAGAAAGGAATTCTGGGCGTCAGCTACGCTGCCCCTGACCCCTGTCGCCGCCTTCGTTGAAAACAAAAGAGACCGCCATGAGCTAGGTGAGCAAGCTTTTATCGTGTTTCAAGGCCAACGGCTCTCTACCAACGGCCAGATCCGGCAACGGCCTCTAAACAGTTTTAGCCGTCAAGTTTTACTTCAGATATTGCCTGTTGCAAACCCGTCCGCAATCACAGATCTGCTAGGAGAACCTAGACGCAAAAATCCGTCGTCAAGGTACTCAGCACACCGTCAAGGTATGGGCCGCAACAATTAGGCCATATCTTCCGTAATACTCGTACACTAGAAGCCTAATCAACCTTATTACGATCACATCACCCAGCTCTATTTCACCTAGCATCAGCGGCTCCCCTTCCGTATCACTATAAAGAAACTATGTTCAGAGAACCCCGATTGCGTGCACTAGCCTAGGCGGTTGTCTCCAGGTCTATTCGACTCCCCCTCCACGGGGCCAGGTTTTAGTTTGGTGAAATAGTCGGCCGAATTAACTTGGGTGCTCGGAAGTGGTGATTCCGGGCAAAATAGTGATCCGGCCCGATTTGCCCCAACGGCAAAAAGGTTCCGGCACTATTTCACCTAACTCTTGTCCCACCTCTTTAGAATCTCGTCCCGCAGCTCAGCTGGCGTGGACTTCATTGGGACTTGCTCGGGCCGCTTCACCTTCTTCGCCGCCAGACCATCGGTCTGGCCCTGTTTCGCAAAGGTCGATAGACATTTTTAATTTGCAATGAAATCGCATTTCGATAGGATAACTGCAAGTCACAAAGGGTCTCGCTGCAGATATAGGTCACAAAAACAAAAAGTCAACGTACAACATTCGATCGGAGAAATAAAATCGAAACCTACTCAACCCCCCCCCCCCCCTAGGGTCACCGTCTGCTCCACCATCTCAAACTTGAACCAATTCAGAATCTCCGTGGAAATTATTCTTGTCCCGACCACACTGCACCCAGTTATGGATGCCGCATGATTCCTCAGGACAGAACCCCTCCACACACACCATCTTCAGTATGCGGTGAACCCTCTCCGTCCTCGGCACCCCATCTTCGTTCTCCACCAGCCTCTCACAAATGTCGAGGTCTTCCAGGTCCCGTCCCCACCATTCATCTTCCCCCTCCCCCTCTTTCCCTTCCACCCCGCCGCCCGTTCCGCCCCCTTCACGCAGCCCATTATCCCTGCCTTCAGCCTCGGCGGACACCGGGCAGTGAAAGTGCTTGATCCAGTCCGTCGTGTGAAGGGCTTTGAACATTCCACAAGTACCGTCCGGCAGTCTGTACTTGGAGCATCCCGCACACTCAGGGCCACACTTGCAGTTCTTGCCGTGGTTCACATTGCAGTACTTGGTCCACGCCCCCACGGCCGACTGCATGGTTACGTGCTTCTCACACGCGCACAGGTTCCTCTCCTTCCACTTGCCCTTGATGCAATCGGGCGCGTATTTGCAGAAGGTCGTGAAGCCCACGTGAATGCCCACCTCCTTATCATACTTGTCATTCCTTATGTCCCAGTACGCGTGCTTGGCGAGAAAGTGATTGTAACGTCCTGCTGGGACTCAGGTCATGTAATAGCGCGCTCACTCAACGGCGACGAGCACCCCGCGATTGCCACGACCCTCCCTGCTGCATGTAAGTACACTTGACATCCTTCATCTGCGAGGAGGCGTGCGACTCATCATCGTGCATCCACGCGTCCACTATCGCGTCAATCACGAATTGCGGCAAAGGGCGCTTCTTGCAATCGAGCCTGCGCGTGTCTGAGGTAGTCCAGCTTCTGCTGCTTTCGAATCTCGCGAATTCCGCGAATCTTCTTGGCGGGCATCCCCGTCAGCCTCTCCAACTCCGCGGCCGAAAACTCCTTCTCCAAGTCGTCACCACAGTAAAGCGTGAACATCAGCATCACCCTGACGTCTCTGTCTGGGTCGCTTTTGCTCAGGCCATCAAAAAAGCCGTTAATCCGAGCCACCCACAACCTGTTCAGTTCTGCCATCCGCTCCTCATTGTAAAGCTTTTCGCCTCGATCATCATGATAATTTCCCTCAATGATTTAGTTCAGCGGCCCTAGCATGAAAGCCAGCAATCATCTCGTTGAATGCCGGCCCCCGCCCCTCGGGGTTTTGTCATCGCCTGAGCCGCTTCAAAAGCCTTGTCAGCGAAAAGTACCCCAATCTCCCTCTTCGTTTTTTTGTACTCTCCCGGCCGCTTGACTTCCTTGCCTTCAGGCTGCGCTGGATTCTGGTTCTCATCTCCGAAAACCCTTTTTGCGCCATTTGGCTGCTTGGTCCCGGAGGTTGCACTGAATCCTTTACCACCAGACGCAAGGCCGAAAACTCCCACCCGTTCGCGTGCTGCATGCCATCACGACCAGCATAACAAAATTTATGTACTTGTCAATCCATGAAAATCGCGTATCGTTGGGAAAAGCGACAATTACAGACAAAGTTTGAAAGTGTATCATTTTTAACGATGATTGGGGTCTAGCTGCAGCTAGACCCTTAGAGGGGCTTTGTCCGAGAGACGAAAAGATTTCCTGATGTAGTGAACTTAGCATACCCCAACCAAGATTGGGGTCTCGCTGCAGCTAGACCCTTCATTGCGGCTTGCGATTGATAAATCACAGACTTCTGATTTTTTATATTTAAAGCAACCATAAAGAGGGTCTAGCTGCAGCGAGACCCTTGAATGTAAGCTATTGCTTGTGGTTAGAACTGGTCTAGCTGCAGAGAGACCCCAATAATTGGACGAAAAGATTTCAGGTTTTCCTCACCTTCGCGGCTCATTCTCTTTAATTCTCCCAGGCGAGATACCTGCATGGCGGGAATAACAAAAATAACTCAGTAGCATGGATTGAAGCGGTTATCAGAAATGTAAAAAATAATATATATATTTAATAGACTCGTGACTGCGTCACGTGAGCATAAGTCCTCAGTGGGAGGGGAACATGGGATGGAATGGATGGGGTAAGCTATCTAGTCTAGGTCGATCCTAGTTACAGGGTTGTGGGCACCGCGGCCCGAATCGCTATGAATGCCATACGCGGTCACACGCGGAGCCCCCACAGACTTGGGGGTGGTCCTACGCTCCTTCATCACTACTTGCCATCTATCCTTGCGCACCATCTGCCTCCATATTACAGACAAACCAGAAGGCTGCCCGGGTGTGAACCCATCACGTCTATAGTGTAGCACATGTCCATGCCGAGTCTATCACGAAAAGTCCACGGGTGGCGGCCCTGCCGCGCGCGGCCGGGGGCACGCCAGGTGAGGACATATCGCCCAGGCTGGGCGGGCTTGGTGCCAGCTATAGTCTATCTGATGTGTCTACCTGATCTGTGCGGGCCAGGTGCCCGGCTAGGCCCAGGCGCCTGTGCCTAATAATGTGGGAAACATAGGGCAAATCAGCGTACAAATCCTCATTACTAATGTGCAAACCAAAGGGGATGTTAAGGGCCTTGCGCAGCATCTTGGTGACGTTGCCGTCGAGTCGTTGCTCCAGCTCCTGCGTCAGTGTCCAGGTCTCGGCGCCGTAGGTCAGGATCGTCAGAATGACAACCTTGGGGGGCCATGGGCGGAAAGAAACTCGGCACCAAGGTTGGCGACTGCCTTGGTGGCCATGTAGGAGGTGTGGGGGCAACACCTTGAGTTCGAGTATGCTGGGCCCCCAGCATGGTGCTACAATAACCAACTTCTTATTAATGATGTGCACTGAGTTTCAAGGTGTGGTATAGGCTGTCCGTAGAAAGCCAAGCATGTCAGCGGTATAGACACTTATGCCCGAATAGCTAGCTGGATTAAGTGTGACCAATTATTTTTCTAGCCGACGGTTGGGTTGCATCGCTACTTAATTGCACCCATCGTACGCCTAATTTATGGCATACTTAAATTAATAGTTTAGGCTTGGGGCATGTTGTTGTACTGAACCGCACGGAATATTTTTCTACTTTGTTATACGGACGATATGATGGACTAGCTGTGACGTCCGACAGTCGTACCACTTTTCTTTTACTGAGTCTTGATGAACCGCATGGGTACTTTGACATTTTTCCCATGCGTACCAATGTGGCGTTTAGTCCTGGCGTCGCGCCGCGCCGATTGCACTTGTAATTCTTACACCTAAGTTGAGCCGAGCAGCATGAGCCGCGCCACTAGAAAGAAATCAGATTTACATGGTAGAGTATAGTGGCGCCGGCGCTGCAACCTTGGTCCTTTAGCTTGTGCATGCATGTTATGCATGTGCTCTATGCATCCGATGCTCAGCAGTGCGCCGCCAGACATCTAACGGCGGATATTGCTTGTTTCGTGACTTGTGCTTTGTGTGCAACGTAGCATATAGCTGTGACCTCTTGCTCCTTAATTTTAAGCACTACTTGAGCAGCCATGGCAGCTGGCCTTGTACAAGGGCCGCTAGCCGGGATATTGGGACAATAAAGATGCGAATTATATCATTGAAATCGCCTCATTTTGTTCACCAAGAGGAAGCTTCAAAAGACCGGAACTCTACTCCGACACCTGCAAAATATATAGGTGATTGGAAGTATAAATAGGAATCTGGTCAACACATTCTATAGAATATTTTGACATGGTATCGAAAGCCAAGTTCCGAATTGCTTTCCCAAGCCACGAAACGTCTACAAGAAGCGCCTATAAGGAGAAAAACGCCTAGTTGTCCAGCCTACTTTTTTCATAGGGTACTGATGAGCACATGGAGGGGCCTGATCAGCCAGATTTTGCCACAGTAACTATTGAATTTCAGGGGCGGAAAATATCAGCGTTTATTAACCCAGCAAAGGCGCAGCAGTGGACAGAAGAGATCATAAAGGGCATCAGAGAAACTGACCTAGATTGCCCAATTGACTATCTGTGGCTGAACACCCTACTCCTGAGCTATTTGAAGCATCTAAAGGAAGAAAAGGGCATTGTTTTCGAGTGAGCTTTCCAAGGCGCATTTTATTTCACCGCTGCGAGTTTTTCTTTCCGCGCGAGGAGCGCCTGTTTTACCTCTTGTACACCATGAACACACGCAGTGGTGGTACGTCCAATACCCCACCTTCACGCGATGAGCTCCCAAGAACGAAGGGCGCGAAGGAGGTTGTAAAATACTTCCGCAGCATGATGCGCTTCGATCCTTTTGAAGACTACGCCACCTGGCGCGAGTTCGAGGATATGCTACTTACCGGGTGCGAGGCATACAATGTCAAGGACGTCATCGACGGCACAGCCGACATGAACGACCCTGATGTGATTTCTGCCGAGAAAACGCTGCTCACACCCATCATCAGCCTTATGAAGGGCCGAGGGGCACGCGTGGCGCGATTGGTTACTGACCGACGTGCCAGCTCCGTGTTTAAGGCACTCCAGGCGGAGGTGAGGCAGCCCTACCAAACCGAGAGCTACCGACTGGCCAAGAAGAGCGAGATCCAACGTATTTCCCTGCAAGTGTCGAGCGAGACCTGCAACCAGTACTGGCAACGTGGCAAGTTCCTCCGGCAGGACTTGGAGGACGCGGGCGAGGCGATGGACTGGAACGAGTGGCGCGATTGCATGATCAATGGACTACCGCCTGCGTTCCGTGCAGCCATGGCCGCCCGCCGCCTGCCGGGGATGACCCTGGAGCAGATCCACAAGCTGCTCCTGGAGATCTACGACATGCTGGTTTCCAGCGATCAGATTCCTCGACCTGGGGCCAAGACCACCAACACAGGCAAGCCGCAGGACTCCGCTGCAACAACTCCAGGCCTAGCCTATGCCACAGGGGCTGAGCCTGAGAAGAAGGGCAAGCGCTGCAAGTTCTGTCGGCGACCCGGCCACATCGAGGACGAGTGCTGGCGGAAGAACCCATCCCTACGGCCCAAGGAGCGAGCACACGCCACACAGGAGGCAGAAACTATGCCACCTGGGTTTGTGTTCCACACCACCAGCGGCGACATGGGAGGAGACAACCTGGCGACCGTTCTCTGAGTGATTATACCCCACCTGGGTGGCTACAGGAAACGACGTGTTTGACAACATGTTTGTGTATACAGCACGGGGGTGATTTACCGCAGGACAATCCAGCTGGACCTACTGTACCTGAGACATGTATCACATGTATGCCTGTTGTGCTGAGCTATCCTGGCACGGGGGTGTGTCAGCGGTATAGACACTTATGCCCGAATAGCTAGCTGGATTAAGTGTGACCAATTATTTTTCTAGCCGACGGTTGGGTTGCATCGCTACTTAATTGCGCCCATCGTACGCCTAATTTATGGCACACTTAAATTAATAGTTTAGGCTTGGGGCATGTTGTTGTACTGAACCGCACGGAATATTTTTCTACTTTGTTATACGGACGATATGATGGACTAGCTGTGACGTCCGACAGTCGTACCACTTTTCTTTTACTGAGTCTTGATGAACCGCATGGGTACTTTGACATTTTTCCCATGCGTACCAATGTGGCGTTTAGTCCTGGCGTCGCGCCGCGCCGATTGCACTTGTAATTCTTACACCTAAGTTGAGCCGAGCAGCATGAGCCGCGCCACTAGAAAGAAATCAGATTTACATGGTAGAGTATAGTGGCGCCGGCGCTGCAACCTTGGTCCTTTAGCTTGTGCATGCATGTTATGCATGTGCTCTATGCATCCGATGCTCAGCAGTGCGCCGCCAGACATCTAACGGCGGATATTGCTTGTTTCGTGACTTGTGCTTTGTGTGCAACGTAGCATATAGCTGTGACCTCTTGCTCCTTAATTTTAAGCACTACTTGAGCAGCCATGGCAGCTGGCCTTGTACAAGGGCCGCTAGCCGGGATATTGGGACAATAAAGATGCGAATTATATCATTGAAATCGCCTCATTTTGTTCACCAAGAGGAAGCTTCAAAAGACCGGAACTCTACTCCGACACCTGCAAAATATATAGGTGATTGGAAGTATAAATAGGAATCTGGTCAACACATTCTATAGAATATTTTGACAAAGCACACAAAAATGTGAAAGAAATGTTTCTCTTGATGGGATCAAGGAACTCCAATGGACCAAAAACAAGAAATGTATTTGTTGAGCTTCGCTCATTTTATAATATATGACGCGTGGACGGGCTCAAAGGGGACCGACCTGCCGTAGGTAGCGTAAGACAAGCGCTTGTCACGAGGGTACTGCACCGGCCGGCTCTTTTTGTGCTGAGGCTGAGTGTGGTTCCGGCGTGCAGGCCTAGGTAGCTTCCAACGTACGTCACTACTGAGGCCTTGTACCTGCGCCAGCCGCCAGGCGTGGCGCAACTGTGATGGGCAGTCAGTACACCTTGTACCTGCGCCAGCCGGCAGGTCTGCGTGGCGCAATGTGAATGATAGTCAGTACTTAGAGTGGTGTAGGGGACGTAGGGACGCCTCTTTTCAGCTCCCACCCACCCACCCACCCACCCACCCACCCACCCACCCACCCACCCACCCACCCACCCACCCACCCACCCACCCACCCACCCACCCACCCACCCACCCACCCACCCACCCATGCTGCGAAGAGGGCCAACACCTTGTGTTTGAGTATGCTGGCCCCCCAGCATGGTACTATAATAACCAACTTGATAATGATGTGCACTGAGTTTGAAGGTGTGGTATAGATAGGCTGTCCGTATTAAGCGTATCACACAAAAGTGAAAAATAAATGTTTCTCTTGGTGGGAAGGAACTCCAATGGACCAAAAGCAAGAAATGTATGTTGTGTATGAAATATTTTTTTATGTCCCACGTAGCTCCCACAAAAACCAGCATCTTCAATAAAACAATAAGTGGAAGCAGAGATGTTACACTATTGGCATGCCCGGAGGCACGTTCAAGGCCCTTCATGAAGTACGTTGCCCTAGAGGCAACCAAAACAAGGGTGGGTGGGTGGGGAGCAAACAAAGAGGCCGACAAAACCAGCCTGACTGAGCGGCTTTTAGTTGCAAAACCTCCCTCATCCCTAGCTAACTGACGTCATTAAACCCTTATGTTCAGTGATGCTAGTAAGACGCTAACCGTACAGACCGGGGGTAGATATTCCGAATCTGATGTAACGTGCTAAGCCTATCGGCCAGGCACGTTGGGAAAGATCGTTTCTAACTACTACGGGACTATCGTCCTGGGGTTGATACCTGCCTGAGAAGAGAGGGGAATCACTATGGTATGGGCTACTTGCTGTTATCACAGCGTAGGCCCTGGGGCATTATAATTTACCTTCTTGAGTTCTTCGCATGTGTTCATACACAAAGGGTTACGACAGACATGGATTCATTAATTCATTTAGAATACGTTGAGGTTACGTCGAGTGATTGACAACGTCCGAACCTGTCATCCGACCTCTATCCTAGTTAAAGCCCCCGACCAGCTGAGCTATGGCGGTCGGTCACGTTGAGCTTGGGATAAGGTGAACACAGAGAACTGCTGTCGGAGCTGGCCAACCACTGGTTTATGTCTTAGCCAGCAAAGCCTATCCGGTTAGCCGTAACCGTTGGACAAGCTAGCTGTCCGTACCGACCCGGATAAGGCCCCGGACTGGGGCCTAGGTGGCGCCGGCCCTAGGCGCCGCCCTTAGACCGGTCGACCGCATCGGACCGCCGGATTATAGCCGGCGGCTTAGCGGACGCTAGCGGAAGGCGTGCGGACGGACATGGGGAACTTAGAGCCAGATCCTAGGGCTCTAGAGTTACTCAACTCCGACATACTAGCTCTTTTGTTCTTTGATTGATTATCAAAATAATTACATCAAATGCAGACCATACAAAACCCTATAAGGTAGGGAACTCAAGGGGGCCTCAAGGCCGTCAAAATCACCACGGTATCGACCCGCGCCCTTGTGATCACACATGAATAGTGATGTAATAAGTATCGAGAAAAAAACCAACTATGCCACCAGACAAAAGGTGACCCATTTATTAGGACCAGTGACCCGCCGACGGGACCAAGGCACCGTCCAGCGTGGCTAGGGTATGGTCAGGACAAGCAAAAAAACTACCACCAAGATACTCGTGAATGCTAGCAACACAGGGTGAGTTATGGCTGTATTCATAAAGCGCCCGAGCCGTAACCCAGTGTGGCTCACGGGTGTTGCATCGTCATGCGCTTGCGCAACACTGCGTACTGCGGGGCAGCCTCCCGCGCCTCCTTGGTGAGTGCGTCCGCGGGATTGAGTTCATCCGCGATGTGCTGGAGACGCGTGACGCAGGAGGCCGCCTCAGCGAGTACGAGGTAATCAACGTCCTGTGACCGCGCATAGGGATTGTCAAGGAAGGCCAAACAACTTTGTGAGTCAGTGTGCACCGTGCTAGTCCAGTGAAGAGTGAACCCACACGAGCCAAATACCCAACCCAGCAAGTACCGCAGCCACATGCCATGTGAGATAGCTGAAACAATGCCCCGGCATTCAGCCGTGTTGCGGCTAGTGGCAATGCGGCTGTGCAGGCGCGAGTACCAATCTAACAACATGCCAGGCTGGCCCTCATTGCTGATAAAGAACAGTGCCCCCATGCGGGCCCGCACTTGGCTGCCTGTGCGCGTCTCTAGATTAGCATCCGTCACTATCTCGAGGTGCACCGGCTGTGAGCAATCGAGCCCACGAAGCACAATGCCGGGCGTCATGGCCAGCTGCCGCCGAACATGAATGGACCCTAGTCCTTCCAGCACATCATCGGGCAGGCGAGCGAGCACCGCCAAATCAGGTGCCACCGTGTCCGCCAACCACCCGAGCTTGCCCTTAACCGAGGGCCCATGGGTTGCCAACAGCGGGGACGGGAGGTCGGCCAGCAGGTCAACCACATAGTTGCGGCTATCCTGCATGTGCATGACCCATTCGCCAGAACACGAATCCCGCTGCAACGTAGACTGCACGCCGCAAAACACCACGGGTTTACCCTCCTCATGATCCACCGCCCTGCCCAGGGGAAACTTAGCCGCCACTGCAGCAAGAAACTGGGTAGCAAATGTGCGAGGTGCCACCAGCTTGAAGTCATCGCCATGCCACACGAAGAGGGCGGGCTCGCCAGGGACGCCGGTGGGGACCACAAAGAAGTTAGGATCAGCGCGATGGTACGTGGCCCCTAAGCTCTGCAAGACCTCCTCCGCGGAAATGCGGAAGATGATGGGAGAGCTCTGCAGCCCCTCCACCCCTGTCAACAGCTCGATATACTCGCTGCCAATGGTGCCATCCTGCCAGACCACCGGGACCTTCACCACGTAGCGGGTGCCTTGCCATGTTTGCTGCGCGACCCCAGCGTCGCTGTGGAGGAATGCCCGCTGAAAGTCACCGCACCACATCCCGTAGTCCTTGCCCGCGTTCCGCTTGCCCAAGTAGATGACCGTCAGTAGCCGATGCGAAACATGGTTGAGCCCAGGGGTATAAAGATCCTTGGCGTCCAGCGGGGAGGACCCCTTCGTCTCCGTGACCACGGGCCTAACCCGGAACACCACCGAAGAGTTGGTCTCGTCCGGCTTGTAGGTGAGCACGAACTTCAACCGCAACCGCGTGGCCCCGGCTGGCACACTCTCCAATCCTCGGTAGACCTCGCGCTCTCGCCACTGCTCCTTGGCTCGAATGAACGCGTCGCGCCACAAAGCAAACTTGAGAGGATCTTGACAGTCCAGGACAAGTTGCTCCCACGTCACAGGGCTATCCGCCGCCAGTGAGTGTGAGTGGAGGCCGAAGCTGCGCGGGTGCCAATCCTGAGGCTGAATGATGGACTGGACGAGCGGCGGTGTGGAAAACGCCGCCATCGGTAAGCGCCGCACGACGCCGGGCTGCCCTACCACCCCCCCCAATGGAGCGTGGTACTCGCGAAGCGGGATGCTGCCCACCCCCGTGACCGACAGCAAGTCAGCGGACACTGAGAACCCCGGGTATGATACGAAAGGTTCGCCCAGCAAGGCCACATCCTCGTAGCCATCCACGACGTGAAACGGCGTGTCAATGCCCAACACCGGCAGCACCACCATCCCGGTAACTTGATATGCCGAAGTGCCTGCAAAGTCGGTCACCGATTTGTACGGCGACTCTAGCACTGGATACAGGGTGGCTGCCCGACGAGAGATAATAGACACGGATGCTTGCGTGTCCACAGCCACCAGCTGCCACGGTCGACACGTAGGAAACAAGGCTGACTTAACCGGCCTGACCCCCTGTGAGAGAGTTTTGACCTGAGCCACCCCTGATGCAGCTTTTGCTTTAAGCGCCTGAGCACGCCACAAGGCCGTGACCGTTGAAGCCAGGGCCCTAGGTGGGCGAGGCGCATGGGCAGGACCCTGACCCTCCGGCGAGGCCACGCTAGGCGGGCCTCCCACATTATCCGTGGCTAGCACAGGAGGTGAGTCACTACGTGCACTAGGTCCCGTCAAACCCACCCCATCCTCATCCCACCCATCCACGGGGTCATATTGGGGCCCAGGGGAGGGGGGGGGTGTAGCTGTGTCTGCCCCTGGGAGCGACCCGTGGGGTACCACCTCAGATGCTACGACAGGCGCATTATCCTTCACTACCCATCCCAGTGCCCTGTTGGCTGCCAGCTCACTCTCCATGCCATCCCCTTGCTTATAGCCTGCCACCGATGCCCATGGTACTGTTACGCCGCGGATATCTACCTCCGCCTCTACCTCTAATGGGCCTGATACTACCTAAACTGGTCAGGCCTCCTCTACTCAAACCTCTGGCGAAAGACGAACGTGACGGAGCTGATCTCAATGCATTAACGTATGTGTTACTATAATACGCCATACAACCATTTACCAAAACCCGTTTACTCCAGGAATAGAGGAAGGAAACACAACTACACTGCCGTGACCCAATCCTATATGTGTTAATTCATTTAACACACGCCGAGTGCACACACAAGGGGTAGAACGCGCATAAATGGTCACCAACGGTCCAACACGCTCGGGCCGACATGGCCCTCGCCTACAGATGCACGCTGGTCCACTACATCTACTGATGCACGCTGGTCCACTACATTCTACCACAGGATCAGGAGCATTGTCCTAGAGATATACTCAATTGGCTGTAAGCCCTGACCCTGATCCTGGAGAAGGACGCCACCTATAGCTACCTTACTAGCATCTGTAGCCACAACAAAGGGTTTAGTAGTATCCGGTAGGATGAGTACAGGAGGGGAAAGGAGTAGGGATTTTAGGCACTGAAAAGCCGACTGACATTCACTACTCCAAACAAAGGGGATATCCTTCTTTAATAAATGATTAACAGGGGCTGCTATAGTTGCGAAACGCGGGATAAAACGCCTATAGTAAGAAGCAATTCCGAGAAAACTACGTACACCTTTAACGTCGGTAGGGGTAGGCCATTCCTGAATTGACTTAGTTTTATCCGGGTCGGTAGCGACCCCGGCATCTGACAGAACGTGCCCTAAAAATGGGACACTCCTACCCGAACGAACTTTAGCACGGCGCGCCCACAAAGAATTTTCAGCCATTATTTCTAATACTTTCTTTAAATCACGTAGGTGCGTTTCAAAATCAGGATAGTAAATAAGAATATCATCTAAGTACGCTTGAGCACAAGAACGGTCATGCTCAGATAAAGAAACAGAGGAGAAGGAAGGATCCTTTAAATCAGAGGACACCTGAGGAAGGTGAGAATTTCCCATAACAGGTCTAAGCACTTCATTCATTAACATTTGAAAAGAGGCAGGCGAGTTACAGAGTCCCATAGCCGCTACTCTAAACTGGTAATGACCAAAAGGGGTAGCAAAGGCGGTTTTATGGCAATCCTCAGGAGCTATCCGCAACTGCCAAAAACCATCCGCACAATCCAGTACTGTGAAACAAGTGGAACCTTTAACCTTATTAAATATATCATCAATACGAGGTAGAGGGTATTTAGACTTCACAGTAATATCATTCAACTTCCTATAATCAGTAACTAGGCGAAACTTGCCATTTGGCTTAGGAACTAACAGGACACCAGCTGAGTAGGGAGAGTTACTAGGCTCTATCAATCCTGCTTCTAATAATGACACTAAAATCTGTTTTAGTTCCTTTAACTCGGTGGGGCCCATTCTATACATCGGAGAGTGCGTAGGAACTGCACCGTCCTTGATAACTACACGGTGTAAAACAGAACGAGGAGGAGGATAAGAAGGAGTCTTTTCTTCAAAGACTTTTGAGGAATCTATCACGGCCATGTATCTTACTATTTCATTTTCAGTAAATCCCACTCCTATTGTATCCACTGTGTTTATATCTATATCCACACTATTATTAGTGATAGGTATCTCCTGTACTTCTAACTGAAGGAACATACATAATAAATATCCATATTTCTTTAATTCAGAACGCAACTCATCATTGGACATTAATACTTCAGGTATAGGTCTTACAGGAGGATCAACAGGTGCAGGAGGAGTAATATCTACCAAGGATAAATTTTCCAATCTATAATGACGTTCCGGTACCCAGTAAGAGCTATCTGGAAACCAAATGACCATGGTATCATAATTAATAGTAATCTTATTATCCTGGTGCCAATCTAATCCTAGTAATACATCAGCGGTAGTGATAGGGCCTATAGTGGCCGTCAGGTTGACAGTACGTCCTTGTATGACGAGGGGAAGGGACACCGTACCCGGGGAATGACTGGTGCGACCATCAGCATAATGAACAGTGACAGCTTTGGTGTGAGTGGTAGGGACTAGTCCTAAACGCCTAACTAGGGCCTCGCTCACGAAGGAGCTAGCCGCACCGCTATCTACCAACACAGAGACATTCAAGAGTTCATCAGCATGCAAGAAGGGGTCTACAACAGTGTGAGGGACGGTTAAACCACCATTCAAGAACATAAGAGGACGCACACGTAGTGGTAGGGAAGATTCAGCTCCTACAGAGGTTATAAAAACAGGCAGGCAAAAATTTTTATCTGGGGTACTATCTAAGGACCTGTCCAGGTTACCCCCGGCTGACAGGCCTACTGTTCCCCCTCCCCCCCCAAATCCATATGAACTAACCCCGAAGAAGACCCTGGCGAAAAAGCCACTGCTGGAGGGTCACGAGGGAGCGAAGAGGGTGCGGGAGCCTGATTATCATAGGGGAACCCTGGGGGTCCTGCCTGCACAGCATTCAGCCTACTAGGGGTAGCTGAGGGAATGCGTCCTGAAGTAGGACGAATAGGAGCACGCTGAGGGGTACGAGGAGGGCGAGCGTCGGGATGAGGGGGAGCACCCGAAAGGAACTTGGGGCACTCACGTTTAAGATGACCTACTTCCTTACAATGATAGCATGTGATATGAGAGACATCAAGGGCTGAGAGGTCAGTAACACAGATATCTAATTCTTCTACATAGGAGTTCTCCTCCTCAGGGGTAAGGATAATATTATTAATACGGGAACGGGTAGGAAGAGAAGGGGTGGTGAAGAAATCTGCTACACGCAAGAGATGCTGGCGCACATGCTTGAGGAGCAGATCAGTAAAACGGTAGGCAGAGAACTGGCGCTTGACTTCACGTAATAAAGGTCTACTGAGGCCTTGGAGGAAGCGAGCACGTACTTCTGCACCCGACAAATCCCTAATTCGTACCATCTGAGCATCAAACTCTTTCATATACTCCTTAAATGATTTAGTACCCTGCTGCAAGGTACCAAAGGCTAATCTATCCTGCCAATCTGAATCAGGAGGGACTAAATGGTTCTCTAAACGCTTAAACAATTCTGCTACAGAGTTAGGGTAGGCATGAGAGGCCAAAGACTCACACTGAATGAGGTTAGCAAGCTCAGGAGTAATGCAGGTTGTAAGATAGTGAGGAACTAATACAGCATCAGAGAGACGCCATCTATTATGATTCTGCCACGACTCTGTGTTCTGGGTAAGCAACATAATAAAGGTGAAAAACTGTTGAGGGGTAGACTTGACATCCAGCTTGGGAAGGTTAGCAAAGAGGGGAAGAGCAGGAGGCTTAGGGGGATTAGAAGAGTCAGTTTTTCCCATAGGGCCACTATCTTCCACTGCTATATAAGCGGGATAGAAGGAAGGAAGAGGAAAAGTCTTGGGTAGGGGTCTAGAAGGGGCCACCGTTTCAGGCTGGTGCCCATAAGAAAAGGGGACAGTATATTGCTCACGAAGAGAGGAGTAGGCAAAATGATCATAATTTCTATCATCTAGGGGCATGGTGCTGAAATCACTGTTAACTTCTAAATCAGCCACACGGGTAGGGACCTGGGCTGCCTCATAGGCCGTCTCAGGGTAGGACCAGGAAGCAGGTGGGTAAAAGGGAACTGCACTAGGGCGCCCAGAAGGGCCGACAGGGGCAGAGGCACGACCCGTATTAAACGCAGGCATGGAAGGCACAGGGTGGGAAGGAGGCCTAGCAACATTGTTGGTTAGTGAGGACCTAATCCACTCACGGTCCTAAATTTAGGACTTTGTCCTAAATTGTCCTAGAGGTCACTATAACCGAGGTACCGGGGGGGGGGGTCACTATATGGACCGTACCCCATGTGGACCGTACCCGGCATGATGTACCCGACCCGTGGTACCGGCACATGGTACCCGGATTCCGTACCCGGGTACCGGGTATAATGGCGGGAAAGTAGGTACCTCGACCAAAAATATAACCGATTTTGGAGCGAAAAAGTGGGTGCGGGAATGATCTGAGGTGGATATGGCGACCTGACAATCGTGGCCGGCGTTTTCACGTGCGTTTATCATTTCGGGCGCCCAGTAGCAAAAACGAAAGGTCGTTAGTTATGCTTAAAGGCTGTGAAATTTTCTGCGCAAGTTTTTATGTGTAGCGCTGTAGCACAGCGGCACAACACAAATGGGTCGCAGATCGCCTGCTCGCGGAGGGTCGATTTTGGCACAAACATGTTAGTGTATTAGCAATGGTGGTGCGAATCAAGCCAGGAAATTTTTGTGGACGATTTTGATTATAGTCTGGAGTTTATAAACGGAGTATTTGACATGGGAGCGCCTGGGCCGTGATATTCTTGCCCGATTTGCATTGTCGACCATGTTTTAGGGACGTTCAGGCTGGGCAGCGAGCGCACCTTATAGGTCTTCACTTTCGGTATTTCTTGGACCTAGAACGCAGCACAAGCGTGGTTTATATCATTTTCGAACCGGTTGGCCAGCTTTGGTGCGCTCAGCTCTCGGAAAGCTGACCTCGCTGCGGATTTCAGCGACTTTTTTGCAACCATCTGGAATGAGGCGACGTAAGTAGCAGGTACGTGCCGGGGTGCCCTAGATCATGAGTGTAACTGGCAACGCTGTCGTGGTGTTTTGAGTCAGTAAGCTATGCCTAAAAAGAGGGGACGCTCTCTGTGCACATAACTGTCACACATAGTTGGTTTACGTCATACAATTTTTTACGTCTCTATCTTCGTCGTCCGCTGCAGCTAAAACACACATGCGTAAGCGCAGTTTTACTCATGTGTTAGTTATAAACCATGGTCCTATGGCCTGCAGTCGTTCAGGGTGTTCTCAGACAGTATATACAGTATGGTTTACGTGTTACATGCAGCCTGAATTCGCTCACAAAGCGTTGCATGTTAGCACAACGTTGTTCTGTAACTTGATTTGGCTGCATTCATAAGTTAGTTGCAATGCAAATGCAATGTTTTTTCATCGCTGGGTGGTGGCCAGCATGTCCGTGATGTCAAAGAAGGTTTGGCATATGCTTAGAGAAAGTTTACCGCAAGGGGTGGGCCATCTTCAATCCGGGCAACCTCAGCAACCATGCAACCGTATATTGCATTACCTGCACCATCTGTGACACCCTTAAGCACGCGTATATAGAGAGGCAGCCACAGCAGGGTATGGCCTTGTTATACGCTGCCCCGCCATCCCAAGGCCTCGTAGGGTCCCCTAGCGCTTGTAAGATGCTCAAGGGACCGTGTGGATAGCATGGTCATGCGTTGACACTAATTGGTCCTATTGGTCCTAAATTCTCATTTTGACCAAATTCGCGGTTTGAGGCCTGCCATGGGCCAGGGTCCATTCAGGCACTAAATGTAATTATTTGAACCCAGGTTTTTGATAGAAACTAAAAAAGTGTGTTATCTGTCATGGGCACGAATGCCAGGGTCAAATTTTAATGTTTGCATGTATATTTTTTAATTCCAAGCGGTCCTAAATTTAGGACTTTTTCTGGGAAAACTAACACTGGGGGGTTGAGCCAAGGTTGCAGGAGGGGCAGGGGCCTGGTTCAAGGTAAGGGAAGGGTCATCACTAAATCTGACTTGCATACGTTGTTCATAGGTAGGAGGGGTAAGTGAGGGACGACGGCGACCACCAGCAACAGGAGAAGGAGGTGAGGTACGAAGATTACCTTGAGGAGTGAGATGGTGTACCGTTTCCAAGGAGTCCCGTCGGTTACCACGAGTGTTGTTATTGTTAATATTATTATTATTAGTATTATTCATAGTAGGAGTATTGGTAGGTATAGGCGACATGTTACCACCCACTGGATCCATTTTTAATTAAATAAATGATTAGAAATCTAACTGAAAGCAACAAAGATAAAGGACAAGGCCTAATTTAAGGCAAGGAAAGAAAAGAAAAAGTTTTTAAGGGCTTAAAAGAAGGAAACAATTTAACTCAATCCTTTTTAACAACAGTAATGGATAGGGAACCGAATTCTAAGGTGAGAGGAGTATCTAAGCTAGATGAGGATGCAGCCCGCTTAGGGGGAGACGAAGGAGGGGTAGCAAAATCTAGAGCTTCTACAGGAGGGCGACCATGAAGAGTAGGGCGTACGTGCAGGCCTAAATCTGATTGGCTATGATCTATAAGGAACTGCTGAGCTTCTTCGAAGGTCATAAATTTCTTATACCTAATTACGTTGTATACACGGTTCTGGACAATCTTCCTAGCGTCGGACCAAGAAAGGAAAATGGAGGACCATTGAGGCGTAATCACTACGTAATATTTAGCTAGACTATTATCACTAGAAGAATGGGAAGGAGCAGTAAAAGATCGCCGCTGGCTCATGGTAACGCACCTTGTTCTTGAGTAGTCACGATAGGAGTGGAAGGGGTAGGAGTCGACTTAGCTGGGTTATCTGGATCACCGAAATGACGAGGGCGACAACGGTCCAGCGCTCGTAGTCCTAAAGTCAGCGACCCAGTGAATTTCTGCGAGTGCGGCCGTCTAATGAGCAGCAACACGAAGGAAAAGGTGGATCCTACCAAGACGCTAATCGTCTCACTAACACCGAAACGAAACCATCACCTATCTAAGACATCACCTATCTCCGACATCACCTATCTAAGACAGTAAGCAACCGTAAGCAGGAAAACAAGGCGAAGGACAGGCTAACTACGAAAGGGTTTATCCGCTGCGAGCAGGTCTAGCATCTAGGTAGAGCGTGTCCCGAAACGGGCAGCACTACTCTCCTAGCTTGAAGGCGACCCGCCCATTACCTATCAAGGACGTGTCGGCTTCGTATTCCTGGACGCGGAAGGGGTCTTGAAAAGGCGTATGTGGCAAGGGATCGTCGTCTCGTTCTCTACCTACTGAAGTTCCTCCGGAACCATTGTTACGCCGCGGATATCTACCTCCGCCTCTACCTCTAATGGGCCTGATACTACCTAAACTGGTCAGGCCTCCTCTACTCAAACCTCTGGCGAAAGACGAACGTGACGGAGCTGATCTCAATGCATTAACGTATGTGTTACTATAATACGCCATACAACCATTTACCAAAACCCGTTTACTCCAGGAATAGAGGAAGGAAACACAACTACACTGCCGTGACCCAAGCCTATATGTGTTAATTCATTTAACACACGCCGAGTGCACACACAAGGGGTAGAACGCGCATAAATGGTCACCAACGGTCCAACACGCTCGATCGGGCCGACATGGCCCTCGCCTACAGATGCACGCTGGTCCACTACATCTACTGATGCACGCTGGTCCACTACATTCTACCACAGGATCAGGACCACTAGTAAAGTACGCGGCGCGGCGCCCAACGGCACCCAATGTACCACAGTACTGTTACGAAGACAATAATGTCCCGGTAGGAGCCTAAACGTAAACCTAGGGACAACCGAGGCAAAAGACCTAATTTACGTCCGTAACTACAACGAATTGTTACGCGACGTAACAGGTACCCTATACACCCGATCATTCCATTCTATGTCTATGACCCGCAGCGGCCAGTCTAACTTTGTGATGGCCCCAGGCCCCTGCATGGTGCCCCGTTTGCCGCTGGGCGAGCTCTCCTTGTGGAACATGACCAACTGCCCGACCTCAAAAGCGCTAGACAAATCAGGCAGCGTGGCATCCTTGAGCCGCAGCTTGGCGGCGGTATCCTGTAGATGCTGTTGGTATGCCTCTACTACCTCGGGTGAGTAGGTGCCCGCTGACAGCCCCCGAGGCGTGACCAGCCCAAAGCCCTTGACATCGAGCACGTGCCTATGGTTGCACACATGCATGAGCTCCTTGCACCACGCCGTCTTGACCGCGTAGGACTTGCCATGTGGGTTATCCTGTCGCTTGGCTGCCACAGTCTTGACATAGCTTACAGTGCGATCTATCATGCCCATATTGCCGTGATCCTCACGCCCCACGATGACCACGGCCTCCATCCCCGGCAAACCTTGCACACAGCGGAACTGCTGGTCTAGCATGAGCTCCACTACGGGATGAAAGAAAGCCAGGCTGATCTTGATAGCCCTGTGCAGGTCAGCCTCAAACATGTGGGGCAGCGGCTCAATGTAGGTGACCTTGCTGAACCTATCCTTGACTATGAAATAGGTGTCCCCCCTTCCATGTGCATGACATCCCCCACAAGGTACCCTCGCTCCAAGGGTGGAGTCTTGGCATGCCGCCTACGCGACTTCTTCCTGATCTTGATGCAGGCAGGACACTGAGCACGCACATGCTTCAGCTCGTTGTATAAAGGTGCCCCCAACATGTGTGCCCCCTCTACCTCGGCTTGGGCCTCATGCCCGTATGCACGGTGCATCTGGTATGCTAACAGTTTCAGGGTGACAGCCTGAGGTGCAGTGGCATTGTCAGGATTCTCAACAGGGGGGGTGACTACTGGGGTAGTGACATTGGCTAACTGGGCAGCTTCAGAGGCTGCACGAAAGGCCGCCCGTGTGAGCACCTTGCCAATGTGAAGATCCACACTAGGGTGGTGTGTACCGAGAACATCTGCCCGCCCAGCATTCTCCTGCACTGTCACAACATTCCTCATAGGCCCAACCGCCCCAGTATCTAGCTGGGGTGCTGCAGTAGTGCTTGGTTGCTCGGCGTTGTACACACCCGACCTAGAAGACACCACATTGCTTAGGTCACGCATTGTAGACCCGTGCTCAGGAAGCACGTGATCCTGGCGCGACAGAGCCAGAGCAGCATCAACGGATTGCGTGAGCACATCACGGAATGAGACAGAGGATGCAGTCACGTTGCTTTTAGGAACGACGTCAGGCTCTGCGACGGCCCGGTTCAGCGTGACGCATTGAGCAAAAGAAGGGGTATCGAGCGTGCTCTCACCTGACTTTCGTGCTGCCCGTCGCTCTGCCCACTCCTCGCGTGTGCCGTGGACGACGATGCGCTTGGCCTTGCACGCCTCCACGCTGTGACCACGCAGAACGTCGTGGCACTTGCGGCAAAGGTTGTCCTCGAGCTCCAGGTCCGGGCGAACTCGGCAGTCATCCCGGACATGGCGACGTCCGAAGCAGCGCTCACAGCGTTGCTTGCGGTCAGTAGACGCCCCCTGCTGCCGCTTGGCCGGGGGATTATCACCCTGCTTGGCGTCGCCACCATGCCCGCGCTTGCGCCCTCGCTGGCCCCCGTTGTTGCCGTGGCCGACGACCTTTTTCAGGATGGCCGTAAGCTCCGACCGCGTAATTGGAGCCTCTGCGCCTGAAGAAGAAGACGCGCCGGTATCCACCTTGTGCAGGGATGGCAGAGCGGCCGAGGCAGTCGGCTTGGACTGCGCACTCTTGAAGCATGAGATCAAATACAGCATGCCCTCGTCGAAACTGACGGCACTCTTCTTTTTGAGTTCCGTCGCTATGGTCAGATGCACATCCGACGAGAGGTCGCATTTCTTGAGAAATCGATTGCACAGGAAAATGGGCTTGAGAGTATCTAGCAGCTTGTGCTTGTGCACGAAGACCTGGAAATCACGTGCAGCCCCGGGCAAATTTGCCTTATTAACTGCATAGCCCTCGAAGTCATTGAAGGCTTGCTCGTCGGCCTCTTCCTTAGACCGCGACAAGTGGGCATCTAGACCGTTGTAAAAAACTTCCCAGGTTTGTTTGTTGTCGTCCGCAATGCGAACTAGATTGGCAATGTTTGGGTGCTTGGTTGTACTGCAGAATACTGCACGGAACTTGCCAATCAGCTCCGAATCTTTGTCTGCGCGTCCATCGCGCAGACGTTTAAGAGCAGCCAGAAAATCTGCTGCGTCGTCCGCCGTATAGTCGGCAGGTAGATCAGCGGGCACCTCCGTTTGCTTCAGAGGGCCGCGATTCAGTGCATCGTCAGCAGCAAGCATCAAATGCTTGAACTGCTTGGCCAGTTCAGGTTGCGCAACGAGGGTTTGCATCAACCTCGTGGCCTCGTCCGCACTAAAGCGTGGCAGGACGGTCCCTGCGGCCTCGCCACTTGGCGTATCTGTGTGTTCGCCCGTGCGGCTCCGTGTACCGGAAGCCATCGGGATTTTTATGAATACAAGTTAAAGCCCCCGACCAGCTGAGCTATGGCGGTCGGTCACGTTGAGCTTGGGATAAGGTGAACACAGAGAACTGCTGTCGGAGCTGGCCAACCACTGGTTTATGTCTTAGCCAGCAAAGCCTATCCGGTTAGCCGTAACCGTTGGACAAGCTAGCTGTCCGTACCGACCCGGATAAGGCCCCGGACTGGGGCCTAGGTGGCGCCGGCCCTAGGCGCCGCCCTTAGACCGGTCGACCGCATCGGACCGCCGGATTATAGCCGGCGGCTTAGCGGACGCTAGCGGAAGGCGTGCGGACGGACATGGGGAACTTAGAGCCAGATCCTAGGGCTCTAGAGTTACTCAACGATCCTTGCTGCCTTTATGCCAAGCAGTGCCACTAGGTCCGCACCAGCTGGCTGATCCACTCTTGTGGCCCCAATTCACCCGTCACTAAGTTACGGCCTGAAGTTCATTGTAGTGTGCCGAACTACGGGTCGAACATAGGGCTGATCCGGCCACTGTCCATGTCCTTGGCAACAATCTTTGCACTATGCCTCGGACATACATCTATCGATATATCTCACAATATCGCCAGTATTACCTCTAGATATCAGTCGCCGACACACACATAGCCACGTGTATGTCCGAAGGTGCTGACTTCGAATCACTCTAGGCGACATTTGACGATACTATAGCTACTCTTTTGCTCGTATCTTTTTACCTATTTATCCTTTTGCCAAACTTCCGAGTGCTCGCTAGGCTCGACCCTAGTCGGCACGCTACATCTGAACGGCTAGTATTGAATAGTGCGTAGGTTGTTCTTTTCAGGGGCACTGCACCTCACGCCCCGTTCCGCCCGGGTATAATCACCCCAAGCGCGGAACGCACATTTTTATTTAAGTCATTTTCCAACCATGCACTATACTGCATCTACTAATCACAAAAGCTCTAGCTAGCCAAAAAGCTACGAGAAAACGCTACGACCTATAAACCGCTCAATCAGCGGCCTCTTGTTCCCGCATTCACGTATAGAAGAAACTCTGTTCAAAGAACCCCGATTCATGTCCCGCGTAGCTCCCACAAAAACCAGCATCTTCATTAAAACGATAAAGTGGAAGCAGAGATGGGACACTATTGGCACGCCCGGAGGCACGCCGTTCAAGGCCCTTCATGAAGTACGTTGCCCAATCACCCCCGCCCTGGCTTTCCCTTGAAGCCGCACTCCACCTTGCTCGTGGTCACAAGTGACCGCCCTGCCGCAAAACGGGAGCCCCCCCACATCGGGAGGCGTGTGCCCGGCGGCTGTGGATGCATGGCCAGGCCCAAAAAGGCCCAGCGCATTTGCACTGCGATTGCGCACGGCCAGCCTAATGTATCATGACCCCTCTCGGGGCCCCGGGTCGGTACCGCTATGGCCGTCTCCCCATAGACCCGGGGTGCTTCGAGAAGAAACGTGGACCTAGCCCAGGCCCCGCAAGCCCGGATGCCCGAGGCCACAGCCCCAGGCACCTGGCTGAACGAGAGTCCGTTCAGCCAAGACCGCACCCCCCCCCGAGGTTTCTATGTGTGGGGAAAAAATTTCTAGCTTAGGCGCTTTACCCATCGCCGTCACCAGCCCCAACTCCCCTCCCCTCGGCAGAGGGCAGTTGCAAAGTTTGCTGGCCAGCAGCAATAATTCCGAAGAAAAAGCCGCAGGCCGTGGACCGAAACACGGGTCGCCAGTGCCAGCCATCCGGCTCCAACCCGGGGTGCAAGCATCACCAGGTACGGAGCACCAGCTAGTGCACTGGGCCGACCGAGCGACAAGTGAGCACCTGTCATGGCACCCGGCCCACCAAAGACCCCAAGCTGGGGAAAAGGTGCGGACCGGAAGTAAGCATTTTCTTTTCTTTTTGTTAACCGGGCGAGGAACTACGCCTGGCCCCTTAACAACTGGAAGTCTCACCACCGGCCAAGTGGCCGGTGCAACCAGTGCTTTTGGGATTTTGCTCCGCAGCCCCCATAGCTGCGGTTGCCGCCGCAACGACAACGAGCAAAGAAAGAGGCCGACAAAACCAGCCTGACTGAGCGGCTTTTAGTCGCAAAACCTCCCTTATCCCTAGCTAACTGACGTCATTAAACCCTTATGTTCAGTGATGCTAGTAAAACGCTAACTGTACAGACCGGGGGTAGAATATCCCGAATCTGAATGGCTAGTATTAAATAATGCGTAGGTTGTTCTTTTCAGGGGCATGCACCTCACGCCCCGTTCCGCCCGGGTATAATCACCCCAAGCGCGGAACGCACATTTTTATTTAAGTCATTTTCCAACCATGCACTATACTGCATCTACTAATCACAAAAGCTCTAGCCAAAAAGCTACGAGAAAACACTACGACCTATAAACCGCTCAATCAGCGGCCTCTTGTTCCCGCATTCACGTATAGAAGAAACTCTGTTCAAAGAACCCCGAGACAGTGTGCCAGGTGAGCTGCGGTGTGCCATGCTATATGGTGCCCGATCCATTCCATTCCACATCCATTCCATCCCATGTTCCCCTCCCACTGAGGACTTATGCTCACGTGACGCAGTCACGTGTCTATTAATTAATTAATTAATGGTGCCCGACCGCTTCAAGGAAAAATGACATCTTCCTCTTATTGATTGATGACAAGGATTTAAATCTCGAGAATACATCTTTGGGATCGCTCCAGGATCGGCTGGCTTGAGATGAAATTGAATTTCTTAGCGCAAAGACAACCTGTCACAAACTGAACCGGTACGAGGCTAATATTCAGGCGCTCGGGCGTAGCCCTGCAACAAATCCTAAGCAACAAATGCTAAGCTTTCCGCACGGCTGAGAGCGTGTGGAAGCCACTCTAAAGCTGTTAGATAACATAATAGTGCCTAACCATTTGACAGATATACCAACTTTTTTTGGAAACGCGGAGCGCCTTATTTCTGCGATATCTGTTTAGCTGATGACGCACTGCGTGGAGATATGCTGGGTTTTTCACCCGGATGTTCTGGCCGTCCTTGTGAATGTTTCACAGCCACAGTTGGTTGGCCTTCTGGATGGGCAGCCTGCGCGGGCAAGGCATCTGTGACCGGCGCTGCAATGGAGGTGTCACATCTCTGCGAGGAACGCATATGGAACAATGTATGTGGACAATAAAACATCCGCCATAAGAACACAAGGGTATCAATAGGGATGTGCAGCATTTTCATCACCTTCCCTTCCAACTCCCACCACCAACGTCCCTTCCAAGATACCAAGAAAGCAAGGCAACATCTGGTGACCACACATGATGGTCACGCTCATGACTGAAAGAATGGCTGTAAGCATACCGCGCGACCATCCGCAGCAGGGCCTGCCAACCTCCGCAAGAGATCCTCCGCCCCAGCACCGGTTGCCTCGAGGAGGGCTTGGAGGTGCGCGGCCATACACAATAAAGACATCTCCTTGATGCACTTGTTGATGTGCGCGCCCTCTTGATCCGCCCACATGAGGAAGAGATGGTCGTGATGCCACAAGGAGTCAGCGCTCATGGCCTGCACGCACGCATCCCATTGATTGGTTGAGTGATTGGGGTGAGTAGCATATTCAGAGGTGGCACGATGATGGGCAGCAACTGAGCTGTGAAGGCTCATTTGCGAAAGCGGCGCAAACCATCCACACGCTTCGTTGTAGATGCCCTGCAAGTCGGTGAGAATGACAGCCGCCCATAGCGACAGCGACAATGGTGATGGCAACGACGACAGCAACACCAGCCAACAGTTTGCCCGCGGAGGCAGCAGCAACTGCCACAGCAGGGGCTAACTGAGTCAGCCCACGGTGTGAGCCCCTTGCAAGGCATCTCGCATGCTGGCTCAGTGTGAGCCATTACGCACAGTTACAGGAATTGCCCACCAAATCCATCAATAGTAGTAGTTATGGGCCACCATCAAGGTCATTGCTACCAGATGCAACCAAACTGACCATGCTACCCAATGCCAGTACCAGCCATCAAGCACGGCATACCGCATCACTTGAGCCGCCAGCGGGTGACGATGCGCCTGCAGCTGCAGTGTTGCTGATCCCCGCCCCCGCCGCCACGGTCATTGCGGATGCCAGGAACCACTCGCGCACGAGCGCCCTGGCCTTGCGGTGGCTCATGCCCGCAATCGGCAGCAAGGAGGACGAGAGTGAGGCCGACGGTGAATGGCCCGGGGTGGCTGTCGCTGGTGTCGGCGTGCGCATGTCGAGCGTCCGAAGGCGCCGGATGAAACTCTCCTGCACAAGCACGCAGAGCGGGGGCCAGAGAGGGAATAGGTGTGAGTGAAGATGTCCCTCCTTTTCTAAACCAGGAAAGTTACTGGTTTTAAGGGCACGAGCACGCTGCGACCAGAGTGGGAACGTTGGACAATACGTCATGCATTCATGGTACCAATCAAAAAACTACTTCTATGAAAGCCCTACTATGTCAAATCGGCCTTCCAATTCCTATATTCTGATTGAGCATACTGCAACCTGTGAGAGAGGACACGGCAATCTGTTAACAATTGCTGCCACGAACCTTCCACGGCCCCAACGCACGGGGTACTGAGCGAATGGGGTACCTCGCAGGCTGGGTGCATGCATGGTCGACATCAGCTGGGGAAAGACAGTTCCTTCCGGCACTCCTCAACTAACTCTAGGACAACTCAGTGCCAAAAAACGGCGGAACTGATTTGAATCTAAGTATATCCCATACTTTAATTCAGGAGGCAGCACCAAGGTGAGGTAAATGCCCAGTTGGAAATGGGCAACTTGCATAAAATCATCAATGCACAAATTCATCTAGCTGGAGCCCACAGCTGGTTGCATAGTTGTACCTTAGACCCCAAGCTAGTCCTGCACCAATGTCAGTTACAACAACGAAGAACTGGCAGGACCAACTGTGCAATCAAGGCAGGGCTACATGCAACGCCGCAAGGGTTATTGTAGCAGAACATAGCAGAAAAAGACCACGGGGTCCCTGATGCGTGAACCTACAATTTTGCAAGGTTACATTGCGGCGGTTTACACATGCAAAAATACAAAACAGTTTTTTTTTGCAGGGCACCATGTGCCCTGGGTCAGACCAAATGGCGACTGTTTGCTTCTAGAAAGTGAAGGGGGCACGTAGCGCCCATGGAAGCTGCTGATTTGAACGGAATCTCGTTATCGCCATGCGCCTAATACACATGCCATTGAAATAGCTCCATGTCCTATTTCACCTTCATATGTTTCTGCACCTCCATCCACTACCGCTCTCTATGTGTCGTACCTCCACGAGCCGGCGCCGCAGCCGCCAGTAGAAGAACTCTCTCGCGCTGGCCCAGGGGACGATGCCCGTGATGACCCCCTTGGCCTTCATGCGCACGGGCGTGTCGTGCAGCTCCGCAAAGTGGAGCGCCACGCGGTGGTACGAAGGCAGCGCCTGCGTGGGAGACAGGTCCCAGGGTCCCAGGGAACCCACATGGAGCAGTCTTGTTAAAAGTCATGTTGCCAGGGCCATGGGCGGTGAGAAGGGCAATAGTGGCAAGTGTTGAGAAAACGGATTTTGAGTACAGGTCTGAGCGGGAACAGCGTACACTATCAGTTCCCATCCTAAGCACCCACCCACCCCTCTGCACGTGGGATTTCTTGGCAATGTTTCCCTAAAAAGACCTCATAAGTGTTGGTCACCAGCCACTTACAAACCTTGATCTGGCTAGACAAAAAGTGCCCCTACATTCTGGGCGGGATTTCCCCCCAGTTCTTCCCTGACAAGGTCTTGATGGCAACGGCAAGATTCTACAGCCACTTTCACGGAAAAGGCTGCGGGTGGCCTGTCATAGTGGGATGGCCTGCAATCCTGTCAAGCCAACCACCATTGTTGTGAGATGGCCGGATTGCATGGCAGCTTCTCTACAGCCCAGAGGACGGGGGGGCTCTGTGAGGTGAGGTGCCTTGGGAAGTATTTCCCACAGTCGGGGTGTCATATGCGGGTATAATGCAATGTCATTGTCTTTAGAAACATCCATCGTCCTGAAAAACGCGTATCGTCTTTTGTAACACCTCACAAGCCTGGCCAGAAAACTGGCCACGATTTACCCCGCACTGATCCGTCTCAGGCCGCAGTGGCCTCCAAGTGATCACCGCATCAAGCTCGATAGCCTACATGTAGCGGCGATCCTTGCAGCTAATGTAAGGACACTATGCCCAGAGAACCACGATAGTCCATAAAAGCATCCATTGTCTTAAGGACATCAAGACTACGCAGTGCCTCCACAACGTAACCCCGCCTTGGCAGTGGCCTTGTCATGGCTGCTGCAACCGCATGCTTGGGCACCGCATGCTTGGGCACCGTAGGGGTTAGACGGTAAAATGGCAGCACTAGTCTCCTGACAACCACACGCTCGCCCCTCCCTGCTCGAGCACCGCGGGGACGGGGGAGGGCCTATGGTCAGGGTCATATGGTGGCATCCTAGCTGCTTGAGCACCACGAGCTGTACACACACACGCACATGAACATGCACATGCACGCGCACGCTCACTACACTACCGTGACCACATGCACGCACACACCTGCTTGAGCACGGCTGGCGGCGCTTCGCGCATCGTCGGGTCCAGCCGCCGCATCGTCTCCAGCAGCTGCGGCTCTCGGTACTTAATCTCGGCCAGGCCGGCCGGCTCCAGCACGCCGCCGCGCGCGCTCGGGTCCGCGTACATCTCGATCTTGTCCGGATTAATCTGTGGGGATCGATCATCCCCCATGCATGCGGTAAGAGTAGGGTTAGGAAGGGCGAATCGTCACGGCAGCAAAGGCAACCTTGTCCGGGTTGATCGGGCAGAAAGGGGTTTAGGGACAGTAGATGGCTTCATCGGTCCTTTAGTGCACGCAAGACGAACAAAGGACGTGGAGGTAATGCGAGAAAATTCCATCAGCGATCGGCGACCTTTTCGGGGCTGATTTGACGCGGCAAAGTATGGATAGGTGGATGGCTGCCACCGCCACACCACGCAGTGCATGCCACCCCATGCAAGCCAAGTATGTAGGGTGACGGAAGAAAGAGAGCGCAACCACATAAGCAATGGCGCTCTTATCTGGGTTGATATGGCGGGAAAAGGCATATTGATCGCCATGGCCACCGTGGCCACCCTGGCCACACGGTACCACCCCCCCTCACCCACCATGGATACATGCCAAGCCAAGGAGGGAAGAGGAGCGAACCCTGGAGACATTACAACATCACAAACGACCTTGTCCAGGTTGATGTGGCGAGGTCAAGGCACGTAGTGGCTGAAAACGAACCAGGACTAGATTCCAGGTATTACATAGCTGCAATATACCAGGACGCGGTATTGAGGTCATTATACACACCTGGCTGTCGACCACCACCCACGCGCCGCCCCTGAGCTCGCCCGCTGGCGGCACGTATACAAACACCGGGTGCTGGTACGTGCGCAAGTTGTCTACGATGCGTGCGCCGGCCTGCAGCACGCCCTCGAACAGGTCGCGCTGGCCTCCTGAGAACCCGCGCCAGTTGGCCAGCACAAACAGCGGCAGGCCCTCCGCGTTGAACTCCTGCAGCGCCTGCGCGGTCTTGGCGGCCGAGTCGGGGAACCAGACTTGGCCCGCCTGCACGTGTGGGTGCGTGGGTGTGTACGTGTGTCCGTGCGCGGGTGCGTGGGTGCATGCGTGTGTGTGTGTGTGTGTGTGTGTGTGTGTGTGTGTGTGTGTGTGTGTGAGGGAGGGAGGGAGGGGTGGAGAGAGCCAGGGAGGGAGGGGGTGGAGAGAGTCAGGGAGGGATGCAGCGCGCACATGCAAACACACAAGCTACTCAAAAGGGTCCAAGTAATTCATAGGAACGAACAGTGCAGCCAATAGGAGATGTCATGGCGGCGATATGAAGTATTGACATCCCTGCATGGGACGGTGCAGGCCAGCGCCCCACTTGCGGGGGGTCGTCCTGTCAACAAAAGGTGTACTTGCTTGTGCACGGTGGACAACACGCCGTACCCACGCATGATGCCTAAGCCACACCCCACTGTAATGCCCGCACCCCCCTGTGCCCCCCTGCACCATGCCTGGGCCATAAAAGAGGTACAATACCCTAGCCCTAGCATGCACACCCACCATACTTGTACTCTGGTTGATCGCAGTACAGTACACTGCCTCTTGCATCTGCAGCACGAGATCACAAGCGGGATGTTGCGCTCGGTCAATTCTGCTATATCACATTTTACTATCGCTTGTAGTGGTGTCTGTAGCATATAATCACCTGCGGGATGTTGCGCTCCGTCGAGTCCGGCATGCCTGGGTCAGCCAGGATGTGCAGGTTGACCGTGCGCGTCTCCACCGCGATGACGGCGACGGGGATGCCCCCGAGCCGCGCGCGACCCGTCACCACCGTGCGCGCCCAGCCAGCTGCGGTGCGCATGACATACATTTACACATGCAGATGTGGGCATATGCATGTATACGCACATGTGGGCCCAGGAGACACGTGCATATGGGGACTCGGGCGCGGCGGTCTGGCGGTGGATTACCTGACAAAGCATGTCCCTTGGACGGCGACAGCAACTGGGTGGGGTCCGGGCAACCCATCACACAGGCGCATGGGGCAACGGTCCGTATCAGCAGGAGCGGCTGCTGGGCATGGGGTAGGTGTGGACCCGGTGGGAACAAAGCTGCAGCCACGGGAGGCGTGGCCTCTTAAGCGGAGCCCTCTGCAACACCTTCAGAAAAGAATTATCAGGACTCCCACTACCAGGACCGGGAAATTAACAACGCCACTCATACTGGCATTTGTGCTCATGAGCAAGTCATGAGCACCCATGCCCTGGCAGGAAAGAGGCATGGAGGGTGGTGATAGTGACGCACGGAAAATGGTATATTTCACGCACCCATGGCTCTCATGACACTGTCATGATGGAATAGGACGTTGTACAACAAATTTAAAGACAAGTATGCATTCTTACATACTGGACGTACCTTGGCTCTCCATGAAGCTGTCGTTGTCGAACAGGCCGCCGTACCAGGTGCCCCGGATACTCTGCTGGGAACAACAAGGCACAGAGGGGGGACTGCCCAGTGGGTTCGTGGGGGAATTTTACAGTGGATGCATGCTCCGCAGAAACCAAGTAGGGGAGCTACCAACCCAGGAAACGCAAAGTTGAGCAGAGAGCCTAGTGGGCTTTTACTGGGGAAGATGCAATGCCGCAAAAAGACATCAGAAGTTAGGCACAAAGGCAGGCCGACACTATGTAATATAGGAGTCAGTAAAAAAGATGTGCGCCTGGAGTGGATTTAATGGTCAGCTATAGAGTGACGAATATATCCCAACCGTTGGGGATAGCAAGCTTGGGTTCCCACGTGCACCTGGCCATTCAAAGCTTTTCAAGAGTAATGGTGGCGCCTGAGGCAGTTGCCTTTATCAGCATGCTAATACCTAACAGGTTCTCCGCACCAGCCAATTGTAAGCTCCAAACAAGTATTGTATAAGCGTTATCTACATTTTGATGCTATGCTAGCACGCATTCAACTTGTTATTTAGCAGCTGCATGCGTAGCTCGCGGTTACCCTATGCTCACCCTACCCTATCCTGCCCTTAGAGTGCCATACCCTGTGCGCAGCGGGGCATGAGTTTCCAACCAGCAGTGTTGCACCCCGTCCACCTAAGGCGCAAGAGAAGTTGTCGAGAGCGCTGCAGAGCACAGGCCACCAGGGTCCACACCACGCATGTCGGTGGGAAAGGATCGTTTGTTGCGTGGGGGAAGGCACCCCCATCCCAGGCAACAAGGAGAGGTGGAGGGCGCACCTTTCCGCGGATGGCGGGCCGCGGCTCACACATGCGTTCGCCCGGCGCACTCAGCTGGGGGCTCCACTGGACCGGCCGTGTGACTGGGTCGCTGCAGGGGGCCACCGAGGGTGGGGCCCCGATGACGGCGGGGACGTAGCTCAGCCACCTGGGTGACCACGTGTAGGCCCAGATGGGGGGATGGGATATGCCAAGTTAAGAGATGCGTTATTGTGTGCTACCGTTTGTGTATCCGACTATTTCTTCTTCTTTCTTTCATGGTTTTTTCTTGTTTTGTGGCTCTGTATATACGAGGCTACCTCCTCCCAGACCGGACGGGGTGGAACCGCCGAGCGACACAGCCTTTCCTTTTTCCTTTCTTCTTCATTTTCTCTTTCAATTGTGTGCTTTTAGTTCGGTCTACAGGAGAATAGGGCGAAGCACCCGCCCATGACTACCTGCGCTGAAAGCACCACATTTCAATGCGACGGTGCATTTGCCGATGCCCCTTGGCCATGCGTCTCACAACCACGTGTTTCACTAATAGCCACGTATCCCCAGTGCCAGAAGAAGGCGCATCCGCACATCACAAGGCTGACGCTACGGTAACAAAGACGGGGTGGGCAACATTTTTATTCCCATTCAGCCACCTTTTAACAATCTTTCTTCCAGCTGCTAGCACACCCCTTGCCAGCCCGTGCAACCTAAGAAAGGCAGGCTGCATCGGCTGCCTTAGAAACACCCCCAAACCGTGTCAAACTGCCCACACCAGACTCCTCATGCTGCTGACAGGCAGCTGCCACACAAGTGCAGCCCCCCTCGCTGGTTTCAAAGAAGCCAGAATTAGATAACGGACGTGCAGTATTGATGCCCCCCTGAGCTGCGCCTCTAAACAACATGATTACTTGTGCGACCTGCCCGTGCACCTGGCATTAAAACAGACTGCCTGACCCATCCCTCAGCAAACTTGCAGCCTTTGCAGAGGCAGAGGAGTGCATGGGGGCCGCCTGGTATAGTTGACATAGTAAAAAGTGAACAGGACAAGTGTGTTGACCTGCCTGCTCGCTAATTACAAGACTAAGTACACCATTACACTAGTTTGGCACGGTAACAGGATACATCACCCCCACTATAGAGCTTATCGGGGTAAATATCCGTGACTCCCCAACGGGAGCACGAGTTTAATTAATTAATAGAGCTTAGCAAGGCAGTCACCTAACTTATAGCAGCTTCTAGCGGCCTGCCCAGGGTGCCTTGTAGCCTACCTGAGGATGGTCAGTGCTCCATCGAGGTCGTTGGAGACGGTGTCGTGGACCACACCGTTGTGGGCCATGATCTTGGGCCCACCCAGCTGCATGTGTGAGGTGTACACGGTGCGCCCCAGCAGCTTGTTGAGCGCCGAAAAGCCCGTGAGGATGATGGGCTGGTCCAGCTTCTGGATGCAGCGCTGGCCCAGTCGTGCCAGGTAGGCGCCGATGCCGACGCTGCGTCCGCTGTTGGCCACCAGCGACAGTATGTGGCAGTTGAGCGGCATTTCGATGGCGACGAGCCGCGACCACATGGCAGCCAAGGGGCAGTACAAGCGGCATCGCTGGCAGATGGTCAGTTGGAGAAGTAAGCATCTTGAGCAAAGAACGAGTGGGGCTATGAGCTAGGATGCGGCGTCAATGCTAAAGCAAGGGAGAAGTGTGAGCGGGACTTGAAATAGGACAGTTAATCATAACAGACAAATATAAGGCTGTCTGTTATAGTGAACACAGGAATGATGATGGTAATCAGGAAAACAGTAAGGCAAAACGAATGGAAGCAAGAAAAACAAGGACAAAACTGGGGGTGAGGGTGAGGCTCAGGCAGAGGTCCATGAAAATGAGGGATGGAGGATCAATGAGGGCGCATGAACAATACAATCAAGGAGAAGGTAGGGAACGACAAGAAGGCAAGGCAGCGGCAGCATGGGGAGGGCAGAAGGAGCGGGAAGGTGACCCCCACCATTTCATGAGGGCAGGAGGACCGGGAAGGTAGCGGCCCCTACATTATAAGCATGAGAACTGAGTGAGGCAGGCGAAAACTGAATTAGGAGCACCGAAGCAACGGCACTCATCTGATGAAGGTAAGCACAACAACTAGGCATGTTGGTTAGACAAAGAATAGGGGGGAGGATATGATGAGTATGACAGGAGCTGTGCAGGCATGCATCCCCACCTGATGAAGGTGAGGGTGAACGTCTCCACGTTGGCCTTGGAGAAAATGCCTGCGATGGTGCCCGAGCCCGACAAGCTCTCCACGCCCAGCCCCTCCTCGCGGCCGATGATGTCGGTCACCACCCACCTGCATGTGCACCGGGGTGCGAGCGAGCACATGATGAGAGCACGGGGTCAGCTATCCTCTCGTGCTCTCAAACAAGTTCTAGGCAATGCCACCATGATTCTGTGATAATTCCCTCCCTCCCTCCCTCCCTCCCTCCCTCCCTCCCTCCCTCCCTCCTCCCTCCCTCCCTCCCTCCCTCCCTCCCTCCCTCCCTCCCTCCCTCCCTCCCTCCCTCCCTCCCTCCCCGAAATCAACGAACACGTACGGCAGGTATATGTGTGAACAGCCTGAGGCCAAGGCCGGCAGGTTTGGCTTTTGAGTTGAGGTGCCCAAACAAGAATGACCAGCATACATACAGGCCCCTGAATTGATGGCATCAGCAAGTTGGAATATCTCAAGTGTCTGGGGTGCAAGCCCTTGGCAGGCTTAGAGGATGGCCACGCGCTTGACTACCTTCCGTCGTGTACCAGCACAAAACATCCTGGACCGAAAACCCTGCGGTTGCAACGAGAACCATCGCCAGACTGCACATGCGCAGTAGCTTCTAGTGCTAGTCGCACATGCTAAATGCTCTTCTGGTGTATGCTTGGCATGTCGGCACTTCCGATGCGCCACCATATTCTAACACCCACCTGGTCTGCCCGTTTTCAGCCACCTGCTCCGCCCGCACCGAGCTGCCGACCTTCTGGTAGTCCTCGTCTGTCAGGTAGATGTACTTGAAGCCCTTGCTAGGCACACGGTCGTCTGTCCAAGCGACGCGGAAGCAGCGGCGCACCTGAAGCATTTCAACATCGCCCCACCCACCCACCCCGCCACACCCAACAGCGAATCACACACACACACACACAAAATGCATGAACACGCATGCACATGCACCCAGGTCAGGCAAGACACCCAGCACGAGGAGCCACCGACTGGACTTCTGTGCCGCCATCGGTGCGACACAGAAAACCATTGGCTCCACCCACGCAGCCAAACGAAAGCTTGAATATCGCTTCCTAGCGTTTCAAATACCAAGGAGACAACCAGCCCAGGCACGGCATTACTATATACTACAGTGACCATGATACCAAGGAGACAACCAGCGCAGGCCAGAAATCGGGAGAATCTGGACCATGGTAGCTCGAGCCTGCCCTTATCTTTTCCGTGTTTTCGAGTCGTTCAGGATGATGAATATGAATGGAGATGGAAATGTGTAGCCTTGTGCATTGAAATTACGGCTGGCTTAGGTGTAGAGCTACTAGATAACCTAGACGGTGGGGCCATTTCAAATACAGCTCCAAACAGATCGCGAACACAGATGAGGTGATAACGGGAGGAAAATAAAAGGCTGAGCTGAAATGAGGCAGACAAATCCAGGGGGTAGGGGTGGGGTGGGGGGCGTAAAGGAGGGGAACCCCTCACCTCCTCGGCGACACCGATGCGGGCGCCTGAATTGGCGGCAATGTAGACCACGGGCAGCTTGTGCTTGCACCCGTACTCGACGACCGCACGGAAGAAGTTGTCCTCCTGCGGGCCAAAAGAGCCCTGGTTGACTGACACGTCGTTGGCCACCACCACCAGCTGGCGGCCCTCGGGGTACTCGCGTGTGTGCAGCGTCCACAGCCAGCCCACCATGCCGATGCAGTTGCCGCCGATTGGGGCATCGGGCGACAGCGCTTGCAGGCAGGCGGCAGGGTCCTCGGCTTCCTGTCGAGCCAGAAGGCATGCCGACCGCAGTATACGGATGTCATGTACAAGCTCGTTGGGACATGTTCGTTGCAGGCGTGGCGCGGGCAGCGCACTTGCAGGCATGTATTGCAGGCACAGGTTACCGCAAGCGAACCGCTAAGAAGGTCAGCCAGCTCAAATTGGCCTCTGACGTGGTTTGGCCACTGAAGATGCTGTTCCTAAAACCACTTGTTTTACGATGTGTTGTTGATCCATGGAGCCAGCCGACTGTTTCATGAGGCAGTGCACAATGAATACTTGCGAGCCAGCCAACGAAAGACTTCCTGGGAAAAATATTGCTATGCTCAGATAGGGCCAGTTATTGGAGGGACAGCGCCTTTCTTTAGAACATACCGTTGAAAGCTGTCTGTCGGAAGCGCAGATTGCCGTCGTGCCGCCCTCAATAGATGGCAGGATCACCTCGGTGGAACGAAGTAGTGGCAGGGGGGGGCGCGGCAGGGACCCTGCTGTCGTGCTGCCATTGGCTGGACCATGGCTCTTTCCTTCGGCATGAGTGCTGCTGCCTGCGTTGCCTGCCCACATCTTCTCCAGGGCTTTCTCAAAGACCTGCGGACATGATATTGTCGGCAGAGCAAGCAGGACTTGCATGGATGAGGAAAGTCGCGTCATTCTGTCCAACTCAGTGCGACACAGCACATGCAATGCAGTGTGCTGTGCAGGTCTCGTGCAGTGTCGCAGTGCGGTGCGGTGCCGCAGAGCAGTAACGTGAAAACCCGCGGTCCGGGCGGTTGCCCCATAAAATGGCTGCTGTTGAGGCAGTTGTTCTGGAGGCTAGAGTTTGGCAACAAGAGCTAGCATACTCTTGACATGACCACCATCATGCACATTTGGCAACTGCAGAAAGAATTTACACAACCATTACTTCTACCTCCACAAACTGTCACGTACGCCGGGGAAATCGTAGCAGAAGGTCGTCCCGTGCGTGCGCGTCTCCCAGCGGCGCCACTCCAGGCCGTCCAGGGGGGGGTACGGCGCGTCCAAGGGGACCGAGTGAAGCGCGCCGCGGGGGGGGGCGTGTGGGGAACAGTATACATCCGCACCCCCGCTGGCTGCATCGGATGCTTCGTAATACACCTGCAAGAGACCCGCGGGGATAAAAAACAGGGCAAAAGGAGGAACCAAACAGGGCAATGAGGATCACGACGCAGGAGAAGTTAATAAGCACTCCCATTTCTAAGTATTCCTATTGTTTGGACACAGGTTACAGCGCTGGAAATGCATGATAAGCAGTCCCGTATGCAGCAAGCTACCTCCTCTAAGACAGCTGACCATTCCAGGGGTAAAGCCAAGTTTTAAGTAAACAAAGCGAGGAAGTATAACTATGAATCCGTACACATAGCCCTACCAACGGTATGAAAACTAGTTAGTAAGTAAAGCGAGAATATATAGAGTAATCAAATATTTAGTATAGTAAGACAAGCAAGTAGAGCACGATGAAGCCAGCAGCTACTAGCGCTCACGCGACAATGCTCTGACCAGGGCGCTGGGCTGTGTAGGGTACCATCACAGCCAGAGAGTCTGCCCCCCCCCCCCCCCCCCTTCCTCTTCCTCCTGTCGTCTGCAGGGAGTGCAACTCTCCACCCCACGTGCACTGCATGTCCATCCCAAGCAATCAAGGCAAAGTGAAGCCCAAGCAAGCAAGGTAAAGCCATGGGAAGGAAAGCTATGGTGCGCCATAAAAATAGCATCCAACCAGCTGTTCCAACTGCCTTGCCAAGCCGCAGGCAGGCTAGCAATAAAAGGGTATTACACGTTGCGCCTAACCGTATGGAAGCCCCCCAACTGGCACGCACATCGATAAGCGGTGCGTGGCCACTTGGGTTCGCCAGCACCACGCGCCAGACGCCCGCCGGCGTGGATGATGAGGAGACGTCGCTGGCCGTTGTGGCGTCGGCGCCGACGCCCTTGGCCACCTGAAGGGGCAGCCGGACCTCCCAGGTGGTGCAGCCCCACTTGTGGAGCGCGGGGCCGTAGTGGTCTGCCAGCTGGCGGAAGACCAGGTCCAGGGACTGCGCGATTCCTGGGCGACCAAGGAGGTGCGGAGGTGAATGGAGGGAGACCGCCAGGTGGTCCACGCGCAGGAAGGAGCGTGGGTCGCAAGAATCATGTGTGCGGCAGCGTTGCAACCACCAGTTCAAATCGCCATGTCAAGGATGAAGCGCTGCTTGGTATGGCTTGACGACACTGGCATGGCAGGGAATGTGCCAGGGGTGATGGACTTGCATGGTATGATGTGGCCAGGCGATGCTGTGTTTTGTTGTTGATGTCGAAAGAAGCCGCCAGTGTCATCTTCATGGCCGGGATGGAATGGCAAACTTGCACTTAACCAGAGCAGCGACCCCATGACACGGACCCCATTTACGAACTACCCAACTTGTAATGTAACAAATTACCTGAGTATCCTGCGGCAAGGGAAGGGGCACGACTTCATCTTACAAGGGCAGCAACCCGTCATCTGACTCGAGCATGAATAAAAGAAATGAGAGTACAGGAATATCCCACTGCAACTGTAACCAAGCCCCTACATACCCAAGTAAATGACAGGACAATACCTGAATTAGTGAATGAAAAAAATGAACGTACCGGAATAGCCTGCCGCAATCTCCTGCGCGAGCACCAGGGGGGAGGCCATGCAGAGGAAGAGGTGCACCAAGTCCGGCTTGCCCTGCGGCATGTACACCGACTTCTCCAGCTCATCCACCGCCGACTGTTTATGGTTGGCGTAATTGTAGTAGTAATGGTGGTGGTGGTGTGTGTGTGTGGGGGGGGGAGGTGGTGGTGGTGGTGGTGGTGGTAGTAGCAGAAGAAGTAGTAGATTCTTGCAAGCAAACATTTAGACCATAAAACTAGACCACATACAAAAATTGTGCTCATTCTGACCTCCAATGGTGACATGTGATAGTTTAAGTACGCTTAGCGTCATTTTCACTGTTTTCTTCAATAAAACAAATATGAATCATGACCAAATGAACTCATATCGAGCTGGATTCTGGCAAGCAACATTTAAACTCACAACATTGCAGATTCTTACGTAATTTCCCACACACACAAAAAATGAGCCATGAGCCATTAAACCTGTTCCACCTAATATGCCCTGTGCCCTAGAGGCTTCTTGCTTCCACATGCGAACTGAGAAACCGTCACTTTCAAGGCCACAGCAACTGCTGCTTTTGTGGCAGGGATCCCCTAACTGTTTCAATCACATGCGGGTCTTCTTGGGAGCCTAGTGACCTTAAAACGTATTGAAGGCAGGGGGGAGAGGAACATGAGCCTGAAACAACCCCAAACGAGGGACGGAGGGACGCAAAGTGCGGGAAGTGATGGGCATGGCCCAGAAAGTGGGAGGAGAGGGACCCAAGGGGGGCGACAGGGATAAACATAGGGGAGTAGAGATGGGGACGGGGGAACAAGGAGTGGGGAGGGGAGTGAGGGGTTGGGTGGGGGGAAAAGGAGCAGGAAGGGGAGAGGGTGGGTGCGTGGGTGGGTGGCTGGGTGGGTGGGTGGGTGGGTAGGGAAAGGGAAGGGATGTCGGAGGTAGACAGGTAAATTGGGAGCGGCAGAGAGTAGGCGGGGGAGAGAGAATGAGACACTTGACTGCAAGGAATTTTCTACTAAATTCGACGGCCCCGTTAGTATAGATGGCAAAGCAAAATACATGAAGACATCGTAGATTGGGATAAAATTTAGCTGTGAACCAACAACAACAGTCCAACGAGGCATTAACTTGAAAAAGAACCATTTTGAAATGCCATAAAATGTTCCATCCAGCATCTGAAAAAGGGCTCAAGGATGCAGCGTCTACCAGGGGGGGAAACTGCAGCAAAATGACCCACTGCCCCAAGTTCGTTGCATTATGGAACAAGCCTAGTCTGTTGTTCTAATTAACCCTTAAGGGGACCGGACATAGGGAATACTTTCGCGCCAAAATTATTCACGCCGATACCGACGGTACCTCCGTACCGTGAATAAGTGGGTGCACGGTGCGCGCACCCCTTGCGGAACTGGCGATGGCGTCTGCGTTTAGGCGAAACTTGACAAATCTGGCATGCAAAAGGCAGAAAACATGCTTGAATCTTGGAGAAAATAAGTTGGTGATTCTATTTTATGGCGGAACGATTGCGGCTTGAAATATCGCTGGCGTCTTTCTTTACCATCGGAAAGGGGGTCTGACGTGAATTTTCATCGCGGGGAATGAAGTAGGATCCATGCATACGGCAATGGCTGTCCAGTTTCTTTTATCTCTAATGGTCATAATGAAAGTTCGTATGCTGATAGTTTTCCATTCTGTAAAAAAGACGACGCTCTCTTTTCATTTCCTGTCATTTAAGGTAAGAATATGTTCAGGCCTGCGCGATGCATTTCCGACCTTTTCATGGAAGGTGGGCCTTTCTTGCGCGCCTGGGCAAAAATCGATGCCTATTATGGTACGGATTTTACCCGCATGTCATCTCCTGATTTTTACGTACCTTCGAAGTTCATCGAGGTAATTTTTCTAGGTTCTTTCCGCGGAGTTCCCACGGTCTAGCTCACCGTTTCTTGCAGTTGCGTTGTCAGTTTTCTTGCTGCTTTTATCGTCCTGGTCTATGCTGCGCCGGGTATGCCCTATGTCACGACCTAGAAGTTATCAAGACAATATGGTGCTTTCATTGCGTTTGTTTCTTGTAAAAATTTTTTGTATGGTATAGACAACTTTTGCTTGTTCAGTAACCCGGCCTGCCTGCGTGTTGCATTTGCCGTGGCAAGAAGCCGCCGAGATATCAGCCACTTCTTGGCATCTCAACGTGCAGGAAGCAAAGTAATTGTACTCCCTTCATGATGGACGTTTGTTGTACGTTTGGCATTGCATGTAGATAGGCTTTTTTATTGAGCTTATGTAGCTCAAACATCATGTTGGCTGACAGGCACTACAGGTACAATCACCTGCAAGTAGCCACATTTAGGGAAGCTGCCCGGCTGCTAATGCATGGTGGGGGCTCTGTCTCTTTGCCTCCATCATCTTGGTTTGCTGGGCATTCTAATTAGGGTGTTTGTGCGTTGAAAACATTGGGATATTGGCATGAGGCTTACACTAAGCGAGTGGTATGGGCATAGAATATGCCATTTGGGCATGTTATGCTATCAACATTGCTGCTACACACATCCTTGAAAAGGTGGCACTGCGTAGGTCAGGCAGGCAGTTGTGAGGTGCCCAACCTTTTCCTTAAGCATTGTGCTTCATGTGGACATGGAATCCGGCTTTATGCGTGAGAAAGAGAGTGCTTATCCTCATACTTGGTGCTCATTCATCCATTAGCGCCATGTTTTGGTGCAACCTGTTTTGAAGAATTACTATGGTCAAATGATGTCAGAATGAGCTGAAAATTTGAGGCTGTAAAATTCCCACCCTCTAGCACACGGAAATATATGATTTGGACCTCTTGCCCGTGAACCTGATTTTTAAGATTTGTCTTGGCTTTAAAAAAGACCTGTTTGGGGAGAAAATTAACCAGTGTACCTAAAGGTGCTTATTTGGTGGTGCAAACTGGCTGGAATTACTGGAAAGGGTGGGGATTTTACGGGTCATGATTTGGTCACAATGTGTTCGCCCATTGTACTAGGGAAAATATGCTAAAAATAGCTTCTTTTTCTATTTTTAGCACATAACGGGCACATGGTGGGGGGTACTACCCCCCCCCCCACGTGGAATTTTTTAAAAAAATCATATTCATGGTCCCCAAATCATCACTAGATTTTTCACATGCCCAGGCATGGTTTCCAGAAAAGTGCACTTGAGGTATGCCCGGTCCCCTTAAAAGCAGACATTACTCAAGTACCATCAACGATGACACTATGAGCAACGACGACGCACAAATCAACAAGGAAAAGTTAATCTTAACAACGGTAATAATTTTTTACCTCCGCACATACTCGCCGGTCCTCAAGTGCCAAGCATCACATTCATGAGGAAACCCTTGAGTATAAACGGAGGTAAGAAGGATTTTACCACCGTTATGATTAACTGAAAGCCTCAGCATGCAGCCACATCTTGTCGCACCTGCAGCATGTTGGCGACACCCTGGACCACCAGGTTGCTGCAGCGCAGGGGGCTCTTGAAGTTGGCAGCAGGGGAGGGGTCCTCGCTGGCCTCACTGAGGAGGCTGGTGAGGTCATCGTAGCTGGCCGAGGCGCTGGCGCAGTTGCTGGCCGCTGCCATTGCCAAACATAGGCAAGTACACCGCGCACATGTCCGGAAGATTGGGGGGGGGGTAGTGCAGGCGCACGGTTGCAACAAAGAGGAGTGGCAAACAACCCCCTTGTGCTTTATATTCATATACTTGGGGGGGGGTGCGGCACACGACAATGCGGCCGTAGGATAAGCTAACACAGAAACAGAATACCTACGGTAATGCCTACCGCGCAAGGTCTGACTCCAGTAGTCTCTTTGATCCCTCCACATCACAATACGGCTGGACTCAGGAACCTGTGGCAAGGGCTGGTGGCCCGTATGCTTGATGATGACAGCAAGAGCTGGTTCTGTTTGCTTGAAAACAAGACAGCACGGTGGCGTGAACCTGGTGTCCCACATTAAGGCTCTTGGGTATTTGTGGAAGCAAAGCGACAACTTACTGGCCAACCCATGCAAGGGGCCACACCATGGCGGACACACGAAAACATCACCAAAAAGGTGACACAGGCGTAGCGGCTAGAAAATCGAGGCCGTGACTGATTGACGTACGTAAACAAAGGAGTGAATGATAGGAACTGTCAGTTAAGTCGTGACCCAGTTTGGCGAATACTTTTCGAAGGGCCACACACATGTCTAACAGAAGTCCAAGGATATGCCCAACACAAGATCAATGGTGAGTGCGCTGCAATCTGCGGCTCACCACGTATGGCTCTGATAAAAGTCTGATCATGAGTTGGATCATGATGAGTGGAATATGAGCGTGATATAAAGGAAAACGAACAACCGGCGGGCCCATCACGTACATTGCGTGCCGGCGCGCCGCAGGCCCAATGCCGATCCGGTCGCCCCCATTCCAGGTGGCAGCACGATGTCGTCCGGCGCTGAGAGGACGGACACCTCGGCGTCTGGTATGCGCAGGATGGAGCGCATGAAGGAGACGGACATGGGGCGCCACTTAAAGGTGACGCCGCTGGTCGCAGGCATCCGTGCACGACTGGGTTTATGCGGGCATCCGACACGATGCGCCGTTGAGAAACGAAGAGCGGTACAGAGAACAGCCAGGGGGGCAGGAGGATGCATCGGTCAACCATGGGAAAAGAGGAAAACGGCGTGATGAAAGGAAACAAGGGGACAGGATCCAGGAGAAGGGGTTCCCAGGTGGCCCCATGGAAGGGTAAGAGGGGAGGTGAATCCTGCAGGAGGGATGCAACACGGATACGAGAGAACCCCCCGTAAAGGCATGGTCACCAGCGCCGTTCTAGCTATTTCCTCCATGCTTTCCTTGTATCTGGTGTACAAAATGCAGCTGGAGGCATGTTGAGCAAAGACTTTCAAAGCGCGGCACATGTTTTGCAAGATTCATGGATCAACAATTGAGTAACAATTTCTGGTTGGCATCCTATGCCAGGTACTACTAGGGGTACGTCAACAGTGCACGCACTGCACCTGTTGGATGCATGCAGCATTATTCCCAGGATGCTCCCCCGACTAACCATGCATCACCCGCTACCAAAACCCCAACGTACCCAAGATGCAAAGGGGGTACAAGCTGGCAGAGCGGTCAACCAATCCCAACTTTTCTCCCTTCCTGCTGCCGTCGCCACAGACCCCCACTTACACGTTTGCGCTCTTGGCAGATGGGCTCTTTTGTGGCGTCGCTTTTGGGGGCGGGCACGTGCACGTGTAAACGTGCCACTGCGGGTCCCTGGAGTGTGTGTAGTGCACATTGAAGGCCTCCAGCTTGCCCTGCTCGGACCATGGCCGGAGGACAACGTTTCTTGTCAGATTCGAGCGCACCGAACCGGGACATTGCCCTTCTCTTCCCCTTGACGGTTCAATAGAATACATATTCCATGTGTACTGGCAAAGCAGCTCAGCTACCGATTGTACTCACACAGTTGCATGCATGCATGCACACAGCAAGGAGCGCGCAGCACACAAATACACCCATGCATCTAAGCAGGCAAAACCCCAAGGCAAGAATTACCATTAAAATGGTGCCACGACGCAAACCAGGGAGGCAAGCAAAGGTTAACATGCACTCTTGCAGCATGGGTTGCCTAGCAATGGTCTGGCAGGAGTTGATGAGCGGTAATGTGACTGTGGTCCCAGATCACCCGCTTCTGGGAGCAAGCGACAAAAGGGCACACAGCGGCGAACACAGATGTCGAGAATGGCCATGAGCACATGGAGATTTTACTGGCCACAAATGACCCCCTTCGACAGATTCTCAAGGCTTTCCTTGGAATTACTGAGGCTGACTAACTGATTCTGCCAGTACTGTCATTCTGTGGCAGGCACTCATATACTGCCATGTGGCATGCACCAGCTCCACTCTCTAGCGACACTTCTACTTCTGTGCCCTGCCCGATCCTGTCGCACGCACCAGCTCCAGCAGCTGTGCCAGCGGTGGCTGGATGTTGCGCAGCAGCGGCACCTCGCGGTAGCCAGCCGCGCCCTCCAGCGCCGACAGGCAGAAGAAGTGGCGCGCCGACTGCAGCTTGCTGAAAGGCTGGCTGAATATGCTCAGCGCTTGCACGTCCAGCGCCTGCAGCTCCTTGGCGATAGTGCTGCCACCAGCTGTCACACCAATAACAATCAATGGATGCGTGCACAAGAGATAAAAAATGAGACAAGTCAGGGGGCAAGGCGGAGAGCAATACTTTATTTCTTAGCAGCAGGAGAGGCACTTAGACAGGGGAGGCAACCGAAAAGGAAGGTTGAAGGAGAGGCAGATGCAGGGTTGATAAACGAAAGACAGGCAGCGAAAAGGAAGGGGAAAAATGACACAAGCGTAAGAAAAGCGCCACCTAATGCGAGGTTCCTGAAAGAAGGCAAAAGCATATGCATAGCCAAAATCACGCATGCATCGAATGGACATTTGAGGGGAAATTGGGTGCGAGCGGTGCAGCGGACATCGCCGCGTCGCGCGAGCTGGTTTACCATGGCCCGCAGGGGACTGCAGGAATTCGTCCAGGGTCTTGGCGCGGGACTCGGCGGTGGTGATCTGTGCCAGGTGGCTCGGGATCTGCTTCCCAGGGTGGCTGTGATGGTGTTGCGCTGGTTCAGGGCTGCATGGGTGAAAGATGGAACACAGGCACATGCACAGAAGTCCATGCACCTCCTGCATGAGATGTGGCTACGATGCACAAAACAGGCTGCCAGGACAAACAGCTCTAAGCTCCAGACAAGCTCCTTCATAATATTGCTCACACTGTTGTTGAAGGCAGCTGCGTCTCTTTGCAAAAGGAGAGGAAAAGCCTACTTTTGCATGCCCTACAGGTATTCAGCCATCTCCTGCTATGCTTGGAATGCCCGCCTATTGCGACAGCGCCCTGGTGGCATGCCAAGTGCCATCCTCCGATCATGTTATGGCTTGGTAGATGGCATCTGATACACAAACAAGCACAGAAGGCCCTGTCAGTGTTCACAAGACAGAAAAGGTATGCATCCCTGTCAAATCAAGGGCAGCTTTGTGTGCTATCTGCCTTGGCAGACGCAATGGGATGAGAATGGCTGAAACACATAACTCTAAATCAAGGAAAGGAAGACCGTTTGCATGGCTACACAACATGTCTGCCACGTTCCAGGATGCGACATTGTGAACCAGATTTCCTACAAAACCAATAATAGCTCAAAAAGCCTGCACTCTGACTCTCCACCCACCCAAACTTTGTCGCTGAGGTCCCGACTCACCTAGCATGCGTGGAGCCTCCCTTGGTGCCATGTGGCGGTGCCTCCTGGGACGGCAACCCGATGGGTGTCGTCAGCGCAACGTAGAGGATGCTCACGTGCTTGCCCTCGCCAGCGCTGCCACCCACGCCGCCGGTCATGCCGGGGGAACTCCCAGGGCCCCGGGGGGAGAGCGACGCATCACAATCAAACGCGGGCGCCAGCTTGGCGTAACGCGAGGACCTCCCTGTCGCTACCTGGCAGAGGGAGCCCAGCGTAAACACGGCAGTCTTTTGAACTCACAGGTCAGCTATATGACTCTTCCAGGTGCGCCGTGACATGCATGCAAGGGCACGGGTGGGAAAAACACCACGGTGAACTAGCAAGCGTTGCCCCCACACAGGAAACAGGGAAGCTTGAAGGTGTGCAAATGTGCTTTGACCATCTGAATGGAGGCTCTGTGCACATGGGCCCAGAAGTCAACAGTGGTAGGATCATGCGTTGCTAGACTAGGTCCACACATGGTGGTTGCACTCCAGTCATTTTAATCTTTAACCCCCACATGTCAGCGATCGATAATCTACACGTTCCTGCCCTGTGTATCATATGTGCCAGCTGCAACAAACAATGAAGATGTCTCCCAAAGATCTGCCCAAATTTTACCTTTCCCATGTGTGTCTTTCAATTCCTAAATAGAAGTAAATTATTAGATCATGGAATTATTTTGACTTTTTCTGTCTGGAAATTCTGCAGGAACGATCCTGCGCCAGGCTGGGCCTCCTCACCCCATCCAGAGGACAACAGTTGGACCTCTACCAGGAGCAGGAGCCCGGTATCTCCTTGGGGGGAAGACAACTCCCCAAACTTTGATTTTGTACAAAACTTTTGCAAGGCTAAAGCTAAGTAGATATGTTTCTTGCTTGGCGCATAACAGTGAAATAATTAAAGATTACCCGGTGCAGGTATTGTTAAGAAGCTATGCCTCCAGCTTGCTTACTTATCAAGCCTGCATCATAGCAGTAGGACGTCAGAGATGACCGAGGGAAAAAAAAATGACGCTGTGGAAGCCAGACCATGACAGAATGAAGTCATTGGTAGCTGCATTGCAGGAATTGCCATGGCATGAGCAGGCCTCTTAAGCCTGAAAGAACATGTATGTACTGGCAGCACTCTCATTATGTCCCCCACCCGCCCGCCCGCCAAGCCCGCCCGCCCGCCCGCCCGCCCGCCCGCTTGCCCGCCCTTCCGCCCTCATGCCCTCCCGCCCATGAGTCCTCCACCCTTCTATCTCACCTTGAGCATGTTCAGCGCATCGGGGAATGAGCGCAGGGACGGGATGACCAGCATGGCACCCCAGCGCACAGGGGAGACAGCACCCGAGCCGTTGCTTCCCCCCGCAACCCCAGTGCCAAATATGGATGCCGACGCGCCCTTTGTTTTGTCACCATTGTCAGTGGCTGCCGCCTGCTGGCCCTTGCGCGGGGAGGCAGCGTCCGCGATGGGATGTAGGCCGTTGCCATTTGCCTGAGGGGTTGCTCCCCCGGTAGTGACCTTGGATCCGCCCGCTGAGACCTGCACAGTGGCCCCCCACGAGGAAGCCGCCATGCACCCCCAGGCACGGTCAACCTGGTGCCACGGCTAGTGTTGTGCTACGGTTTCAGAGTGCTTGAGCACAGCCAGAACAGGATCCATGGTAGTCCATGAATAAGGCAAACGTTTCATGGGATGGATTGATTAAATTAACGTTTCTGATCAACAGATCAAATATTGATAGTGCCCCAATGGAGGCCACGGGGCACAAACAAGCACTTAAAACACCCGCGATGTACGTGAGTCACGAGGGAAATCTCCCGCAGTCTAGAGAAGCGTGCGTGCAACTAGATGCTTAGCAAAAGACCAACCGGCCGATACGCTGACACATGTACGACAAGAACCTTGGGCCCACTCCATGGCCAAGTTTACCCTCCGTGGCAGTTTTGCCTTCATTGATAGTACCGAAGCAGCATGCTTATTCGAGACAATTAGTACTTCGCTACCGGTAGGTATGCCCCAGCTCTCCCATGCTCTTGTCTTCATTTCCTTGGTCTCATGATTCGGGGTCTCTCAGTCTCTCCTTCCCTCATTCTACCCCTCATGCCACCCTGCGACAGCCGCAAGCTGCAAACGCTACATGATACCTGGCTGCAGGGCAAAGCTGTCACACCACCCTCCCCAGGAACAGCCCGGTGCGGTCACAGTTCAGAACCCACTCTGCATGCTAACATGCCCTGACAAGCCAGCATACTGTCGCTGTGAATGGTGGACCTGGGTACACCCAGGGACCTGGGCGCTGGGTGTACCCCAGGGTTATCCCTGTCCAGCACAAGCCCGAGGTTGCATCGCCAGACAAGGTATCAACGACCATGATGGAGCGTTCGGATCTCATCGACCAGTTTGGACCCACTGCAAGACGTCCGCTGCGTATTCCTTACCTCGGCCTCCGCCTGCCGAGGCGCAGTTGATGCGCCCATGGCCGCGGCTGAGGAAGGCTTAAGCTTCCAGAAGGCAAGCACGGCGTTGTTGCCTCGCTGCACACGCACGCCCGACTCTAGCGGCTGCTACGCGCACGCATGGACGAACGAGTGAACAACCACACACGATCAAGAGATGCATTATGCGAATGGAACGCAAGGCATTACCAGAGCCTGTACAGGCATAGCATCCACTCGCCCACTACTACTTGCGCAAGTGACTTTTGCCCTACTTACTTTCAGTGACCTTCAACTGGTGTCAGCAAGAGCCATACACCCCGCCAAAACCAGCTTGGCCCAGCCACACAAAACCTGGTTTCGCGAGCGGGGTGGCAGCTGGCCCTAGGTTCCCCATTGGGGTCCTGCCCGCTCCTCATTATTTATTCTTTAAGGTCTTCTGCCAAACATTGAAGCCCGTGAAATAACCCAATAACAGCAGACGAGGATGTGCTTTGCTTACTAAACAGTGTAGGTCCCTGGCAAGAAAAAAACCCATGCAAACCCAGATATCTGTCCCCTCCCTGTCGCGGCTTTGAGTAAACCCCCAGCCAGTCTGGCACGCACCCACCTTGTGTGAAGCAACACTCGCCAATTTCCCACGCACCTGCTCGCCTAGTAGTTTCTGCGCGCACAACAATCCACCCACCTTGCTAGCGCACCCACTGTGCGGGCAGGCATTCACCCACCCACCAAGTGCCCACCCACCCACCCACCCACCCACCCACCCACCCACCCACCCACCCACCCACCCACCCACCCACCCACCCACCCACCCACCCACCCACCCGCCCGCCGCCCGCCCACCCGCCCGCCCGCCCGCCCGCCCGCCCGCCCGCCCGCCCGCCCGCCCGCCCGCCCGCCCGCCCGCCGCCCGCCCGCCGCCCGCCCGCCCGCCCGCCCGCGCCGCCCGCCCGCCCGCCCGCCGCCCGCCCGCCCGCCCGCCCGCCCGCCCGCCCGCCCGCCGCCCACCCACCCACCCACCCACCCACCCACCCACCAACCCACCCACCCACCCACCCACCAAGTGCTCAGGCACCCACCTGGTACAGCCGCCGGATGTAGGTCTCGATTGCACGCGCCTGCACCTGCGTGTCCGGATGGTCAAAGAGCCCCTCCAGCGCATCCTCCACCGGCAGGTGCGAGCTGACGAGCGACTTGATGCGCTCAGGCAGGCTGGACAGGCGGGCCACGTCCTCCAGGTCTAGGAAGGAGAAGTCGGAGGCCGGCCGGATGGTGCCAGATGCCAGAGTGGGCGGCAGCGGCGTGGTGAGAGCGTGCTGTAAGGGCCCGCGCACGTGGCGCCCGCGCTCGCCCACGGGTGTGTCAAGGAGGCAGCGCATGATGTTGGAGGCCAGGCGGTTGAGGTGGATGTCCTCCAGCAGCAGCGAGGCTCGTTGCGCCACCTGGCGGCGTGGTAGTGGTTGCACCAAAGCGCACACACGAAAGTGTATGAATGCACTCAATGGGAGGGCATGGCATGCTGAAGCCGCCACCGCAGAAGCTCAACAACAGCGCCAGAGGCATGCACCGGCCGTGGCAGCTGCATCAGTCTGCGGCAGTCAATTTGTGCCATGACACACAAACGCTGCTCAAGAAATCCTAGACATGCATCTTAGCAAGCAACTACAAGGAAAACCGTCATGCTGCTCTTGCCTGGCTAGTGCCATCCCTCCCTTGGCGTTTTCTGTGTGTAGCACTGGCAGCGATGGCAGTGCTGTCGCTGTCACTGTGACTGCGGCCGCAAACCAGGGGAAGAACGGGGCGGTGGCCGGCCCAATGACGACAGTTGATACTCATTATGACGACTGATGACATGAATGCGATGTGGGCAAGCCCATTCATGCCCATTCATGAATCCATGGGTATGGCTGGTTGCCAGGCAAGCCCGGCTGTTGCTGTGAAGGTTATCTCACCTAAGGCCAGGCAGTCATGGTAAAATATGTCCTTTGCTTTGCAAAACTATGAGCCATTGTATTTCTTCCCTGTTCCTTCGGACTGCATCAGGCGGCATGAATATACCTCTCTGCACTCGGCCTGCATGAAACTACCTCAGATAATTTTATTGTGTTCATGTGCATACCTCTGCGCACTGGGTCTGCATGAGGCCCGCGAAGCGCTCTAGCTGGGACTCGAAGCGAGACGGAAACGGCATGACCACGGCAGACATGAGCTGCACCACGAGCTCGTTCTTCTTCTTCACACCCTGCTCACAGATGTCACACGTGTGGCCGCCACGATGACAGCAGAAGGAGCCAGGTAACACCCGCCCGCACGTGACGCGAGGTCAGCGGGTCAATGCTCGCTGGTAATCCCAGGCATTATTACTCCCGAGCTTTGTCCAGCAGAGCTAAAGTGATTTATGTTATTCCATTCACTGGCAAGGCTGCCACCAGCACGCAACGCAGCCATGCCAGTCCATGTCATCATGCAACCAGGGGACTAGCAACCAGGAGACATAATCCTGCATTCGTGGAGATGCATTTGGGGAGAGAGCAAACAGAGGCAGCAGCGCCACTCTTGCCTAGGGGCACGCCATATCTGATCCGGGCGTACCTGACACCCTTCCAAAGCCATCATTCCATCATGACATGCACTGCCACTCCACGACTCCAGGCGGGCGTGCTTTTGCTTGCTGTTATTGCACGCAGCAAACCAACGGTGAGCCCAAATTCTGCACATTGACGCATAAACCCCATACAACAAAACCCAGCCCCATTATCTTGCCCCATCCCCCCCATCCTTCCTTGCCTGGATCCCTTCTACCCTGGTCAGCTCGCGTGTAACACGGGGAGTAGGTGTGTGGCCTCGGTCGCCCACCTCACCTGGTGCGAGACCACCACGTTGACGACCTGCGCCAGGTCCTCGCGGTACTGCTCACGCAGCTTCTCGATCACGTCCACCTCGCTGGGCGACGCGGCAAACAGCTCCTCCACCTGGGGCACCCAGGCCATAGTGAGGGGGCCGAGGTGGGGGTGGGGGAAGGGGTGGACAGGATTGTAACATGTCATGATACTGCAATACAAGATGTCCTTCGTCCATGGCTTTCCATGGGGCTACGTAATGCACCAAGTGGGTATGATGGCAGACGTGACGACCCTTGAACTGGGATGGGGCAACCCCTTCATGCGGGAGAGGATGCATTCGCTGACAAATTGCCCCATGAACTCAAAAATGAGGAACTTGCGCTCCAAGGCAGCGCACAGTCCATAACTTGATACTTGGATACTGCTCGCGCAATATGCAGTGGCTTCTCACAGCGGCCGCTAGACACGACGACCAAGAGTGCAACGAGCACTTCATGTTAGAAGCATCAGCTGCAGCTCCTAAGGGAATAAGCAATATAATCTAGTGATTCAGGTGAGAGCCAGTAAATGGCAAGGTAGAAAAAGTTATGAAGTCCTCAAGAAGCCAGCTTTAACACCTCATGCAACACCACGATGTAGTTGCTAGTCCAACGGCCAGATTGGTCCTTTGAAAGCACCTGCGGCTTACCTGCACATGAATAGCAACCACATGACTGGAGATACTTCTCACGCCGTCAAACGTAGTAGTAGCATACAACCAGTGGAAGCAGCCACGCACCTTGAGGTACTCCTCCAGCAGACCGTCGACCACCTGATAGACGAACTCGTCGCGGCCAGACGCGTACGGTGCCAGCAGCGTCATCAGAGGGTCCACCAGCCGGCGGCGCGCCATGCGGGTCTCCTCGTCCGCACAGCTGTTGATGTAGTCAAGCAGCGCGCTCTGGGCAAAGGGGGGGGGGGGAAGGGGCACATCGTACATCATACCATGAAGTTAAGATGTAGTCTACCAGCGCGCTCTGGATGAGAGGAAACGCATATATCGTGCACTCAGTATTGTCACTCAATACTAACCATGTTCTGTCAACACTAGGGTATTTTATCCAACGTGATAGGAAGCACGGGTGACAAGCGTATGGGACGGAAATTTGAGTAACAATGCCCACGCTGGTTGATTGCCTAAAAGTGCATAGACGTGATCAATGTCCCTAGAACGATTGTTGTGGTTTACTTAACTGCTATACCGAGATGACATTCCAAATAAAAATATTGGGACAATCTGGAGATATCTTTATTAGAAATCTAGAGATGCAAACACCCTCAAGATAGTGCAAAAGTGCAAAAGAGCCAACTTGTAGCTGATAACAAAATGTTTAGGAACTGTTAGATAACCATGAAGTATATCAAACCTTAAAACATCTGCATACCATGCATAAATTTAGCACAACAGAGAGATAGGCAGGTGGGGCAAAGGAGGGGCAGGGGATCACATCAGCAGCGTTGCTTGATTCTTAAATCACGATGAGGCAAGACCTCGTCAGGCTGGGATGTGGCTTACCATGACTTGCGTTGGGTAACCGTGCATGCTCAAGGCTTGCAAGTAAGGGTGAGCAGGCCTCATTGGGGAAAGGGCTGGAAGCCAAGATTATTATGCGCCCGTAACAACAACACCTAGGAACTTGTACCCCGGCAGCCGTGGCTTAGAGTGCAGGGACCCCCACCAAGATGTCAGTGCACATCTAGGCTTCAACAGGGCTTTAATAAATAGTGCTGTTGCCCAACGGGACATCAAGAGTGCAAGGTCCACGAAAGGCGATGCACTATATGCTACGAAGTGAGGTAGCCTGCCTCGAGCCGTTGGAATGGCATCACCGCCTAGGCCAACCACCTATGGCACATCAGGTTCCGTCACGGCTGCCATCCTACTAAACTTAAAACCTTGTTGCCATGCCAGGCAATGATCGCATGGGAACCCAGGGCTTACGTGGCCCACATACCAGCAGGGCCTGTGCTGGGAAGTCGACCTCCTGCCCGGGGCTCAGTGTTGACCACCCCTTGCCAACGCCCTGCGCGGCCACATGCCGGTCGCTGGTGCTGTTGTTGTCGCTGGCGTCGGCAACCATGGCCTCGCTGCTAGCCCCGCCCTCGCCGTAGCCGTGGATAGCGGCCGCGTACATGTCAACGATGTCGTCCAGCTCCGCCATCAGGCTGCCAGGTGGCGCGTATGTGGCGATCGGGTGGTGGACCATAGAAGCGGATTAGATTACAGACTGTATTAGCAGATTAGCGATCCTTGCACATCCCATGTCACCCGCTCACCATGGGCGCAAGTGAGGTATTAAAACATGGTTGGGTTATCAAGAGGGCAAGCACACATTTGAGGATTCACGCTTGCACAGGGTGCCATGTGCATGTAGTTGTCACTACTCGAACGCACGTGGAACCGTGGGAACATCATTACACTCATCTCCAAACGATTTTGAAAATGCCAGCAAGGGAATAGACAGTCTTGCAGGCATGAGGGCGCATGGTGCAGCCTGGAGCTACAAACGACCCTGGATTTACGCCACAACCCACCCACCCACCCACCCACCCACCCACCCGCCCACCCGCCCACCCACCCACCCACCCACCCACCCACCCACCCACCCACCCACCCACCACCCACCCACCCACCCACCCACCCACCCACCACCCACCCACCCACCCACCCACCCACCACCCACCCACCCACCCACCCACCCACCACCCACCCACCCACCCACCCACCCACCCACCCACCCACCCACCCACCCACCCACCCACCCACCCACCCACCCACCCACCCACCCACCCACCCACCCACCCACCCACCCACCCACCCACCCACCCACCCACCCACCCACCCTTGTTCATAGTCTCAATCAATCCCCCCCCCCCCCGCCCCCCCCCCTCTCTCTCTCTGTGTGTCTGTCTGTCTGTCTGTCTGTCTGTCTGTCCGTCCGTCTGTCTGTCTGTCTGTCTGTCTGTCTGTCTGTCTGTCTGTCTGTCTGTCTGTCTGTCTGTCTGTCTGTCTGTCTGTCTGTCTGTCTGTCTGTCTGTCTGTGTCTCTCTGTCTCTGTCTCTGTCTCTCTCTCCCCCCCCCCCCCCCCCATCTCTCTCTCCATCTCTCTTCCCCCGCTCTGCTTGCCTCCGTGTCTCTCTCTCTTCCTCTTCCCCCCCCTCCCCTCTCCCTACGCTCCTCCCCCCCATTTTCCCCTCCCCTGCCTTGATTGATGGGCACACACACGTGCCCACGCTTGCACGAGCATGCACCTACGCACGCACCACGAGGGCAGGCGCGAGGCGAGCACGCCCGTGAGCTCGTGCCACTGCAGCAGTGGGAGCTGCGGGTCCTTGCAGCACTCGAGCAGGTTGGCCACCACCAGCGACACGTCGTTGTCGTACCCACACAGCACGTTGCGCGCCGCGTCAATCGCCGCGCTGCAGCGCAGGTGGACCTTGGCCGCCGCTACCGTGGGCGGGCCCAGCTCAGGGAACGGCTTCTCATTGTCTTTAACCGCCACCTGTCCCGCAGCGTCGTCAAGCTCGAGCCGCGCTATCAGGTCGCCCACGCTCACCGAGGCGCCTTCTGGGACCTATGTACAACGCCGACCATTTGATCCAAGGAGGCATATGTGTGTACTCAGAAAACGTGTATGCTACAAATATACATATTATATGTTCATTGAGATTGTTACGTTCATTACTACAATATATATTTTCATTGACCATGATAAGTTATACTACTATGTGTATATATACGTGGAGTATAAAAGAATCCCGGTCTGGTACTGGCAACAGCGCCTATCTCCAGCGCTCACCTGCACAGTGGCGGACGTGTTGTTTCTCCGCATCCGGGCCGACTTTATTCTGGCCCAGGTGGTTTGAATGTACTCAGGGCCCTCCGGCGGGCTGGCAGCACTGGTGCCTGCCTGTAATTCTCTGCTGTACATTGGCTCGTGATTGTTATTCGCTTGTTGCTATCTTGTGCTTTACTTGCGTTACCTGTCTCATTCTTTTTTTTTTTTTCAACGAATATGCATCGATGTAGACTACCAAATGATTACCACTGGACAGCAGCATCAAACTATTGACATTGGACACAATAACCTGCAGAAGCAAGTCGACACGTTCAGCAACTCCCCTAGCAGCATCAGCAACGTAGACATCAAGAAATGGAAAGTACATTCTGTGAATATTTCTATAATCGCGGCGTACTATCCAATGAAGCAGGAGATGCAGGTATTTGCGTGCACCATGCAGTGTATGCTTTACAATAGTTTTGCAACTAAATGGTGACGTAGGCAGACACGGCTGACAAGGACGTGGCCTCACAACTGCTTGGTGAGGACCCAACAGTGGCAGAAGTACTACTTCTATCTTATCTATCATCATAATAGTGCTCCTACTATGATAGCAAAAATACTATGATAAGGCGACAGAAACATTACTGGGAGGAAAACAACTGCAACAGGTCCCCATCGGTACAAGGAGAAAGTCAAGGGGCGCGAGCATTGTAGGTAAGTTCTCAGACCAGTGAGATAATGAACTTTCCAAGTCTGCCTCCTAGTCAGTATCCACCTTGGGAGCGCTCTACACCGCATTACACGTTTAAATATGTCGTGCTCCCATAAACAGCTGGACCCATAACAGCTGCTCCCATCAACAGGCCTCCTGCTCCCTGCTGTACATTGCTACGCTGCTAGACTTGGCACACTTAACGATGCTGCAAATCTATAGCATGTACCTCGTAAATTTGCCCAACATATAGCCTGCTGCCGCCTATTTACTGCAACTGGGTAGCAGTCGTCGGTACCTTGGGTCCTTAGCTTCCCCAAGCTGACAATGGTTAAGTTCATTGTCTGGTACGAAGCAACCACCATCCCAGCGACCATTACACCCAGATGCTTCACCACCGGGGGCAAGCCCTGCGAATCGTCAATATGCACCACACTAGTAACAACATATTCTATGCACAAGTTACAAGAAATCAATTGCAATCCGCAATGGCAATGACCCGCAAGGATGCATGTGTTACTCAGGCATTCAGCAAGAAAAGAAGATCAATGCAGGGGGCTGAGGAAGCGGGAGAAAGCAGGTGCAGCGAACAATGCCGCAGGGAAGCCCAGGGACAAATTTGTCTGACAGCTAATCCAGGGATCACGGAATTAAGATGGCCACCATCACCACACCTGCATAGTACCGGCGGGGCTAGCCTACCTGGAAGATGATCTTGCCTCCTGCCAGGGTGACCAGCGGCATGCACATCTTCATGACCTCCACCTCCGCATAAGGCTGGTTGGCCCCAACACGGCTGCCGTCCGGGACCAGGTAGCTGTGGCAGAGGGGAAATCCACACAGGCGAGTGGAAGAATGAGACAAATGAGAGAGAGAAGGCGAAGTATACATACTACTATGAATAGACTAGAGATAGATAGGGGGCAAGAGAGAAAAGGACATGGATAGAACATGAGAGAGCGTGTTACATAAAAATTTTACTTTGGGGGCAAAAGCTTAAGGAATGAAGCTGCTGGCCATTGGCATGGAGGAATCAGCCTTAACAGGTCATGAGTATGCCTAAAATTGAACCAAAATTAAAAGGACTCTGTACAAAAAGCCAGAAACCAAGCTGAACCACCTGAGGCAGGTGCATCAAACAGGAGCTGCGCACCATGCTAAAAGGCCTTTGTTGTTACAGCAAGAAATAGGAAGTTTGTCAACAAGGTCTCCTCATACCCGCAAACCTTGCACCAACAGCACAGTCCGGACACAGCATTCCCCCTGTCACGCTGGCCCCAGTGCAAGACCATCCGCAACACCCAACACGCGTGCCCACCCACGTATGCCCACCCTCCCACCGGATAATCTTGCCGCTGGTTGCCGCCACGAGGCGCGAGGGGTCCTTCTCCGACTCCAGCAGGCAGGTGCGGCCGTTGATGAGCAGTCGCGTGCCCATGCCGTCCTGCTCTGCGTACACCTGGAACCCACGGATCGGCCGGCCATGAACCAGGCAGGTTAGAGGCACGCGCGAGGCAGGGGCAGCATAAGTGGGAGTCCGTCGTACACTTGACAGATCACCCGTAGGGCAAATCACGTACGCAATAAGGGAGGCAGTTCTTGGGGATCCTGTACTACCTATATACCATGAGCATGTCCAAGACTCCTCGATGCACCTGGTGCAGCTTAGACCCTACATCCTAAACCCTAATGAGCTAAAAGCACGTAGACTGCGTCACGTGGGTACTAATTAATAAACTGGAACCTTCCCCTATACAAAACGAGGAGGGACGGCAGCTTGCTTTCTCACTGCCTCACGTGGGCAGGCCTCGGAGGACTTTCTCTGCATTATGGTGCAGCCGCCACTGTGGGTGCATGTACATCAGGAGGTAGCAAAAGCATAGCGGATGCAGTAAGGCTGCCCCATCGATCGTCCAGAGGCCAGAGATAGGCTTGGAACTCTCTGAGAGCTGACGTTTTGGGAAAATGTCAAGGCCTCTCCCAGAGCCTGAGGAGTTTAGGGGCACACCAAGGTTCACCCACAACCCTAAACCCTAGACCCTAAACCCTAAACTAAGGCTTCAAGATACACCAGGTGCATTTGAGACCCTGCACTCAAAACCCTGCACCACACAACCTAAATTCATGATCCCGTACTTATGTGTGCATGAAGTTGTAATCCCATGCACGAGCAGCACTTGGGTGTCGTGTTTGACACTGCCTTGATGATTATGCCAGCTGGCACACAATTCCGTGACTCCATACCGGTGCACCCACCATGTCGCAAGCGATATAACATCTCCAGTGCCTTACAATGCAGGATGAGTCCATTGGAATTCGCCACACCTTAGAGACAGCACAACTACCTGGTCCTCTTGGAATGTGCGCTGCTTCCACCGGGCACAGCAACATATACTTTCTGGGTGTCCGACGCTGTTACCCTGCGCTCCACTTCTACCCTCTCCCATCTCATCCATGGTACATCAAAGTCAGGCACACGCATCACATGTCGCCGTGCATGCACCGTGATAGAGCCTTGTCCCAACTCATGCCCCACTGCATCGCATGTGCGCGCACGCACCACGTTGCTGTTGCCGTCCAGCTGCACCAGCAGGCCGCGGTCGCGCAGCTGCCGCACCTCCGCCTGCACCGAGGGGGAGCCCTTCATGTGCAGCAGGAAGCGCACGGGGCTCTGGCGCGACACCTGCAGGGAAATGTTTGGCAGTAACAGGCTGAACTTGGCTTGCCTTATACTAGTGGCTTTTATCAACACGAGTCTAGGTCGGCAGGATGCAAGACATGCTGTCCAAAGTTGTCTGTTGTGCACGTGGTGGTAAATAAGAAGGCTAAAGGAGAGCCTCCAGGAGCCGAGGGATCGCCATCAGGAATTTTGCCTTGTGGAGCCGGTGCTAACATGCTGTAATTGAACGTCCTTGCAGCAAATAAACACACCAACATGCCACCAAACGACGAACATCCATCACAACTCAGTCAGTCAAACCCAACCGTACCCCACAAGAACGTAGAAATAATACACTTGCGCCTGGGCGTGTGCAGGGAAGCTGGATGGCTCACACAAAAGTCAGATAACCCCTTAGCTGACCGCAGACCACCCTGCCCATCCTGTACTCGTAACGGGACATGGTATGTAGTCATTGAGAGCCCATAAAATGGTCACCACTGTGGGGAGAGGGGGGGCCGGTGGGTTCACTGGGTAGAACTTTCAGAACACATGACAGTGCCTGGAAACAAATCTATGCCATGATGTTGCGACACAAGTAAACGCCCCTTGATGGGTCAGGCGATGTTGCTACACTCGCGCTGGCGCCACCCAGCACCCACTTGTCCGTACTGCGGTAAACTGCCACCCACCTCGACCGTGCACATGAAACCGTTAATAGTATGTGTGCTTGTGCCTGCTTATGCTTACCTACTAGCTCTATCAACGCGTACATGCTCCACCCACCTCGACCGTGTACTTGACGCCGTCGATGACCATCTTGGCACACGTGTAGGTGAAGGTGACCGACTGGGGCGGGATCTGCCCCTTCTCCAGGTACCCCACGTACTCGCACACGACCATGGCCTCCTCGTTAGTGGCAACTGTCATCGCGCCGCAGATGACCGACAGGTACCACGGCGGCCGCTCGCTCTGCAGACAGGGAGTATTCCAGAGGCAACCATGAACACCACGCCATTGGTCAGCATGGCAGGCCAAGGTAATGCCAGAACATCAGCTGGTGCAGGCGATGATTTGGTAGATACTAGCAAATTTTGTGCATACTTGCAACAGCACAGGGAATGTAAGGCTTGAGCTTGAGATAAATCATGAAAAAAGGAATCAAACTCCGCTTACCCTTGCGTCCTGCGCTTCCTGCTGGTAGTACTAGCATTCAGGGCTGCACGAGCTATGTCTGAATATGATAAGATATGCTGGGTGGGGGCTGCATTCTGGTGTGGAATCTCCTGTATTGCATTTTCCCTTGCTAGGCCCCCTCCAAAGACAAATTTCCCAAAATGCCATACACGAGGCCCGCAGTGCCAGAACAAATCTGCAAGCGCTAGCCTGAATGGCAAAAAAAAACACATAATACATTCAATCATAACCATGAGGACCAGCTACAGGCATATTTGGGGGAGGGGCAGAAGGAGCGATCCCTGTATTACTGGGTGGGAAACCTGAAACCTGTGAAAGCCACCCAGCCATGCGACGCACCTGCACCTTCTTGCGAATGCGTTCGTCCAGCCAGCCGGTGTGGAAGCGGTTCTTCTGGAAGTCTTCCGTCTGCGCAAGGTGCACGCAAGAGGAAAACGTCCAGAGAGGGAGGGGGGGAAGAGGGCGAAAAGGTCAAGCCACGCTAAAGGAGCTCTGTGTGTGCACGCGCGTTTTTGCTTTTGCGCATGTGTGTGCACGCACACTTGCACAGGTAAACTTGCCCAATCATTCAAAAAAAGGATCCCAAGCACTGCAAATCCTGTTTAATGGCAGCGCAGCTGCACAAAGGGAAATTGGCTCTCCAAACAAGCATTGAGAGGCACACCGGCTCATGCCACATTTCTATCCGGGACGCAACTGAGCAGGCATGTTGAGACGTACGAACATTCTGAGCCAACCAGCCACGGAGCCCCGCCAGTTCCGACAGGTCTACACACGCACAGACCGCGTGGTGCGCTGCGGGGTACTGGAGGTGCTAGGAAAGGATCAGAATGAGGGTGAAAACAAGGGATGTGAAAGCAAGGACAACATCAGCCCATGCAAGGGTCACTGTTCGCGAAAGCCCATCAGCGGGATGAAAGGATGCCAGCCGTTCTACTTTCCCTGCAACTTGACGTAGTCAAAGTCTACTCGTATTTCCCAATTCCAGTGCAAATGGCGTGTGCCAAAAACCATGCACACCCTGCACTCCCCTGGTCGCTGGAACCATGCAAACATGGCCCATGAAGCATGCTATTACAATAACTAGTAAGATTTTGTAAGGAAAGTGTAGGGGTGCCACCATGCCCGCGCGCCCACCTGGACCAGGTCCATGCTGTAGTCCACATTGGTGCGGATCTCGCCGCGAATGGCTAAGTCCTTGAGCGCGAGCACCATCGCGCCAGATGCTGCCGCGCGCGTCTTGCCAAACGCAAACAGGTGGCCAAACTGCGAGTCGCTGAACTCATGGATGCCTGCAACGTCCGGCCCATGGGTGGCGCGATGGGAGAGGTTTCCGGGGTAAGCGCCGTCATGGATCAGCATGGGGCTAAGCCAGACAAGAGAGGCATTACCCAGCAAACAACTACATATGCAATTGCTGAGAGGTAGTATGTACACCGGTGCGGACTGTACGGTCACTTTTCCTACATGGATTGCTGCGCAAAGTAGCAGCCCAGCATCCAGCGTGTGACCCACCTGCGCCTTGACTTGTCAGCAGTGACTTCCAGGCTGCATCTCCTCTTCTGGTAATGGAGACTGGCAGGTGGGCACAGAGGAAGGGGGCCAGGGGAATCTGCAGGGGGACGATGCATTTGCTCTCTGTAATGTCGTGCTGTTCTTGATTCGTTGCCGTTGACAGACAACCATTCCCCTACGCCTTGATTTGCTTGCAAGGGATCTTTAGAACAGCCGCCAGCTGGTCACGAGGATGCAACACTACTACGTACAATTACAGGGGAAGGGACGACGCAGCTAAACTGCCCACTCCAAATTAGGTCCGACCTGGCTCTGTCAGACGTGAAGCGAGCTCCAAAATCGCCCCGCCGCCAGAATTTTCTAAAAGGTGTGCGCTCAAGTTGGCTTTCTGAAGACGGCGCGATGAAAATAGAACCGGAGTGCGCTCGACAAACACACCCGGCGCCTGGTTTTCAGGAAAGGTGCGCGCTCACCGTGAGACTAGGTATTGGTCCGGCGCTTTGGCTTACATCCCGGAGTGAGGTACTCGTGGACGTACTAATGCACATATACATACCACGGTTATTATACGGTCATAATTTATAGGACACGTGGCGAAACTGGGAGTGATCTTGGTGGCGTCAGATACAAGTCCTGACTGTGCCGACTACATCCCTAGCGTATAATGCCCTGTGTCACACGTCCAACGTGCACTCCGTTTCGCCCCAACGGACCCATTTTGGCAAAGGTGTACGCTCAGCCATTTTTCACTTTGGCTGGTGACGGACGGCGCTGGATGGCACAAAAAGGTGTGCGCTCAAGTAGCAAAATAGGGGGGGGTATGTCCCCCCCCCTACAATTACTACTACATAAACTTTCCACACCCTGGTGCCACCTAGCAAGAGTCGTCATGCAAGCAAGCGCTGGATTACAGAGGCAGCTGCTTTGAGGAGATACCAAAGGCTCGGAAGGTCTGCGGGGCCACTTGCTACCAGGGGAACAGGGGAGCACCCTCAGAAGTTATTTGGCCCCGCAGAAGCTCCAACAGTTCTGACGACTTAATAATGACGGATCCATACGGATGCATCGCGCATGTAACAGAGTGGCTCGTGTACTTGTCGGCATCGCGAAGGCACTCACCGCCGCTGGCCTTGACGCTGAAGTAGCCCCACACGTCGGGTGTGGAGCGAAAGTTGAGCTCCTGGATCATGCCGCATGTCGGCCGGAAGCCGTCGTTGGTGTCCTCGCTGGTAATACGCGCCGCGATGCAGTGTCGCAGCGGAGGGATCGGGTCCACCCGGTCAAAGTCGATCGGGCCCACGCTGTCGCGGTCGGCACGGAAGAGTGTCCGCAGCTCGGGGATGGCGTGGAGGGGCACGCCCATGCCGATGAGTACCTGGCAGGAGGGCAGGTTGACGCCCGTGATGGACTCGGTCACTGGGTGCTCCACCTGCGCTCACAATGGATGCGTTATAGCAAGGCACTTCAGCTACAAATAGAATGGCGCATTGTGGGTGCTCCACCTGGCAGCAACGGGTTAGGTGTACGCACAGCCGTTGAGGGGGCGGGAGAAGGGCGGGGAGATTTGTAAACCGTCAGCATTCACCTCTATCCATTTAAGCCACGTGGGGCCACCCCACCCTGTCAAGAAACGTGGACTCATTTATAGGCAGTTCCAAAAGACGGAAGGCGATCAAGGCCATGCGTCAAGGCTCAGACTTTCTAAAAGAGGGATGACATCTCGCGGGCATATGATGCGTTAAAATAGTTATTGTTGGGTGCATGGTGATGGGGAGGCAACCCCACCATCGCCCATGTCCTGCTGACGACAGTCATGTTCACTGACAACTCCGGTAGGCACCGCCAACAATCCTAATCGGGGCCCAGCCACTGTCGACATCCAAGCAACACTCGCATGTGGTGGCCACGCACAGGGCTCTGGCATTGCCAGTCAGGTCTACAAAGCAGGCATTCAACCCCCTGAGAAACGATGTCTTCTAAAGGTGCAGTGTCCATATTGATGTTAGTTACAACATGTCAACCTTTTACATTGGTAGGCCATAGAGCCCAATGTCAAGTGCTTTTCAGCCCTATATACAACATGGAATGGGAAAAGCTGCTCACCAGTTTCAACGACCGCAGAGCAGACCGCTCAGTTAATCAAGCATACACAATGGAAGAGTGGAACAATAACGCCCATCATTGTGACGTCATGCACGTCCACCAGAGCATGGATGTTACAGAGGCCAGTGAGCCAAGGAGCTGGGAAGGCACGGTCCCTAGATGGCGTCCCTATAGTCTACCTATAGCGTCCCTCTAGTATCCCTATAGCATCCCATGATGTTCCTTGCCTGCAGCCGCGGGTTAAGTTCCAAAAAGTAGAACTCCTTCTGCTCGATGCTGTACAGGAACTCGACGGTGGCAGCCCCCACATAGCCCGTGGAGCGCGCCAGGCGGCACGCGCTGCGCTCCAGCTCGCGCCACTCCTCCAGGGACACCTGGGGGGCACGCGGCCATGATGGCATCAGAGCCCACGAATGCAACGAGGTACAAACTCTTAAAACATTGCTACGCAATCAATACTTCATTTGAAAGGTGATGGTCGGATGAGAGCAGCACCATAAAACCCATTCCAGGCATGCTGTTGCCGTCGAATCCGATCCAACCAATGGCAGGCACTGGCACCCCACCTTTAGGCCATGGCAGCCCCCCATTTAGCCAGGAAGGACTCAGCTGCTGCGTATGCCATCCACCCTACCCTTGGCACCTCCTTGCCTGGTCCAGACAACAGACTGCAACCGACCACTTCAAGCCTAGCACGGTAGCCTTACCATCCATGCACTTCCACGCAAACATGCTAATCATCTCAACTACTGTGGGCTCACTCCCCTACGAGCGTGAGAGGCCTTGGACCAAGCCAAGGTGGATCCGCCGTTACTGTGGGAGGAAATGCTAGCTATTGTCATCAATATTGTCATTATTATCATCAGTGTCATTAGCATCATCAGTGTCATTATCATTATCATTTCCTGCCTGCAAATGCGCACAGACCAGCTCCAGCGTCCCGGGCTGATCTGACGCATCTGCCTCAACGCCACGAATTGCCCTCTCCAGCATGTGGCGGTGCGCAACGTGCCGTACGTGTGCATGTTGGGCCCCTCGCGTCCAAAGATGTACGCGGCTTCCTTCCTTGTCCGTACATGCCAACACTTGCCTCCCAGCTCCCCTTGCCCACGCACCACGGTGATGGGCCCCTCTTCGATGATCTTCTGGTGCCGACGCTGGATGCTGCAGTCGCGCCCGTGCAGCGCTGCCACGTTGCCGTAGTTGTCCGCCAGCAGCTGCACCTCCAGGTGGCGGCATAGGGGGGCCACCTTCATTATGAATACGGGCGAGCCAGTCACCTCCGCAAACACCTGCCGCGAGGGGAGGAAGGGGCAAGGGGCAAGCAGCAGGGGGCAAAGGGCATGGGGCAGAGGGCATATGGACAAGATGCAGAGGGGTGCGGGGAAGTGTGGGAGACGACAAAAGGGTAAAGAAAGGGAACTAATAAGAATGTGACTTAACATATGCCCTGTCAGGCAAACCACAGAGCAGGGAGGCCAAATAAGGGAGGACAAGGGAAGCATGTAATACAGGGCAGCCAACGCGGTCTAGGGTGGGTTAACTACAAAGAAGCGTTAGGAGAAAGGGGCCACTAATTAAACGAATCTAGCAGCATGACCCTGACGTTCGCAAATGAGAAAGGTAACAAGAAGAAAAGGGTGAAGTCTAGGGAAAAGTGGCAACAGGAATGAAGTTAATGATTGGAATAAAATAGTGCTAGCGTAATCACCGAGACTTATGACAAGCTGCAATGGCCAGCAGCAGCAAGTCATCGCCCACAG
>RPFO01000076.1:2376085-2471085 GCA_009746045.1 Mesostigma viride
CACCCCTACATGGGGTGGCCTTCTAAGTCTATAGGATCCCCAAGCTGAAAATTTGAAAGGTTAAAGACATGTAAAAGAAGGAATACAGGGTCAGCTTCATCGTTATGGCTTTCGCTCCGATATTATCAAGGAGACAACCAGAGCAGGCCAGAAATCGGGAGAATCCGGACCATGGTAGCTCGAGCCTGCCGTTATCTTGTCCGCTTGTTCGAGTCGTTCAGGATGATGAATATGAATGGTGATGGAAATGTGTAGCCTTGTGCATTGAAAATATGGCTGGCTTACGTGTAGAGCGACTAGATGACCTAGACGGTGGGGCCGGAAACAACTTGCTTGATCAGGGCGTGTGTTTCGAGCCTAACTGGCCGGGCGTGTCTAGTGGTGAGCACCATTGCTGCGATCGCTCTCCCACCATTTACGAGGAAATACCCGCAAATGGAAAACCACTGAAAAGGTGTTGCGTAGTGTTACGAGCCGCACCAGCGACTCCGAAAGATCATAGTCTAGCGTGGACTACGCCTGAATGGACCCGGAATCTGCTATCCGCCAGGACTACGGGAATGTAGCCCTGTATTCTAGCTAGTACGCGGAATTACTAGCTAGGCCCTACAACTAGATAAATTATTCATGTACATGGACTGCACGAAGGGCGTTAGTGCAGCCCAGTTGTGACCCCTGGTTTGGCAGACGAGTTTTACTCAAGTCGATTTCATTCCAAACCAAAGATGCGGAAACCATTGCCACCTACAACATTTGTCCTAGGCTGTGCGACGCCAGCGGGCCGGCTGTGGGCCGGACCTCTAGCGCCGCAACCCCTACAAAATATTAGCCATAGATTTACACATGGTATCCGCCAGTCTGGCACCCGGTACCTGGTATAGTCCCGGGTACAGACCAGTACACACCAAACCGAAAGCAAAGCCACGGGTACCTGGGCCGACGGGAGCACGAGTATAACTAATTAATTAATTAATTACCTGGGCCGACTGATGGAATAACTCGGCTAAGTCCCCGAATCTAACATAATCACTATCGAAAGTCTCAAACAATATCAAAATGACTTTCGACTGACCAAACTAATTTATTTTAGGAATTGTTACGCCCAAACACGGTTTAGGGCCGTAACATCTAGGTAGTCAGTCATTACATTAGCCATGCCATGATTCCAAACGTCCAAGAACTGCACACGGTGCAAAGGCAAAAATCCGGAGGACAGCACTTTCAAATGTGCGGCGGGAACCAAAAGCCCGCGTATGCCAGAAAACATCGTGTTGCTGCAGCGACGCGACGATGTGGACAACGAATCCAGTACCAAGCTCAGAACGGCCGCAAAGGAGATCTGGTATCACAGGGTTCAGATGTGCTGAGATACTACGCGATCCAGCCGGTCCACGACCTGTTTGTAGAGCTTGTGCCAAGGGGCAGCACCGAACAGATGTGGGTGACGTTGTGAAAAACACCGGACTTGACGTGGAGCATAATGTCTCGGTCATAGTCTTTGACCAACAAACGATGCCAGAGTTCAACAAGAGTCGTGATGAAAACGACACGATAAGAACAAAGACGGGAAAAAGGATGCAACTGACTAATAAGAACAACACCATATTTTGCTGTGTGGGAAAGGAGACTGTGAATATCGGGGTAGCGAAAAAAAGGAATTTGCTTGATATTTAGGATCCTTGCGCTTATCATAGCTAGACAGCCGTACGCCAGCCCTTCTTGTTATGGGTAATGTTAAGATCCAGGTAATTGCAACTAGTATCCTCCGACGTGAGCTTTAATGTGAGGGACGCTTGCGGGTAGATGCCAGGCAGACCAGCTGTGATGTACAAATGGGTTGCGAAATCAGGGTTGTCGAAAGCAATGCCATCATCAATGTATGGACATGTGTGGATAAAACGCCTGATGAGAACATCATCATTTGAGGCAATGAGATTCTCCATGAATGCAAGCTCATAAGTGTATAGATAGAGGTTTGCAAGGAGCCCGGCACAGTTAGTGCCCATGGGGATGTCGATAGCTTGTTGGTATACATTGCCCGCAAAACAAATGAAGGTGTTATCAACAAGGCAAGTAGACCCGGTAGGGGCCAAGCCCCTACTATTCGAAACTGTCGGTCATCCTCATTCTCCTTATTGATCGAGGGAGATGGGACAGGGGCCTTGGCTTGGGTGGTTGGGCTCATGAGTCTTGGCTACTTGGTTCGTTGGGTTAGTGCAGTTAAGGAGCCTGCTAGTATAGGGCAACGTTGGCAGCAAAACAACCCGTGAATGATGGTCACCAAGACAGCCACGGCCATGGGCACATGGTTTATATTGTCAAAGAGACGACGTGTGCATGCATGATCAGAAGAGGTGTTTCATTTATACAATAACTACTTCATCAGAGCACATCCAAGGCCGAGTGTTTGCTGCATGGTCAGTGGGTGGTTGCTTGGTCAGTATGGGGGACCTCTGCTTGGTCAGTGGGTTGCACGTGTGCTTGGTCGGTGGGTGGAACGTGTGCTTGGTCAGTGGGTGGAACGTGTGCTTGGTCAGTGGGTGGAACGTGTGCTTGGTCAGTGGGTGGAACGTGTGCTTGGTCAGTGGGTGGAACGTGTGCTTGGTCAGTATGGTGAACCCGTGCTTGGTCAATGGGTACAACGTGTGCTTGGTCAGTGGGTGGAACGTGTGCTTGTTGGTCAGTGCGTTGAATGTGTGCTTGGTCAGTGGGTGGAACGCGTGCTTGGCCAGTGGATGGAATTAACGTGTGCTTGGTCAGTGGGCTGAACGTGTGCTTGGTCAGTGGGTGGAACGTGTGCTTGGTCAGTGGGTGGAACGTGTGCTTGGTCAGACTGAGGGTGGCACGTGTGCTTGGTCAGTGGGTGGAACGTCATATGCTTCGTCAGTGGGTGGAATGTGTGCTTGGTCAGTGGGTGGAACGTGTGCTTTACAAGTTGGGGCATACCGTTCATAATGCTGGTGAGGCATTACTGATCTTCTGCTATCCCTCTCAAGGCTGTGGATGGTTTCCCAGGCATCTTATGGAGAAATAGTGTGCCTTGTGATCATAAAAAGCCACTGGCTCTGGGTTTGAGTGTACTAGCTACTAAGGAGATGTGGCTTTACCTCACTCTCACTCCTATGGTGCGACTGGAGGGGGGAAATTTTAGTTCTGGTGGGTAGGAGATCTATGAGGATCATAGCGTGAAGACACCCTGGGATTTCAGTTCATCTTTTCTGGGTCTCCTCATAGATCCCTGACTAGGTGGTATCCTGGTTTCGCTGGCCATCGGTGGGCTATTTTGGCTGTGCTTTGTTGCGTCTCCCCAACCTGCTGACGGGTATACCCACTGGTGACAACCCTGTCCACGGCCTCTCTTCATCATGGGCGTACTTCTGAGATACCCTTGCTCTTCCTGAGGCGACCCTGTTGGCGACGTCTTCCTGCTGGATTGCTCCTGCCTCTTGGTGACTGCACTTCCACCTGGGGCGCGGTTGACGTTTCCTCGTTCCAGTTTGCGTGGACTGACGGGTGTCAGCAGGCCTTGGACTTGCTGCAGCAGAAGCTCACGCCAGCCCCTGTGTTAGGACTGAGCATTCTTGGAATCCATCCAGCCTGCTATGACCTGTTGGTGATCTGAGGGAGGTCCCCAGTTGGGATGGATTGGGGATTTATTATGGCTCTGTTACCTGCCACCCTTTGTTGTGGTGATACAGCATCTGTCCCTGACTACCTCTTCCCTTGAGAAGGGCTGGGATCTTTGGGTGTGCTGTGTTGACTAGCTTTGATGAGCCTTGGACCCTGGCAGCCCAGTTAGTTATGGGGGGTTGGCTGTATAGAGGGTTAGCCTTGCTACATGACACTCTGCTTCCTGCCCTGATCAAGCAGTGAGAGCTGTCAGTATTTCGTGGCATGGATCCCTGTGGATGACCCGTTATCCCTGGGAATGTCATGCAGGCTTGCTTGTCTTTCACCCGTGGACTCTAGCTGAGGGAGGGTGGTGTACCAGAACATGGAGTGGCCTCGCCTTGTTTGGCTTAGGTGCCTTGATCCTGTTTACTCCTTTCTGGATTCATGTGGACTCATTGAATCCGACGGGGATCTGAGTTGAGTGGGATGGACTCTGGTGGGGGTTTGGTTGGACTAAGCTGAGATGACATCCAGATTTTGGTGACCAGTTTCTGAGGATGGTTGAGGGGATCTGAGCCTGGATGGCACATGGAGAGTGACTTCTGTGTTGTACCCTCGACATATGGAGTTGTTCACCTAGGGCTTGATTCCTCATTCCTGGTATGACACGTGGTTCATGTCCTACACGTCTTCTTGTACCAGACCAATACTATATAACTGGAGGTTTCTACCTTGGTGCTGCTTGAGTGGCCTATGTTGTGGATCATAGGAAGTGCACGGGCCCCTGTGATCACTGTGAGACTTTGGCCAAGGCGTTGGCTGCACTCAACAGAGAGGAGGGGGAGGTGAGCTCTGAAAGCTATGTGGAGGACTCAGGTCCTATCTCAGCTGCACACCAGCCTGTATGAGAGTGGCTCCCCTTTTGTGGCTCATCTGCTGCATAGGATGTATGCATTGTCACCAGGACCTGAGATTGACATGAGGCCTGCTGAGGGGCAGGACATGCTGTCAGCCTTACCTGAGGCCTTGAAGGAGGCATTTACTCAGTTGTAGCAGCGAGTATGGGAGAGGCTTCCTACATGGAGCTGTTGGAGTTTTCAGTTCAGAAGGGTGACTTTGATTCGGTTCCTTCTTCCTCCAGCTCAGGCCAGAAGGTGTTTTCCTTTGGAGACTTCTAACCTCTTTTGCAATCCAGGGTTGCCCAAGTACACTGTGGAACCCAAGGTGCGTCTGACGCCACTAAGGGTGCTGGTGCCTCTGATAGGTGCTAAGTGGTCTGTGGTCAAGACCTTTCTGCAGTTCTGGTGGGCGTACAGATCATGGGTGAGCAGGCACAAGACGTCCTCTACTTGGGTGATGGACCCTGAGAGTCAGTCTGTGGTGCTCCTCTCCTATCCAGGGGCATGCCTTCGCTGTGCTGCCGGCCAGACGGTGGCAGGGGCTGCTGAGACTTGCGTGGTGCTGCAGGTCAGCAGGAACTGGCCAGAGTTGGCCCACATGGTGGAGCAGTTTCCCATGTGTGGACCCAAGGGCAAGGATGGCCTGAATGGGGATTGGTATAGCCTGTGAGGAACTGAGGGCTGAGAAGGAAAGGGGGCTTTGGATTGTGGTGTGAGGGGGGGATTCCAGGATGGATGATGGGGGGGCTCCATTCCAGTTCTGATGTTCGTCTAGTCCAGAGCTCCAGAATTCCAGAATGATGACGGGATGACTTCCAGTATTGCTGTGTTTATCTGGGCTTGTAGTGGATAAGGATGTGACTTGTCTTCTTTAAGCACCTGTGACTAGATGTTTATGAGATAGGAGGCCCTGGCTTCAGGGATGTAAAAAAACCATCTGCTTTTCCCAAGAGATGGTAGATTTCTGTTCAGTGTCACTCCTCCTTAAAGAGTCGGTAGTTGATTTTGAGGAACTGGTGGTTCCAGTCTTGAGGGGGAGATATGTAACAAGCAAAAATGACTTTGTAGTTGTTACATCCTTTGTTTTGTGAATGTTTGACTTTTATTCGAGGACTTTTGGATCAGTATTGGGAAAGTTATGAGGTTTCCAAGAAGGCGGTACTTAAAACTTGTACTTTGTCAACCGACTGTTAGAAGCCCTTATTTCGGGGAAATGGGTATATTTTATTAGCCAATTATGGACCAAAGAGGTGAGAGGGGAAATGAGTATCAGCGAATCCTAATGAAGGTGGGCACACACAGTTAGAAGCCCTTATTTTTTGGGGGGAAATGGGTATATTTTATTAGCCAATTATGGACCAAAGAGGTGAGAGGGGAAATGAGTATCAGCGAATCCTAATTAAGGTGGGCACACACACGTGTGGCGGTGACAGGTGAAAGGCTAATAGGGCGCGTTATTAGACCAGGGAAGCCATTGGACCTGAGTAATGTCGCCATGAGGCATACTGGTGAATACCTGATTACGGCCCAGTAGATCATGAAAAAGCTGGAGCGGGCTGGGCTTGTCGTTATTGGGCCCTGGGTCCCACACCCTGTGTTGTTCCTGAGCTAACAGCCAGTAGCGGCGCATAGCCGCATTCCATAGGTATATAAAGCGCCGGACTACGCCGCCGCGGGTATACTCCTCGCGGACATTAAAGACTGTCTCGTTGCGTATGGTCCAGATCGCGTATAGCATAGTAGTGCGTAGCCATATCCATTCTGCTTGGGAAACTGAAAGCTCGGTCCCTGGTGTGCCAGCAATACCGAAAATGATGGTACGCACGCTAATTGGGAGATTGGGTGGCGATGCCGTCCATGCGGCCCAGATGTTAATGAGCCACGTCCAAACCCCTGGGAGATTACAGAAAAGGAACCTGTGCTCAATGGTTTCACTAGGGTGCGTGCACAGGCATGATGCATCATGACCAAAACGCTCGTGGAGCGTAGCGCAGACCCCTATCGCCCTATGCATCAAAAGATGTTGTACATCAGTGGCCCTGCGGTCCACGAGAGGGTGGTCTACCGCCAGGGTAATCAGCTTAACCCAAGTGTAGCCCGGCCAATGTATTCCCCAGCGGGCTCGGCCCGGATGGGGCTGATGGTACGTATGCAACAAGATATCATAACCCCAATCTGCGGTGTACTCAAAGATACATTTGCTGGTTCTGATGTCCCCCTTGGTTAAGACCCATCCAAATTCAACCGGGTCCAGATGTAGTAGATCGAGCCGTGTGTTGCCCACGTGTAGCCATGTAATGCTCTCAACCGGGGATAATGGGTCCGGCTGGATCATGCAAGATCTTGGCACAGACCATGGGACTACGCGTATGCGGTGACACTGGGAAGATGGCGTGTACGCATATAAGGTGGATAGTTGATACAGACACCCATTGTGGCCAGAAATAGCTTCCAGCAGTTGTAGTTGGAGCCCATCTTGTGGCAGAACCGTCACGACTAAACCCTTGCACGCAGGCGTGACTCCGTCGGCGTAGAAGCTAACCCAGTCGCCCGGGTTATAATTGGCTTGCGTGGGGCAGTCATCAACGCATGCCACGCAGCTGGTATCGCACTTATAAGGGTGTGCCACGCTTGCAGGGAGGGCATGTGGGAGACCCAAGTGCTGACCTCGTCGTAGCTGAGCCGTCGATACGTAGCGCCGTGCCCCAGGTAGAGGTCCAGCACCCTGACAATCGGCGGTGACGCGCGCAGAAAGCCATCATACGGGTTGTGTCCGTGGAGAGCGCCGAGGGGCTTGTTAGTAGCGTCTGTGATTAAGTCATTAAAAAAGAGTGGCTGCCGTGCCACCTCCTCTCGAGTAGTAGGAAAGACTAGGCGACCCGGCTTGAGCTTATTGTAACCTGTCCATATGCGCTGCCAGTACCATGGGAGTCCTTTGTACAAAATAAGGGTGCTGCCCAGTATTCCCGCCCCCAGTTGCCACGAGGTGCCACTAGCATGGGTGGAAAGAGAGGCTAGCGTTTCACGTGCAAGCATGCAGCCAGGGTGTGTGTTAACTCCCATAAAAACGGATATCACTTGTTTAGCATACAGCGACCACAGACGCCATTGTATGTTGTGGAGCCCGAGGCCCCCGTGCACCCATGACATGAAGGACATCTCTCTGTTAGAAGCCCTTATTGGTCGTGGCCTGATCCACGTGAGGTTATAGTTTGTTGGTCGGTACTACCAAGTCTTAACCCTTAAATGGTACTGAGTCCGTTTTCGTGGCTCCAGTTGAAGTCCTACCACTCTAACGGACTGAGTTTGTGGCAGAACCAGGCGCCGCGCCAAAAATAATTTAACGGTCAAACCTGGGGGGTACCATGGTCAAACGGGACCGACGTGAGTGAAAATAATTCACGTCCGCGGCTATGGCGGTGCAGGCAAATGACTGGTACGAGAGCATGGCTTGGAATTTCGAACTCAAAATTTGTAGTCATTATCCTTGATTGTTAGAAAGGTTATATCTCTGGCCGTGAAGCGTCTGGATGTGCGCAAGTATGTCTCTAGGTTCTAATCGGTGCAGCAGATCCTGTCAGCGGCCAGGCGGTGACAGTGCGTATGCTACCTGTTGTTCGGAAGCAAACGTCCATATATTTGCGCGTGGATAAACTTGTTACGTTATTCTTGACATGTTTTATTAGCGATGACGGCCAGGAAAGGTTCGAGGCTGTGTCCGTGAGGTGGGAGCGATGGCTCCCGCACAGCAGGTAATCTGCAGTTTCGACCTGGTACGTATTAACATGTTAGCGTTTATACATTACAGTACCAAGTCGTCCTATCGTTTATAAACTAGTTGTAGACATGTAATCGATGGTTTTTGCTTGTCGTTTTGTTGCTTTAGTGCTTGTACGCGTTCGCTTGTGATGGTTGGGGAATACCACTATGTCACGCAGATTTTGGACCAGATTTGATTGCTATTAGCTGAGGCTTCAACGAAACCAGTGAAGTAGCGTTTGTTATTGTCTCAAAACATGGTGGGCTTGATAACGGGATGCTTTTCCCTGCACAGACATAGCGAGACAAGTGGTTTTCTGGCCAGCTCTAGGCATTGCTTCTTGGTTTGCTGGCCCAAGTTATCCTTCTGCTTGTGCGTCCATAGTGCATGCAAGAAACATGAATGGCCGGGGCCTGCTTGCATGGAAGCATAACCAGGTTAGTTCCTTTGTTTTTTCTATCATTGCCAATAATTGGAATTGCTTTATAGTGTGTTGGATGCATTGATAATGTAGCTCCTTGTGAACCCCTTCTACGCTTGGTTTTGGGCCTTGGCACAAGCTTTATACTTGTTGTATAGCATGCTGTTGTGATTTTTTAGCTGGAAATGTGTTTGGGAATCCATGTGTGGCCATCTATGATGTTTTGTACCACGTTGGAATTGAATGCCCATACGGTAGTGCTAGCAAAACACCCCAAAATAACTGCACCCGTTATAACGGTCTGAGCTATTTTGGGCTGTATGCTAGCTAGCCTGTGCAGTTCTATGGCATGTCATGTTGTGAATGCATCTATGGCATGCCTGTGATTATCTTTAACTCCCCTCAAAGGGCCAGGGTCATCAGATTTTGAGAAATGGTCCATATTGCATTATATATCTCTTGAACCCCATCTGCACCGTACCCCCTTGGGGGGGGTGCTATTTATAGCAGCTGTGGGGCATTGATATGTGACCAATGACATGACCCCAAAGTTATTTGATATAAAAGCATCCTTGGTTCCAAGGGTGGGCCAGAAAATGTTATTTGGCTAGATACTCTCATACTTACTAAGATACCCATACTCAGTCCGTTCTGGTGGTTCCAGTTGACACCATTTAAGGGTTAAATGTTCCTTTGGGACTTAGTGCTTACTACAGATTCAGGATCTCATGTACAGATTCTGCCAGGCTGTTGTTGTTGTTGTTCTGTTTTGTGTGACTAGGATGGATACGAAGATCTTGTTTAGAATTCCATGATTTTGATTGGTTCTCTTCAGGCTAAGGTTGAGGCATGCTCGACAAGCACGTCGATATCAAGGACGTGGGGTCGCCATTGTTGTTACGTTGGTTTTGATTCATCATGGTATAATAAAGCTTGTCTTTGTTGTCCATTCATAAGAGCCCCTTGGCTATAGACGTCCTTCAGTTCCACAGAGGTCGTCTATACACAAGCTTGTCTTTGTGTCTACAAGGGGTTATGATTCCCTAAATCACGTGCTGTGGAATTTCCATCTCAACGTTGCTCGGATACTTGAAGATCTGTAACTCAAGAAAGCAACCCAGGTAAAAGATCTTTCATATTTGGACTGTGGATGATGCAGATGATCATTTTTTGTCGTTACAGAATAAAAGAGGGCGGCAGCTAATGCCTGCACGGCGAAATATGGAGGGGTGGAGGCATGGCAATGCAAGTGGCATCATCATGCACGAGCAAGGGCGCAAGTCAAGCGCTGGACAAGACAGGTTTGGTGCACGCGAGAAAGTATCCAATTGGTCACAAAGAACAGTACCATCATGAACCTACACTGACAGGTAACACGCATGTCCCCGTAGTGAAGAGGAATCCAATACTGGCGCTACCGACCCATGGCAGTTGTGCACACTTGCTTCCCCCTCCAAGTGACTCATTATCACGACAGTCCCATGTGACATCACAGCTATGCAAACAAAAATGCCCCACACCCACTAGGCATCTCTGAGAAACTTCGCCGAGCGTCTGTAAACAGAACCCAAAAAATCGGGGTTCTCTGAACATAGTTTCTTTATAGTGATACGGAAGGGGAGCCGCTGATGCTAGGTGAAATAGAGCTGGGTGATGTGATCGTAATAAGGTTGATTGGGCTTCTAGTGTACGAGTATTACGGATGATATGGCCTAATTGTTGCGGCCCATACCTTGGTGTGCTGAGTACCTTGACGACGGATTTTTGCGTCTAGGTTCTCCTAACAGATCTGTGATTAATTGCGGACGGGTTTGCAACAAGCAATATCTGAAGTAAAACTTGATGGCTAAAACTGTTTAGAGGCCGTTGCCAGAATCTGGCCGTTGGTAGCGAGCCGTTGGCCTTGAAACACGATAAAAGCTTGCTCACCTAGCTCATGGCGGTCTCTTTTGTTTTAACGAAGGCGGCGACAGGGGTCAGGGGCAGCGTAGCTGACGCCCGGAATTCCTTTCTGCAAAGCGGCTGGGATGCCGAGGCCCGGGCGGAAACCAGGTTCGACAGGTGCTGGGAAGCAATTAGCGAAAGCTATAATCCCGAGGTGCCGACAGCTACTAAACAAACGGGAAAGGGCCGACTAGGCTGGCCGACGCAGAAGAAAAGGCTCCATCAGGAGCTCTCCACTTGCTCGGGCCTGCCTGAAGTGTGCGCTGCCTTTGAGGTGGTCCTCGGGACCGACTGGGTAACTACTGTCAGCCGGTGGTCTGCGGCCCAGCTGGAGTCCGTCGTTGGACTGCTGGTCGACCACGTGGACGGGCCTGAAATTCTGGCAGCAGCGGACCCAAACGAAGCGCTAGTGGCAGCCCTCCAAAGCGCCCGGGACTTGGCGGACTCGGACGAAGAGGAGATGCAGCCACCACGCCGGCCCACGAAAGGGGCGAAAAAGGGGACGAAAAAAGTCGGAAGCCCAGCCCCGAGCAAGGGAAAGGCCGCGGGGGATGTGAGGGAGCAGCTCTTGGAGCTGGCGGCTATTATTGGCAAGCAGGGGCAGGCGGGCAAAGAAGAGGAGGAGGAGGAGGAGTCCGAGGAAGAGGATTTCCTGACGAAATTGAAGGATGCGCTGGCCGGGGCAGATGGGGCTTCCAGGAAGCCGAAAAAGACCAAAGGGGTGACGCTGCCCACTCGAGCACAAGTGGTGAATTGGAGGGTGCAAGAGAGAGTGCTCCCCGAGGTGCTCGAGGATGCCAACGACAATGGAGGGGGGATAAAGAGTTGGATCATGGCTACTCGCCAAGGGGGTGGAGGAACCAGGAAAGCAGGAAGGTGGTCATGAACATCGCCCTGGCCATGGACACACTCTTCAAGGAGTTGGGGCCGGCAGCCGGGGAGTTGGCTGGGGTAGAGTATCTCATGAGGGTGGTGGCAGCATGCTCCTAGTGGAGAGCCAGGGGTCAGGAGGGTGGAAGGTGGCTGGCCACCTCCTTGCTCTCAAGGAAGATGCCTCCTTGGTGAGCAACCCGGCCATGAAGATGGCCCTGCAAAGCGCCACGATGATGGAGAAGCTGGGCAAGGCCCAGCAAACCAAGTAAACACCGAAAGGGTAAACCGCTCCCCCTTCCCACTGCCTCTTCCTACAATGCCTCTAAGCACTACGTGGGGGAGAGTGAGGTCAGCACGCAGACGCCAGCGTGCAACTCGCCGCCGCCGGACCTTCACTCTACAACACAAGGTGATTACGTGGTTGAATTGGCTATGGCACGGGGGGGCAGACCCTCCGCCTAAATCTGGAGGCGCGTGCTCCAGAGGAACGGCGGAGGCCCTGAAAAGGGTCAAGAAGCACTGCGAGTGGTACAGTCGCCGCGTAACCGGCGTTGCGACAGGCCCCGCAGAAGGAAGTGATCTAATCTATGGGAAATGTAATAAGTATGAACAACTTGTGGCGGAGCGGGTGAGTCTGCCGAAGCGCGAGGTGGCAGGAAAGGCGAAGCTGCTGGATTTGCTGGCGCTACGACCTAGTTGGCGAGAGGTGTACGCGAGCGAGCCAACTGCATCAAGCCGGAGGTGGCTGCCAGTGCGAGGTATTGGAATGTACCTGCCCCCAGCCGAGGGTGCACCATGGCGGAGTGGGGCAAGTTGATGGGGAGGGCAGCGGACGTGGGGATGGTGGAGTTCCGAGAGACGCGGCCAAAGTGGGTAGACGGATGTTTTGGGGTGGCCAAAGGAGTGGGGGAGTTAAGGCTCATTGTGAATAAGAAGTTGGGGAACGCACTGTGGGTGGACCCCCCTAAGACGGTGTTACCCCACCTGGGCATATACTCGGAGGTCTATATCAAGGGTCGGTGCTACACGGCCAAGAGCGATCTGGTCTCGTATTACTATACCATCCAAGTGCCGGAGTGGTGGTGGGATTATCAAGGGCTACCTGATGTGTGGTCCACCGATGTCGGGCTGCCGGGGCGGCGGAGGAGGGTGTGGCCAGTGCTGAAAGTGCTGGCCATGGGGCACTCCCACGCTGTAGCGCTAGGGGAAGCCATCCATGAGATGGTCCTCTATGCCACGGGCGCTTTGGATCCTAGACGGCAGGTGAACCGCCTCACAAGTGTAGGGGAGCTGACCGTGCTTCGGAATGCATGGGGTAACCCAACCGCCCTAGCCATCGAGTACAAGGAGGAGAGCACGAGGGAGATGCAAATCGACCTTGAGGACCCCCCTGCCCCTATGGTATCCATCACTATTGATGACCTGGTGGTCAGCAATGGGCGCACGTGCGAGGCGGTGAATCGCTTAATCGCGAGTGCTATTGAAGACGGGTACGCGCCTAACAACCTTGTGCCCTCCAAGGACAAGACGATCATGGCTAGCCCGGAGGGGGAGGACGAGCTAGAAGCTCTGGGTGTTGTTCACCGGCGGGATGGGGTGTTGGAGCCGACAGCTAAGCAGCTCACCCTTGTGGTTGCGCACACTCGTGTACTCCTCGAGAGGGGACGCGCTACCGCTGAGGCGCTGGCGGCCGTCGTGGGCCGGTGGGTGTGGCTGCAGATGCTCAGCCGCACTTGCTTGTCCATATGGCAGCAGAGTTTTAAGTTCATCAACCTCAAGGGGTGGGGCCAGCGAACGCGACCTTTGTGGCAAGGTGTGCGCGATGAGCTCGAGTGTGCCATGGCGTTGGCCCCCATGCTCCGTGTGGACCGGGGGGCTGCCCTGGCTCCGGTGGTGGTGGCCTCGGATGCGTCTAGTTTTGGGCAGGGGGTTGTCTACGCTGAGATGGCCCCAGCTGAGGTGACGGAATTAGCTCGGGCCCGGGAGGTGCGGGGTTACCCAACCCTCCTCACCCCAGGTGAGGCCATGTATGCCGGGCCTAGACCCTTGACCAAGGCCGCGGAAAAAGCCATCATCCACGGGCGATGGCGCGTAGGGATCAAGAGTCGCTGGCGCGATTCGACCATGCACATCAACGAGAAGGAAGTGCGGGCCGCTGTGAAGGGGGTGGAGCGCTCGGCCCGGAACCTCGGAACATGGGGTAAGCGGGTGGTGAGGTTAGTGGACTCCACTGCCGCTTTGGGCTGCTTGGCTAAAGGGCGTTCCTCTTCTTACCGGTTAAACAAGCAATGCCGCCGGTTGTGCGCTCTTACGTTGGTCACCGGCAGCCGCTCACAATGGGTCTGGACGCCAAGTGAGCTTCAGCCTGCGGATGGGCCTTCGCGGGGGCTTTCCATGGCTGCCTCGGTGGCCGGGTGGGTCCGCGATTTGACTCGCGAGGGTGTTCATCCCAATCCCGGGCCTCGGCTTGGCGCTAGCTACTTGACCCTTCTTGAGGGCAAGGTGAAGCCGGCTACTTTGATGGTTTACCATCGGGGTCTTAGGTCCTTTTTCGCATGGTGGGCGAGCCGGCGGGGTCGGGTTGGCAGCTTGTTGCGCGGCTTGACGATAGAGGAATACTATTGCGAGTATGTCGCTTGGGCGCACTCACGGTGTTACAGCCGCCAGTTGTGTGTCAATGCGCTTATGGGCCTGAATTTGTACTTCCCCGGGAGGTGCGGGATTGGGCCTTGGCACGAAGTGTTTTGGCTGGCTGGCGCACGTTGGCACCCCCTCGTGCCCCCCCCCCATTCCATGGGAGGCTGCGTTTGCGCTTGCTTGTACTATGGTGCTCCAGCGGCAGCCTCGTGCGGCTATGATGGTCATCGTTATTTTCCAACAATACCTGCGGGTATCGGAGGCGCTCAACCTGTTGGTCGGCCATGTGCGCTTGCAGCCTGATGTTCGGTTGCGGGGTTCGCAGCGGGGCGCCTTGTTGTTGATGTCAGCTAAGACGGCTAAGGGGGAGGTGCAGTCTGTGGTGATCGAGGATGTCATGACTGAGACCCTCTTGCGGGCTTGTATGCGTGGCAAGGCGGCCTGGGAGCGGGTGTTCCCTTACGATTATGCCCAGTTCAGCCGGGTTTGGCATCAGGCCACGCAAGCTTTGGGGGTCGACACGGTGTTTACCATTCACGGGCTGCGGCATGGGGGGGCTACCTATGATTTTTTGCGGCAGCGCAGCATGGCTGATATTCAGCATCGGGGTCGCTGGCGCAGCAGCAAAACTGTCGCCCACTATGTGGGATTGCACCGGAGCTTGGCCCTCACCCTTCCTGACGCCCTGGTTCGGGCTATCGCCGCCTGCCCCCCGCGCATTTGGCGGAGCGTCTTTTCTCTGCCTTCCTCTTAAGTTCCCTTCATTCTTGTCTTATGCGTCCACCGGTTTTTGTTTTGCCCCTGGCTTGGGTCGCCAGGGAGGGATGTAAGGGTAAGGCTAGCCTTTTTGGACATAAAGTGTTCCCATGGGTAAGGATGGCCAGTTGAGGGCCACTTCCCGATGTGCTCTACTTATTGTTTTAATAAAGAGTCTGGTTACCCTGGAGTTCCACGGTTAATAGAATCGGGGTTCTCTGAACATAGTTTCTTTATAGTGATACGGAAGGGGAGCCGCTGATGCTAGGTGAAATAGAGCTGGGTGATGTGATCGTAATAAGGTTGATTAGGCTTCTAGTGTACGAGTATTACGGATGATATGGCCTAATTGTTGCGGCCCATACCTTGACGGTGTGCTGAGTACCTTGACGACGGATTTTTGCGTCTAGGTTCTCCTAGCAGATCTGTGATTGCGGACGGGTTTGCAACAAGCAATATCTGAAGTAAAACTTGACGGCTAAAACTGTTTAGAGGCCGTTGCCGGATCTGGCCGTTGGTAGAGAGCCGTTGGCCTTGAAACACGATAAAAGCTTGCTCACCTAGCTCATGGCGGTCTCTTTTGTTTTCCCACCCGCCCTCCCTGTGTGTTGCCTGTTTGGGGGTAAGGCTAGCCTTTTTGGACATAAAGTGTTCCCATGGGTAAGGATGGCCAGTTGAGGGCCACTTCCCGATGTGCTCTACTTATTGTTTTAATAAAGAGTCTGGTTACCTTGGAGTTCCACGGTTAATAGAAATATATTTACGCGTGCGCTTACAAGACAGAAAAATATTTAAATGTATTTTGCGAGGATCCGTGTTATGAATAAAATATTTAAATATGTTTAAATAAAATTTAAATGCATATATTTGTAAGTACCCTGGTGTATATTTAGATATCTTGGGTAGTATATGCATATATAACCGCAAAATCGGGAACCTTTCCAACACCCTCCGGCGCCCACAACCCCCCTTTCCAGCCTGGCGGCCACTCGCTACTGTACAGTACAGTACACGCGAAGGTCGTCACCCCATGAGCTAGCCGCGCCCGGCCGGAAAAAATGTAAGCAAAGATCTCTAAACTATAGCTGAACTGTTGGCTAAAGTATTTAAATAATATTTAAATATATTTAGCCGCGACAAAAATTTCAGGGGAAGTATTTAAATATATTTGACGTGCTCCTATTTTTGCGCCCAAGTATTTAAATATATTTAGAAGCTCCCCGCTTTGTGGTGGAAATATTTACATACATTTGAAACTCGCCCTCCCTCTCGAGGAAGTATTTAAGGGGAGGGGACATGCCTAAAGGGCACTTTTCTGGAAACCATACCTATGCATGTGCCAAAAATCCAAAGATGATTGGGGACCATAAATATGATTTTTAAAAAAATTTCCAGCCACTTGGGGGGGGTACTAGCCCCCACCATACACCGGTAACGTGCTAAAAATAGAAAAAGACGCTATTTTAGTCACATTTTTCCTAGGGCAGTGGGCAAACATATTGGGACCAAATCACATATTCCCATATAGTTCCCTGACTTTTGAGAAAGTCTGCCTAATTTTGAGCACAGAATAATCATGTTTAGTAGACACATTGATGGATTTTCCCGCAGAAAGGGTACTTTTTTAATTAAAAAAAAAATAAATCAAATCATAAACACATGGAATAGTGCCAAATCATATATTCTCAAATACTAGAGGTTGGGGGACATGCAGCCCCAAATTTTCAGGTCATTCTGACAAGCGCAGCCCTATTTGATGGATATTCCTAGATCACCACCTGTGATGACGCTGACGGAGGTTTTAGCTAGTATTTAACCACACTAACACCCCTTTATACACCTAAGCCACGTGAAAACTAGCCAAACCACATACTACCATCCTCTGCACATATGGTACCTCCTATGTTCAAGGTTTGACGACGTTCTGACAAGAGCTGCCCAAGTTACAACCATTCCAAGACGGCCACCCATGTAGACACTACAAGGAAATTATAGTAACCATTCAGCCACACTGGCACCTCCTTCTTCATCAAAGACATCTGCAAACTGACCAAAGCACACATAATTAACTCTTGCACGCTGACGGCAACGCATGCTCAACGTGGGGGGTCATTGGGACAAGAACTACTCAAGTTGATGGGTTTCCTATATGACCACCTGACAAGGCGCTAAGGACCACTCAGTAAGTTAGTAACCCCACAGTGCCACTTCATATGCCATCCAACATGCACCAAAACCATGCTGAGTATGTTTACAATGTACAAAGGGGTGGCCACGCACCTCATATGTCTTCATCATCCCTCCAGCATGGCCAGCCTTGTAAATATGTTCATAGCCTTGACGATGGTAGCCCTAACATGCCTAAGCAGCATTTCATATGTTTCTCCCAGGTTAGAGAGTAAGGTTGATGCCAACCAAGCTAATCAGCTCAACAACACCTCCTAAACTGTCCTCCCCGGCATGGATGACAAACTGGGACTATGGAGGGCAAGGAACCAAGTAGGAACATGGTATATATAGCTTGCATGCAGTCATGCATGTCAACCATGGTTGGCTCAGCACATTGTAGTCTTGTCACATCATCATAACAAAGGAAAGCTCAAACAACCATTAATTGGTGCCAGCTATCTACATGCAGTCACACAAATGCAATATCTCCAACATCATCATCACTAAAACACTTCCATCCCTGCACGATAAAATGCAAAGAAACCATTGGCGGCCCTTCAGCGCATGAGCGCTGTGATGCCGCTGCGGCCTGCGAAGAGAGGGTGCGTCACTCTCAAACAACAAGAAGCGTCCATACGCACAACATCCTTGCCAGAACACGTTTTATGAAATGCCTTATACCTTCCCGAAGAGCTATAGGCTGCGACTGAAGCGGCCCTGATCACGACATCAACGAAAACAGTCTAAAGCTGCCAGGTATTCGACAACACAACGGCAAGCGACGGCGAGCTAGCTGGCGGAAACTGCCCAAAAAGAACGCAAAAAAAATCGAACGATGAGCTCATAGAAGAAAGCACTGATAGCAGATAACATTCGCGACAAATCTGTAACTCGCCCTCGTTAATCCCTCGCCCAGGCGCACAACAACAGCCGTTATTCCATGGACAGCTGGTCAGACACGCACTGCGCAGGTCTGAACAATTACTTACCGATAATGGCCGAAAATCTGGCAAAAAGCACCAGCTCGGTTTAGAATTCGATGCAACCGATATTAACGCCTGCTTCACGGTCAGAAAAACCCCCAAAACCGCGATTTTACAGCCGCTATCATGAATTCTATTTCATTCCGCGCGACCAAAAAATTCAGATTACCCCCCATGCCGATGGCATAAAAAAACAACAGCGATATTGTAAACCAGCTTATTTCCGCCACAAACTAACATCATAATAAACTCATCGTCTTTTAGATTCGAGTAAAATTTTTGCATTTCGCCTGCCCTAGTGTGGTAGTTTCGCCTGAACGCAGTCGCCATGGCCCCTTCCGCGCACTGTGCACGTGAAATTTATGACCTTCGGTACCGGCGCGAATTTTTTGGCGCCAAAAAATTCGGGCATGTCCCGTCCCTACTATTTGAAAGGATTTTGCTACCTTCGGAAAATATTTAAATACTCTTTAAATAATATATATCCGGCCTGTGAAATCCGCCACTAATCGAAACGCTGACGTGGTGGGCGAAAAGCGGCCCGCGTGACAACAGCACGCGGGCTGTACTGTACTGTACTGTACTGTACCGCTTGCTTTCCGCACTCGCGGGTCCAGCGAGGAAAGGTCTACTTTTCCATGATCTCATGGGACGTAACAGGGTCTTCGGCACTTGTAATCCCCACGGTGACCTGAAGCGTGTCACTGGGCTTCCATGGTCACATAATGCTCCCTTGTTCCCCCTCCCCATCATACACATTGGGTAACCAGAGCTGTAACCAGCTGGTCGCTACCCTTTGTGCCCATTTACCTAATGATATCCCCATTGCTTATTCAAAGTACCCACTAGTGTCACCCGCTGGCTTCGCCCAGCCCAAAACAGGGTCCCTTTTTTTGGCAGTACCTCGCCCCGCTGCCCGCTGCCCGCAGCCCGCAGCCCGCTGCCCGCTGCCCGCTGCCCGCAGCCCGCTGCCCGCTACCCGCTGCCCGCTGCCCGCTGCCCGCTGCCCGCTGCCCGCTGCCCGCTGCCCGCTGCCCGCTGCCCGCTGCCCGCTGCCCGCTGCCCGCTGCCCGCTGCCCGCTGCCCGCTGCCCGCTGCCCGCTGCCCGCTGCCCGCTGCCCGCTGCCCGCTGCCCGCTGCTCGCGGATTGGTGCGCAGTCCGCTGCCCGCTGCCCGCTGGAATAGTACGGGGCTCGCTTCGCTCGCGGATTGGTGCGCAGTACGGTGCTCGCTCGCTTCGCTCGCTCGCCGTACGGTGCTCGCTCGCTTCGCTCGCTCGCCGCGCGCAGCGCACAGCTCGCTTCGCTCGCTCGCTGGGATTGGTGGTTAGTGATTCCGGTTGTTTTGGATTGGCGGGGAAGTCGCGATGCCTTGGATAGTGCGGGATGACTACTACATTGCGAAATTAATAACTAGGACTAGTGGCACCCGCTGGCTTCGCCCAGCCCAAAACAGGGTCCCTTTTTTTGGCAGTACTTCGCCCCGCTGCCCGCTGCCCGCTGCCCGCTGCCCGCTGCCCGCTGCCCGCTGCCCGCTGCCCGCTGCCCGCTGCCCGCTGCCCGCTGCCCGCTGCCCGCTGCCCGCTGCCCGCTGCCCGCTGCCCGCTGCCCGCTGCCCGCTGCCCGCTGGAATAGTACGGTGCTCTCTTCGCTCGCGGATTGGTGCGCAGGCCGCTGGCGCGGCCGCTCGCTCGCTTCGCTCGCTCGCTGGGCGCTTCGCGCGGATTGGTGGTAAGTGATTCCGGTTCTTTTGGATTGGCGGGGTACTCCGCGATGCCTTGGATAGTGCGGGATACTCCACATTGGTAAATGAATAAATAGGATTTACCCTAGGATTAACTACTGGCTATATTTGGAATAAACGTACACCTATTTACCTGGAATAAATAGGATTTACCCGAAAAAGACCAGGACTGCAAAAAGGTGACTGACAGACTGGAAGGTCGAAGACCCCTCGCCTTGGCGCCCAGAAACGGGACAGCTCTGTAGACTGTACTGGAGTAGCCCGGGTGAGCAACGTGCACGCTGAAAATTGGGAAACAGTGCAAAGTATCATCGATCCGCAGCAGCCGGGGAGTTTTGCCGGCTTGCCGGCAACATCCTAATGTTGGACTGCTATGGCTAAGTGCAGGTCTATTCCATAGCTGTCTTAAAGATTACTTGGAAAGTGCGCCTGCCTTGTTTGGTGTTGTTTGGGGAAAGAATTGCCCTGCTCGCTAGGCAAATTGAATGTCGAGTACAGCTAGCTTGCTGGCATGTTGCCCCACAGACGTTAGCTCGCGAGTCAGCTTGGAAAGGTGCTCGTTTTTGGCAGGAAGTCCAGCAGTAGGAGCCGCTGGGTCAGGTTCTGCAAGACATTTCCCAGTTCGCATCAGGAGTTCTCGTTGGTCTCTCGCACCGCATCGAAAACTGAAAACTGTCACCATGGCTAGCGATGGTACGACGGACTGGAAGCCAAATTACAAGGTGCCGCCACCTGCACACCCTACGTACGACATTCGCAACATCATTGGACTCGCCTTGGCCGAGGACCTGGGGGCGGATGGCGTCAAGGACGGTATGTCGGCAGGTGACGTGACCTGCGTGGCCACCATCCCGGAACAAATCCGAGCGGAAGCCACCTTCCTCGCGAAGGAGGACGGCATCTTGGCAGGCGTCGCGGTGGTGGACATGGTGTTCCGCACCGTGGATCCCGCGCTGACGGTGGAGTGGACTCTGGGCGACGGCGACGCACTGCGCAGGGGGGTCAAGTTTGGTACCGTCCGCGGGTCGGCGCGCAGCATCCTCGTGGCCGAGCGCGTTGCGCTCAACTTCATGCAGCGCATGAGCGGGATTGCGACCGCCACGCACGCGATGGCCGAGCGGGCTAAGCCGGCGCGCATCCTGGAGACGCGCAAGACCATGCCAGGCATGCGGCTGCTGGACAAGTGGGCGGTCCTCATTGGCGGCGGCCAGAACCACCGCATGGGCCTGTTCGACATGGTGATGGTCAAGGACAACCACATCGCGGTCTCAGGCGGCATCACGGCGGCGGCCGAGAACGCACGGCGCCACCTGGCGGCCAACAACCTGCGTGGCATGGATGTGGAGGTGGAGACGCGCACGCTGGAGGAGGTGGCGGAGGCGGTGCGTGTGGTGGACCAGCAGAAGGCTGCGGGCGTGGAGGTGGGCAAGATCACGCGCATCATGCTGGACAACATGGTGGTCAAGAACAAGGCGTGTGCAGGGGGCGTGGATACGTCGCTGCTGGAGACGGCCGTAAAGATGATAGCTGGCCGCGTCGAGACAGAGGCCTCTGGCAACGTCACGCTGGAGACGGTGCACGCGATCGGCCGGACGGGCGTCACGTACATCTCCTCGGGCGCGCTAACGCACTCGGTCATGGCGCTCGACATCTCGCTGAACGTTGACGTGCAGCTGGCCGACGCGGTCAACCAGCGGCAGATGCAGGGGATGTGACCCGCGGGCGTCATCATGCTTTCGTGGTCACAGGCGGTCCCGTAATGCGGCAGGAGCTTGGCAGATGCAGGGGCTGCGACTTGCGGGCTGCCACGTCACGTGGGACGAGCAATGCCTACTTGCCCCATACGCTGCTAGCTGCAACTTCGCAGTAGCATCAAGCAAAAAGTATTGCAAAATAAAGTAAAGTTAACCTCTTGTGGCCATAAATCACGTAGACTGCGTCACGTGAGCATAAATCCTCAATGATGTGGAGATGCAGATGGAGGGGAAGGACTAGTTAGTTTCTGGAGCCGGGTTGCGGGCGCCGCGGCCCGAGCCCCTATGTCTACCGAATTGGGTCGCACGCTTTTCGCCCACCGATTCGGGGTTGTTATCTTTCATACACCACCTGCCATCTGTCTTCGCGAGTCGTCTGCCCCGAGATTACAGATAAGCCCGGAGGCTGCCCGGGCATGAGGCCCTTTTTTCTAGGATAGCACATGCCCGTGCCTACCCTATAACAAAAAGTCCAGGGAATCATGGCCGGCCTGCCGCGCGTGGCCTGGGGCATGCTATGTGGTGTTAGTCTATCTGATTGGCCTGGTCTGTGCGGGCCAGGTTCCCCGTCAGGCCCAGGCGCATGTGCCTAATAATGTGCGAAACTAGAGGTAAATCGGCATACAAATCCTGATTGCTAGTACGTAAACTGTATGGAATGCTAAGTGCCCTACGCGGCATCTTGGTGACAGCGCCGTCGAGCCGGGCCTCCGTTTCTTGAGTCAGCGACCATCTCCGCCCCTTATGAGCTTGCATTCATGGAGAATCTCATTGCCTCAAATGATGATGTTCTCATCAGGCGTTTTATCCACACATGTCGATACATTGATGATGTCATTGCTTTCGACAACCCTGATTTCGCAACCCATTTGTATATCACCGCTGGTCTGCCTGGCATCTACCCGCAAGCGTCCCTCACATTAAAGCTCACGTCGGAGGATACTAACTGCAATTACCTCGATCTTAACATTACCCATAACAAGAAGGGCTGGCGTACGGCTGTCTATGATAAGCGCAAGGATCCTAAATATCAGCAAATTCCTTTTTTTCGCTACCCCGATATTCAGTCTCCTGTCCCACACAGCAAAATATGGTGTTGTTCTTAGTCAGTTGCATCATTTTTCCCGTCTTTGTTCTTATCGTGTTGATTTCATCACGACTCTTGTTGAACTCTTGCAGCGTTTGTTGGTCAAAGACTATGACCGAGACATTATGCTCCGTCAAGTCCAGTGTTTTTTGCAACCTCACCCACATCTGTTCGGTGCTGCCCCTTGGCACAAGCTCTACAAACAGGTCGTGGACCGGCTGGATCGCGTAGTATCTCTGCACATCTGAACCCTGTGGTGCCAGATCTCCTTTGCGGCCGTTCCGAGCTTGGCACTGGATTCGTTGTCCACATCGTCGCGTCGCTGCAGCAACACGATGTTTTCTGGCATACGCGGGCTTTTGGTTCCCGCCGCACATTTGAAAGTGCTGTCCTCCGGATTTTTGCCTTTGCACCGTGTGCAGTTCTTGGACGTTTGGAATCATGACATGGCTAACGTAATGACTGACTAACTAGACCTTTTCAGTGGTTTTCCATTTGCGGGTATTTCCTCGTAAATGGTGGGAGAGCGATCGCAGCAATGGTGCTCACCACTAGACACTCCCGGCCAGTTAGGCTCGAAACACACGCCCTGATCAAGCAAGCTGTTTCTGGCCCCACCGTCTAGGTCATCTAGTCGCTCTACATGTAAGCCAGCCATAATTTCAATGCACAAGGCACAAGATGCCACACCCCTGTAACTAGGACCTAGATGATAGCATATACCATCCATTCCATCCCATGTTCCCCTCCCACTGAGGACTTATGCTCACGTGACGCAGTCACGTGTCTGTTAATTAATTAATTAATTAATTAATTAATTAATTAATTAATTAATTAATTAAGGCACAAGATAGCCGCAGGCTCGAGCTACCACGGTCCGGATTCTCCCGATTTCTGGCCTGCGCTGGTTGTCTCCTTGATCTCCGCCCCGTAGGTCAGAACCGTCAGAATGACTTTGAACAGGTCGCACTTGACAATCTAGCTGGGCATGGTGGGTTGCTCCAGCAGCGGCGATGCTCGAGGATTTCCCACCACGCCATGCCGATCCGGGTATGCATGCCGTCGGTGCAGTCGGGGAGTGGCAGCTGCCATGCAGCTGGAAGCGGTCGGGGTAGTGGACCTTGGTGTCGTCCAGGAGGCGGAGCTTGATGCCATGACCCTTGCAGCTTTTTCGCTAAATTAGGAATAGGGCAGTTAAGTTGCCATCATGATAACAATCAAGTAATGATAAAATGAAACAATCGGATTTCTTCGAAAATAGTATAGGATTAATTAACCCGAGTTTTTTTTAAAGAACGCGATATACTGTGTTGTGAGCTATTTATAGAACACGTCATAACATCTAGGGAATTTTTTTTTTCATAGTCATGTGGTTACTTTCCTGAAAGCCCATAAATCAAAGGATTTTTTGTGCTACTCAGACCTACAAAATGCTAATTTATAGAGATACACTGGTTTGATCAGAATACACTGGTTTGAGTACAGGGGGGTCTGACCATGGCCGCGATTTGTTGACCCTAGGTCACAAGTCATAAGCTTATTCACAAATGGTTCATGAAAAAAATCTGGCTTCTTGCACGAGCTATGGGCAACATATGCAGGCTCTGTGGAACAAAACTCAGGCCCATTGGGCGACTGGAGCTATTTTCATAAGCATCACAAACACAACGCAGTGGGAAAAATGAGATCCCTTCACAACATGACGCAACGACACGAGCCCCATAAACGGGGCCATAATGAGCTAGGAAGGTCAAAACGTTGAAAATAGGTGCTGTATAAGTTATACAGCATCAAACATGCATCAAACATCATGACTGGATGACCTAATTTGACCGAATCAGGCAGCCATAGCCAAAGCGCCATCCACTCTCACAACATGTTGAGCACATGCCTCGTGGGAAGGAGGTGCTGGGTTTTCATTCCATAAAGCGTGCAATACTGAAAGAAAGAGGCACGTGTAATGCAAGGCTTGGATAGGTTGAGTGATCCATGAGCTTGCATGCAGGCAAAGATGACGCTGGAATGCATGCTAGCAAATGGTGGCAAGATGCTAACAACACATCATTATACACCATGATTATGGGCACCTACTAGCTGATCTTCTTGCACAATCAGCGCAGTATAAACCATCCATATCCAATCCTCACGATATATGCACGGCTTGACGACGTATACATCACCTAAATACTGCACAACTGCGACCTATTATGGGTGACAGGCAAGCAACGTCGAGTAGGATGGGGGTCTTATTAGAGAGGCTGGGCAGAGGTCGGTAGAAACAAGTGGAAAACTGGCAGAAACTAGGTAGAAACACGATGTATATACTTACGCCTGCAAGCACTATTGAGCCGGTGGCAGAGGCCATTTCCAGGAAAATACAGCATACCGTAGCAATAGCCACGGTCACACCTTATGCTATTTGCAGGCACCATCATGCCCGGTGCTACCCAAAAAAAGTCTGCACAAATCTCGGTTTAGCCGAGAGTCCGGGCGTTCGGAATGAATAAACATGTGTTAAGGTGAGGGTCCTATGCCAGACCCCCCAAAACCATAATATGGAATAACATGCAAAGCTAGAAGAATAACATGCAGCCATCGCCCAGGATTTCGAAAGTTATCGCCAGCGGCCTGCCCAGCAGATATCGCTATTTTTCTGCACGTTATGGCGGCACCACGCACGTGAGCCGTGCGCCTGCGCCCCCTGCCATCGTCTAGGTGCTATTAAACGTAGCCATGGAGGCCCCCGCATCGTCTTCAGTTCTTGCTGCCGAGTCTATCGATGACAAACCTGCTGCAAACAAAATCGCCACCGACATTGCCGCCGCCAAGAAAGCCGCTAACAAGCGCACCAAGACTTCGGCAGCGACTTCGGAAGCAACTCCGATAGCGGTTGAAACCTCCTTGCCGGACTCCATTTCTTCCTCATTCTACATGCCAGACAAACGTTTGAGCCTGGACGACATCGCTGCCTTCCTCGGCTTCAGCGACGCCGAAGTGCTACGCGTGCTGAAGCTCCGCTACGAACACAACGCCCCGATTCGCCACCCTTGCACCGGCCAGGTTATGGACGCTCCTTCGGATGCATTTCGGGATTTGGAGCCCAAAGATTGCCGTCTTGCTTGTCTTATTTCGTGCTGCTCTGAACTTGTCGAGCTGCCGGCGACGCCCATCGCCAGGCCAGCCCCCGCGACCGATACTACCGTGCCGCTGCAGGACCTCGCACAGTCTTTTACGACCGTGCAGGGCGACATTAAGGTCCTGAAGGAGACGATGCTGGAGCTGAAGAAAGCCATGGCAGCCCCTGCCAAAACTACCACGTTTGCCGATGTCACCGGCAAGCAATTGACCACCATTGTTCAACAGGCGGCCAAGTCTGCCGCTACCGCTGCGGTCACCCAGAATGCAGTGCAGCAACGCCAACGCAATATGGTAATCAAGAACTTCCAGAAAGGCGAGGCACATGAGACAGCACACTCACTTGCCGAAGAGCTGCGCGGCCCAGCGTTTCTGGGGAAGCTGCAGCTCCAGAACTGTGTTGCCATTGAACGTGCCATTCGGATGCCAGGCCCTCAGGGCCTGGTCGTCGTCACCATGGCCTCCATGCATGACAAATGCCTCGTGCTGGGAGCACGTTGCCTGCTCCAGCGCGGTGACTTCAGCCTCGACGAGGACTACACGCCGGCTCAACTGAAGGCGAGGAGCGCGGTGTGGCACAACACCATCGTCCAGGAAACCAAGGAGCTCGAGACCCCGGGTAAGCGCATTAAGCTGCGTCTGCTTCAGGATGGCTCCTTCGCCGCATTCTTTGGTGGGAAGAGGATTACAGGTGTTTCGGTTAACACCCCCGGAGCGGAGTCTCGTCAGGTGTCTAGCCAGAAGGGTGCTGCCTCTGTTGGTAGACAGTAGGTAGACAACCTTCCTCGTCGGCTCGCGGCTAACAGGCTTCGGGGACAGCCTCTAAACAGTCCCGTTCCACTACCATGCCTCGACCTAACCGTCGGGTGAAAGCCATGGTGGTGCCGGTATTTCGGGCCACAACCTCATCTGTCAAATGTCAGATTCGTAAAACCCAACGTTCGCTAGATTACCTACGCCTTGGCGTTGTGCAATCAGCCCCAACCCCGAATACCCCGAGCAAGCGGCAGGCTCGCATCCTACGCTTGCAGGACAAAATAAATGCGATGAAAAGCACTATTTCTACCGCTTCCCTTCCCCCCTCCGTTTCACCCCCATCTTCACCCCCCGCCGCATCCACCCCCATCATCCATCGTCGTCCTCCCCTGGTGGGCCAGCAGGCATCCTTGGCCCTTGCCACTTTTAACACCCGCACATTGCTAGATGACGACCATAGCTGCCGGGTAGAGGAGCTAGTCGCATTTTGCATTGAGCATCGTGTATCTATATTAGGCGTCCAGGAACACCGCCGCACGGTGCCACTTGGCATGGTGAGCACTGATCGCTTGGCGGGTGCCTGGCGGTTTTACTTCGCTGGCAGCGGTACGCCTGGCCAAGGTGGTGTTGGTCTTTTGTGTTCGCCGCTGGCAGTTGCTAGCCTCAGCACGCTTCAGTTTCTAACCCCACGCCTTATGGTAGCACATTTCACCTCTGTCGAGGGGCGGTCTAAACACCACCTCACGGTGGGGGTGGGCTACGCACCCCACAGTGGTCTACCTGAGTCGCCCGTGAGGAGTTCTTCGAATCTTGCATACCTTGAGGGGTCACTCCGGCCCGCCACTTTTTGGTTATGCTGCTCGACGCCAATGCCACGCTCCCCGTGGGCACTGCTGGCAGTCGCTTTGCGCCTGCTGACACGGAAGCTAACGCCAACACTCCCCTTTTCTCTGCCTTTTTGCGGGATAGCGGGATGGTTGCTGTCAACTGCCACTTCCAACGTCCCTCACAGGACTTGGTCACTTTTCGTGGCCCTAACGGCCGTCAGGCCTGTCTGGACTACGTGGTGGTACGGCAGCCCAGGTGCACCTCGGTTCTGGACGCCCGAGTGTTTGACACGCCCACGGTGTGCTCTGACCACCGGTTGGTGCGCGCGACCCTTCGGCTCCGGTTCCACGTCCCCGCGCGCCGCGCCGCACTGGTCCGCCCTGACTGGTCTGCTCTACGTCCGGTCAAGGGAGATCCTGAGGACTGGACGGACGCCGAGCACGAGCGGAACCGGTGCCGAGGAGTACCTGTCGGCCCTGGACGCCCGGGCGGACGTCGACGAGCTGGACAAGGGTGCCCCCAACGCAGCCATTTTTGCGGGCTTTGCGGCCCGTGCCCCGTTGCTGGCGGCCCGGCACCTGCCGGTCATGCCCCGCCGCCGCCCCGGCCCGCTCTACCGCCAGGACCCCAAGGTCTTGGCCGCCCGGCACCGCCTCAAGCGTAACCGGGACCCGCTGCAGAAACCATTGCTCAAGGCCGCCCTTGTGGAGGCCTACGAGCACGCTCAGGACGCGGAGGCGGCCCAGTGCATCGCGGATGCCAAGGCCTGCCAGGCTCGCAACCAGGGCAAGGACATGTGGTACCACCTCGACCGGCTCGGCGGCCGGCGGCAGCGCACCCCGGTGGAGCACACGGGGGACGGCACGGCGCCGGTCAGCCTTGACCGCTGGTTGGCCCACAATGTTTCCTTGACCGGTGGGGCTCGCGCCCCCCCCCGCCGCTTCACCCCGAGACGGCCGCCCGCCTCGGGGTCGCCGGACCCCCGCCGCCGCCAGCGCCCCCCTCCTCGGCCGCGGACTACCAAGTCCCCGCCTTGCAGGAGGGCTGCCTTGCCACTGACGACGTCGTCCACCCCTTCACTTTGAAGGAATTGGACGGCGCCCTTGCTCGACTGCGGTACGATGCGGCGGTCGGTGCCGACCACCTTTCTGCTGAGCTGCTGAAGACCCCTGATCTGGCGGTTAGGGATCTTCTGCTGGCGTTCTGCAACCGTGTCCTGCTCTCTGACGAGCCTCCGCCTGCTGAGTGGCAGACGGCCATCCGCGTCATGCTGTACAAGAAGGGCTCTGCTGCTGACCCCGGCAACTACCGGGGTGTCTGCCTCCAGAGCGCCGCGCTGAAGGTCTTCATGCGCATGATGCTGCACCGGCTCCGCGCCGCGCTGGACCCACACCTGGGTGAGTCTCAGATGGGTTTCCGTCGTGGTCGTAACACTGTCATGGCTGTATTTGTCGCGCGCCGGTTGATGGAGGAGGTGCGTCGACTTCCCCCTGACAGTTTGCCGCTGGTCTTCATTTTTGTTGACTATATCAAGGCCTTTGACACGGTTCTCTGGGAGGCTCTTTGGGCCATCCTAGCTCTGGATCGGGTACCACCTGCGTTTATTGCTGCCATTCGCCGACTGTATGAGGGCTCACAGGCAGTAGTGCGGACTGCGGAGGGCACCACCCCACCATTCCCCCTTCACCACGGGGTGTGGCAAGGTTGTGTCTTGTCCCCATACCTGTTCATTATTGTCGTGGATCACGTCATGCGCCGGGCACGTGCGCGCTTTACTGCTGGGGTTCGAGCCAGGCTTGGACATCCTTAACGTGAAAGAGCACGGCGGGGTTAGACCTGGTTACCGCCTTGCCGACCTGATTTATGTGGATGATACCACCCTCATCGAGAGCCCCGAGCACATTCAGACCTGGCTGGACTGCCTGCATGGGCCTGGAGGCGCGGGCGGTGGGGCTGGAGATTAGTGTCAAAACTGAGGCGATGGTGATAGGGGCATCCAATACACCACCGCTGCCGCGCCTGCTCGACGGGACGGAGGTCCCGTTCCGCGACCGCCGGCTTCAAGCTGTTGGGGAGCTGGCTTCCTGACACCGCCGACGATGTGGACACCCGCATCGGCCTTGCCTGGGCCAAGCTCCGTTCGCTCACACCCTACTGGCGCTCGAAGTGCCTGGACGGGCACCGCAAGCGCATGCTCTTCAAGGTCCTCGTCCTCACGGTGCTCACGTATGGCGCCGAGGCGTGGACCCTCCCACCCAAACTGGCAGCTCGGCTCGACGGCACAGTCTACAGGATGCTCCGACAGGTCCTTAACGTAGGTTTTTCCGAGCGTCCGTCATCAGAGTCTTTGTATCATGGCATGCCTCGTGTTTCGGACGATATTAGGCACTGGCGTAGGATAGCATTTGTAGGACACCTTGTTGCCCGCACCAGCCAGGTCGACACCACCCTTGGTCTGGCCGGCCCCCAGCGGCTTGGCCAGCCAGGGCGGCACATTCTGACCTGGCCTGGCCCCGCGGACATTCCCAAAAGGGTAGGGAAACCTGTCACCAACTACGTTCAGATGTTGCTGGACGACCTAGTGGTCCCAGCCCAGTTTGAGCACCGCATCCACTCTCTCTCCCGTCTTTGGACTGCCATGCAGGACAAGACGCGGTGGAAGAAGATTGTCAAGGCGCACACGCCCGACCCTGTGGGCAAGCCACCTCCCCCCAAGCGGAGGAGGCGTTTTGATGAGTAGTGTAGTTAGGATTTTCTAGATAGAGTTAGGACAGTTCGATCACGCGGCTTCCTCCACCCCATCCATCATGAAATATGTGCTACATGACCTCCCCACGGAGGCATGTTATAATTTAATTTTAATTTTTAATGCAAAGCTGGCCTTGGGGCTGGGGGCACCCAAACTATGATTTTGCCATGTAAATGGGATGTGTGGGGGTCCATCCCACCCACTGAGGGGGGGTATACCCCTTTTAGTGACCGGTATTACGCAAAAACGGACAAAAGACGCTACTCTAGGGGCATATCCCCTAGGACAATGGGGGCACAATTACTCATGTTTCAATATATATATTATATATTATTCCCATATAAAATCGTATATGGTGAGGTTGCCTACCTAATTGGAGCCCCGGAATGATGAGTATTATTGAAGTTATTAATTTTCCCCTAAAAACCGTACTTTTTAAGGCTGAAAAAAATATATCAAATCAAAAACACACATTTAGAGCCTGGGGAGATATACACAAATACTACACATATCGACACACTAGGAAGTCGGGTTCTGAGAAAAATCTCAGATCCTGAGTTTTTTCTGAGATTTTTCTCAGGATTCCTGAGATTTTCTCAGGATTTCCTGAGATTTCCTGATTTTTTTCTCAAGAAATCCTGAGAATCCTGAGAAAATTTGAGATTTTTCTCAGGATTCCTGAGATTATATCAGGACTTTCTCCTGAGAATCCTGAGAAGTGCCTGAGATGCGTCTCGCCACACACTGAGAAACACTGAGAATCCTGAGAAAATCCTGAGATCCTGAGAAAAATGTCGGAACAACACAAAAAATCTCAACATCTTGAGAAAACCCGCTGAATCAGAAAAAAATCAGGAAAATCAGGACACTTAGCATGGCACAAAAAATCAGGAAAATCAGGACACTGAGCATGACACTTGAGAACTCTCAAGTGCATGAAGACAGGACACTTATGCATTATGTGTGGATGCAGAAATGATGCAGTTGACACACATGTTCATTGGAAATAAATAAATATAAGTGTGACAAGCACACAACAAGTTACATCAATCCATCATTACATTATATTAGGAATATAATCAATCCCACTCCTCATCAGTGTATGCAGCACTGTCAGAGTCCGCATAATTTACTACCACACGTTGCCTCTCACTTCTCCTTTGTGTGGGAATGCATGCCTCACCGTCGCTGCTCAGCGACAAATCACTAGCTATGTCATCAGGGCTTGATGCGCTGCCACTAGCCGCTGCCATGGACTTGCCAGCAATGCTCTTGCCACGCGAGCGGTTTGGTGCAGCGGCTGTGTGTGTTTCTACCAATGTGTCCGCAGTGCGCTTGCCACGCGAGCGGCTTGGTGCAGCGGCTGTGTGTGTTTCTACCAATGTGTCCGCAGTGCGCTTGCCACGCGACCAGCTTGGTGCAGTGGTTGCTTGTGGTTCTACCAATGTGCCAACAGTGCGCTTGCCACGTGAGCGACTTGGTGCAGTGGTTGCTTGTGGCTCTACCAATGTGCCAACAGTGCGCTTGCCACGTGAGCGATTAGGTGCAGTGGTTGCTTGTGGCTCTGCAGCCATGCGTGCCATCAAGTTTCGTGGCCAGCCGGAGCGGCTGCTTAGGTTTTAGCGGGCAAGTGTTCGAAGCGCGTCATTGGTGAATTACTTGGGGAACTTGGGTTTCCCCGCGAAACTCCAACCGCACGTTCAGATTTCCAAATCTCAAGTAAAGTTCGGCGGAACTTTCTGAACAGGGGCAGTTGACGAGCAGCATTCCTCCGGACGAATGAATTGCGTTCCATACTTGCGCAAAATTTTGGAAGGTAGCTTGCGTGCAGCCCTACTAAAATTTGTGCGGACATTCAGATTTCCAAATCTCAAGTAAAGTTCGAAGGAAATTTCTGAACGGGGGTAGTTGGCGGGCAGCGTTCCTCCGGACGAATGAAATGCGTTCCATACTTGCGCAAAATTTCGAAAGGTAGCTTGCGTGTAGCCCTACTAAAATTTGCGCAAAGTGTGGGACTGAAAATTCGTAACAGAAACTTTTTGGTAGTTGCCGTCACTTCATGTTGCGCAAAGTGTTGGACTGGGAAATTCGTAACGGAAACGTTTTGGTAGTTGCCGTCACTTCCTTTCGTTCGACTGAAAATTCGCTGAAATTCGCTGAATTCGCACCGTAGCCTAATTTTTAGTACCTCGAAGTGACGGAGCACCTAAAAATTTGCCCACAAGTACACTTGGCAGCGCGCTCACTGGGAAAAATTGTACAGCCGCTCCGGCGGGCCACTTAAACGAATTGTAATGCAGTGGTTGCTTGTGGATCTATGGGTGCAGTGCGATTACCTTGTGAACGACCTCGTGTTGTCATGTCTCTTCGCTTAACACAAAGTGTCACCTTGCGCTGCAGGTTCATATCAGCATACACGTCTGTGGTTCTCACTCAGCTGAGCACCCGCAGCACGTGACTTATACATGCTGGGCTGCACTACACGTTTCCTTTACCATCTGCCATGGTAATTTACAGTGCACGATAGCTATCTCAGGTGCATACTCTGGATCAACTACAAAACCAACTGAACATACACTCCCGGGAAGGACTAAAGCATCCTGCTTGGGCGCTCGCTCCCCTAAAGGTATAAGCGTCAATCCCTCTAAAGGGAGCTCTTTCACAGAACCGACATCAAACAGAGCGACCTTTAAAAGAACTTGCCTACTCCATCCTTCCGTCGGGGCACGGAGGAAACTATGCAGAATGTGTGTGATGCGGCCATACCTAACCCCCTCTTTACCATAATTAAACCATTACTCCTGAGTTGCGATGGCAAACAGTTTGTCGGCGACTGCAGTTCGGTGATTGCTGCCATTGATGTGGATTGAGTCATGCTCGTCACAAGCAGGCTCCATGCCACACACCGCCGCCGTAATCATCGTGGGGAGGCGTGGCTCCTGGTTTTGCGTGATCCATTGCTTCAACCACGCCAGGTTGCCAACGTGAACGAGCCGACGCCTGCAAGTGACAAAGGCGAATAACGTACATCACATTGCAAAATCAATTAAACATACAATTAAACACAGTTGTCCCACTTCATACAATTATCAACATAGTGAAAAAAAGCATCTTCATCATTGCATGCACAACCAGATATTGCGTGTAGACAAGGACATAAGAATGTCACTGTGAAATCTAGAAAATCAACCACATTAAGCACGAGTAAGCAAATCAGAAGAATGCAGGAAACATATGATAATCCTATATGTACATGCGTTGCAAGATTACACCCTCCTTTCGGCTGAACTGAATTAAAATTACCAATGCGAGGGTGTACAAATGTAGCATCGGTTTCTACAAGAAACTCACCAGAATTCAATTCCATATCTGGGCTCGTATGTTGCATGCTGAAGTGCAAATTCCAGCATCAGTTGTAAGGCCTCAAGCTGCTCGACCTCAGAGAGAGTATATGCTTGTTGACGAAAGCGCTTGCTCGGCAGAATACACTTGGACGGATCAGTTTCCAGAATGTCCCACACAGACGGGAAGCCTTGACCCTGAAAAAAAAAAAAACATGAACCAAATAGAAAAAAAAGAACGTAAGTACATGTTTTGCATACACTTAACCTGCTAGAAACACTCGCTGAAACATGGGAAATGTGCATGCAGCCAAGCAAACACGAAGTTTGTTTAAAAAACTTACCCACACAGTCTGGCGCGTGAAGTAGCTCAGGATGTTCAATGCCTCGAAGTCCATGAAGAAGTTCCCCATGGAGCATTCCACGTTCTTGTTTGACAACGGGCCAGAAGTAATCACCGCCATTTGGCGCTCACCCCAAGTCATGCTCCGGCCATCAGGAAGGCCAGCATACCGGATCTGTTCCGCCAAGTGAGATGCAGCATGGACTGATCTTGACATTTCTGACGCTGGCATAACACACTCTAATGCAACCACCGCACGCACCATCATTTCGCCCACTTCGACTAACTGCGATTGAGTGAGGCACCTTGCTGAAAATACAGCATTGAAGGCCACAGAGAGCTGGACAAATGCCGCGCGGGCATCCGGATGCAAACGATTGCGCAACACGACCGGCAACAACAAGCACATGTACTTGTTTTTGTCACTTGTTTTCATCGTCTCATCGCTTTTCCCGTCAGCGGCTAGTCCGTGGTATCGCCCAGGCACATAGTCCGGGAGGCGGTCGAACGCCTTTTCCACCTCTGCATTCAACAGAAACATGGTATGATACACAGATGTAAACGATCACATTGACAATTTGATCAGAAAATTATGTCAGAGGCGAATTCTCAGAGTGGCCAAACACTGTCAGCCCAAATGCTCCGGCAAATCCTGACACTAACCCCGTAAATAGTTATTGAAAAAATGAAAGGAAGTCTTACAAGCAACATGTTTACCCTAACAAGGGCACTTGGTTTGATGTGGTACACAGAAATCTCTAATGACAGTGGACTACGTCATGGGATCTATGGACCAACACAGCAATTAAGCAATCTTGGCAGATGACAACATGAAACACTTTATATAAAATACCAACAAACAACATCCAAACCAATTCCAATAAAAAAGCATATACACGTCCACAGACATACCACGGGTGGCCGCTTTCTCCTCCGACGTGAGTTGACATGGTGGATGTCGAGAGTTTTTTTTAATGCTTATTGTCCGGACACCGTTCTTCGCCACTTTCTCCACCTCTTCCGCGGTAACCCAGAGCTCCTGATTAAGGCCCAGTTGTTGCAGCCTTGCTCGAACAGCAGGGGTATGAGCTTTCCCTGCACATAATAAAAAAGGCCACAAATGACAACACAATATCAACGAAACGCACAATCAATAATCAATCAACAAGTATGTAACAAAAATTTGTCCCTTGCATATGACAAAGTTTACAAACTGCACACTAGAAAAAAAAAGAACACTGTCGCGTGCTACTTACCGCTGGTGCAGTTGACTATCCGGAGCAGGCAGTTCGGGCCAAGGTGAAATTCATCCACCAGATGTCGAATTAACAGCTTGGTCCAGTACGGCAGCTTGCCGAATATTTCAGGTTGCACCCCCAACTCTTCCCGACAATATTTCAGGTACCCATCATAATCCATTTCTGGAGGGGCAGCTCCAGTCCCGGATGGTCGCGCAGGGTCACCTTCCTTCAAAAGCGTAGAGTGCCCTAAGTACACAAGCTTCCCATTGGAAAAAAAAGTTGCTTCCCATTCTGGCCCATGTAACATGCAGCCGCAGTATCCAGCATCTGGGATGTTTAGTGACTTTGCAAAAGCTGGGTAGTCGTGGATTACCCACAGTAGGAGCGCCTGCAGGCGCACAGGTTGTAACTGGCCGCCCTGGTCATCCACGATGTCGCATACATAAAAACCATTCCACATCGCCACAAGCTCATCAACCGCCAACTCCCAGTACACCTGCATTCTTTTTGGAGCCTTGCCCTTGGCGGCACTTATCAGCAGAACCATAGGTGAGAAGTTCTTGTTGACAAATACCCACTCAGGTAAATTGTAGCAAGCCATAAAAGCTGGCCAGCAAGAATAGTTTCCCATAAAGCTACGCGGACACACTCCGTCAACCGCCATCCCGAATATAAGATTACGCAGCTCAGTACGAAACTGCGGGTAAAGATTTTTTACATGTTGTACAGCCGGACAGTCTGCAAAAAGAAACTGAGGCAAGGAAAGAACAAACCACAGAGAATGCATTGAAGCAACGGTAAGAAATACAGATACATCACTTAACACGACACTGACCTTGCCAGGCTTCAATGGCAAGATTCAGGGTTACTAACGTTCTAGCTCTACATACCAAAGTAACGCGGCGTTGTGAAACTCTATCGGCAAGCAAAGATAAAAAAAAACAAGCAATGGCCAGATGTAGAGGCTATGGATTACGAACCTTTGACTCCGTCCACAGTCCGCGTCGGCGAATCTGCATCCTTGTTTTCTTTCTCTCCTGCATACCTCAGTGCCCTTGACATCTTCTCCATTCTGAACCACCCCCGAACCCTGTCGAGCAAAGAAAACACTCTGACTTGCCGATAGGGCTTCCTCGTATTAATCACCATGCCGTCTGTGTCTGTGTATATCTCATAACGAGGTTCGGCGCACTTTGGGCACTGCTGGAGATCCTTATCTTTGTATACATAGTCGTCACACTTGCACGCATCGTATACTTTATACGTCAAGCCCAAGTCTCGCAACAGGCGTCTAGCCGCCTCAACAGAAGCTGGCAAGACATTCCCTGGTGGAAGGAGAGAACTAAAAGGGCCAGCTGTGCGTCCGCGAACTTCCGAGTACGACCTCCTTGGCCCCATTGCGTTAGCAATTGTAGGGCCGCCACAACAGCTGGAACGTTAGATCCTGGGTACAAAGGCGTCTCAAAATGTACTCTGTTTGCAGCAGCATCAAAATTCCGGGCGAATTCCATAGCTGCCTCAGGCCCAGTTCGGTACTCATCGGCCCATCCCTCCATGAGGAAGTCGTCAAGGCCTTGTTCCTCCATGGTTGAAAATCGCTAAACAACCAATGATGGCGGCAGCAACGGGGACGGCCCGCGGCCGCCTTGCCGCGGGCCCTCCCCGTTGCTGCCGCCATGGCTACCATGGCGGCAGCAACGAGGTGTTTTCGTGGCCCCCGGCTGCGTCCTTGCATGCCTAAAACGCAAAGAACGAAGGGGCACCGACCGCGTCTGACTGTCGAGCTAGCCAACGGACCGCGTGGGCTATTCCCGCGGCTACGCATGCGTCAGTTATGTTAACCGTCCAATTTGGGTAATCTATGTAACCGCAGCTTCTTGATGCGGATTCAATCCTACTCGAACATGATGTCACCTTTGCACCGTTAACCATGGCAGTGAGAGGCCCGAATCCGATACTTTGCTCCTTATTAGCCCCTTAGCCTGTCAACGTCACACCAGTGTGTGACCACCTTCATTCAGGATTCGGTGATACTTATTTCTTATTTCACCTCTCTGGTTTCTAATTGGATACTAAATATACCGATTTCCTCGAATCCGATACTTTGCGCCTTATTAGCCCCTTAGCCTGTCACCCTCACACCAGTGTGTGACCACCTTCATTCAGGATTCGGTGATACTTATTTCTGATTTCACCTCTCTGGTTTATAATTGGATACTAAATATACCGATTTCCCCGAATCCGATACTTTGCGCCATGGCGTTCAGATCAGCAGGATTCGCTCCTAAAGTAAGATCCTGTCGACTTCCGCCGGGAGAGATGATTGACGGTAGATGGGCCAAGATCGGACGGAGTTCCTTTTTGCCGCGCAAAATTGACATCCGCAATTAGCACAGTGCCGTTAATTGTGCGAATTCAAAACCTGCGCCTTGTCATTAAGAATTGACAACGGCGCCAAGGATGGAGCACGCAAACGCGTTAATGTCGGCTGGGGGTGGTTTGGTAGTGGGGAAGAATGGTGGGGAATCACATCACCGCCGATGATGTGAAGTAGTTAAGAACCACGCCAGAGCTGTGAGCTCCTGGTCTTTCACGCGCACAACGGGATGAGCCAAAGTTGCAAGACAGCAACCTTTTAACCCGTGCACCAAGCCACGACCACGGTGAGCGTTTCCACGTCCAATGTGGGAACCTCGGTTCGTGCTTGCCCAGATAGCTGGTCATCCCCCATGACCAAGCTATATCCTTTGTGTTGTTCCTCGTTCCCATCGGCGTGACGAGGCACGTGCAGGCGTGCAAGCAAATCCTCAACGTCCACTGGCATCAGTGCAGAGCCAGGACGAACTGGATTTGCCTTGTTAGGGATATTATATCCACCTGGCCACAATATATCCCAGCCTGATTTATTTCTTGTTGGATTTATTCCATATGGACTGGGAATTTGATAGCTTTGATAAGCTAGATGAATTGGGCTCAATGAGCTGATCAATATTCATGTGCCATAGTCCTATACTTGGACATGGATGACTTGTAACTGGAGTCAGCCTAGTAGCATCACGTATTTGATTGACAAGTGGTGCTATGGCCTATTGGACAAGTGTTTGGTCCATGAGCTGACAAATGTTGGAAGCTCATGATGACACATGTAATGACTTACATGATGACAAGTGGGTAGACTCATTGTATGACACTTGTCACTCCAAGGAGAAGAGATGTGTCACTTTATTAATCATGTTATGTGGCACATTATTATGTAGACACTTGGCATCTAGCTATTATGCCAGCTCATTGGATCATGTCTAGAATGTTCTAGGAATGTTCTAAGAATATGCCAGGAATATTCCTGGAATATACTGAGAATATGCTGGGAATATGCTGGGAATATGCTAGGATGTTTCTACAAGCTTCTGTGATGATGTCATTGCTGATGTCATCCTTCCTAGCCTAAAAGGTATAAAAGGAAACTGCCCCCTAAGGGCAGGTACCTCCATTCAACCTCCATTCAAGCTCTTCTCCAACTATTATATTCTAATAAAGCCATTTATTCTTCCACGTAAATTGTCTTCAACCTCTCTTTCTTTCAGCACCTGCAAGGTGTGTGGGTAGCAAGGCCAAGCACAAGGCATTGTGTAAAACCCATTAGTTTCCTCTCCCAATCCAAACATGGTATCGGAGGTTTGTTACTGAGGAACAAGAAGACCACTGTGAACCCAGAGACATCCAGTTCCATTGGCGACTGAAGACACCATGGCTACCAAGGAAGCGTGCTACAAGCAATTCCGGGCAACAAGCAAGTCCATCACAACGTTTGATGGGCGGTCTCTGAGGAAATGGGAAGAAATCAAGGCTGTGTTGAAGGCCTTAGCATCGGCCTATTGTGACCTGGTCAAGGTCCTAACTGGAGAGGAGGATTCGCTAAAGGAGGTCAAGACTGCGCTGCTGGAGGCGGAGGAGCTACTGCACGGAAGGCGTTCTGCTCAAGCAAAGAAGGAGGGCTCCCCTAACGGCCAGGTTTTCCACACTACTACGAAGAAAAGTGGAGGAAAGAGGCGGTGCAATTACTGCAAGAAGGCCGGGCACGTGGACACCCAGTGCTGGGAGAAGCATCCGGAGCTGAAGCAAGAACGCAAGAACAAGGCAACGCGACGGAACCAAGCGAGAAAGGAGCACTCACCAGGTGCCAGCGAGGCGCGTATCACCGAGGAGGCTGCGGAGCGGTCCGGCTTCGTCTTCGCCACCATCGCCGAGTCGCCATCGCCGTCGGATGCTGCTGCACTCACGCAGTATGAAAAGAAAGCACCGACCAGCTGGGTGCTGGATTCCGCAGCGAGCTGTCACATGACGCCATGCCCGTCGGATTTCGTGTGCCTGCACCCTCACAACAGGGAAATCGCCGGCTCAGGCGGCAAACTGAAGGCGACAGCCATCGGGACTGTCAAGCTGAAGCTGCCGGGCCAGGAGGCAGACGTGCACCTCCAAAACGCGCTGCTCGTTCCAAAGCTGAGCACCCGACTTTTATCTGTCGGCCAGCTCGTCAAGGATGGCCACAACGTCGACCTCGCCAAGCGGGTTGCTGTGCTGGACAGCAGGCCCTGCAGCATCGTGACGAGGAACAACGCCTACTTTTTGCCCGCGCGCGGTGCGGACGCAGCGATGGACGCCATCCCAGAGCTGAAATCGTCGGCGACGAGCTTCAAGAACGACGCTGCCTGTCAAGGGCAGAAAATGGCGAGCAGCGAGCGCAGCATCTCACGTGCCTCGGGACACGCGGCGGAGTGGCTGGCCGTGGGCCTAACGGTCATACTGGCCATGCTTGCCCGTGTATGCGGGATCGGGGGCGGCCTACTGGGCATTACTCGCACACTGCGTGGCTTTTTATACTCTGCGCCGGCCCAGTGGAAGTTCACGCCAATTCGAGAAGTTTCCAGCGCAATGGAGAAGTCCGTGTCAGACGCTGAAGTACTTCCAGAAACCGCGGTCCAGAACAGCCCAGTGCATGCGGAGGGCGTTGTCGCCGCCAGCATACCAGGTGACACTGGTGCTAGTAACCCAAGTCCGGCGACCAGACCAAAGGCGCGGCGCTCGAACGCTGCCAGCCTAACTGAGGGGGAACAAATTCGTGACGCGAGGGCGAAATCGACCAAGCTGCCAAATTTTTTTTAAGTCCTGGACTGCCAAGTCCGGTGCTGGCGCGAGGCCTCGAGCGAGCCGACCACGTCGTGGACAGCGACCTGTCAGCCAAAGTGCGGTCAAGCACCAACGGTCAAGTCGACTGCAAAATGCTGCCAAGGCATCACGTCGGTCAGTTGACGGTGTTCGGCCAGGCCATGGCATTTGCAATTGCGCTAGCTGCAACGACCCTTGGAAATTGTCGCCCAGGATGCACAGACCCCACTCCTCAAGGTTGCCCTAATGTTTTGTCTGTGGGAAATTAACTTGTATGTCGACTTTTGTGTCGTGTTTGCTGGAAATTGTGAGGCGCCGTAAGCCTGCGTTTTCTGGTTCTTTCTTTGTGTTCTTCCAGCAATTATGTGCTTATTTTGCCATGCGTTCAGTGGCAATGGCCCACGCATTTGGGTATTGTTCCCACGAGACGTTTTCTACGTACCTGGAGTGTATATCCAGAGTTTTTGCACGCTATTTGTGGCACTAGTCTGCGGCGTAGTGAAGCGCCGTTATATCGTCGTCTACGACTTGTTTTCGTAAGTTTAAGTGCCTGTGACGCGTGTGTTATTTTGTTTTGTGCTGAGAGCATTGCTTGTATGCAAATGCTTACGTCCTTTGTGTCGAATTTGGCTGTGCATTTCGGCATAGCCTGTAATGTCGGACGTAATGTTTACTCTCGGGCACTGATTTGTGAATCGTGACCAAGTAATCGTTACTTGTGTTCGCCTTTGTGGCGGTAATGTTTTGCACGTCCTGTTTTCTTTGCTATGAAGCGCGTTTATCTGTTATGGCCACTGTGTATTGTGTTGAAGGTTGTATTGCACCTTGTTTGTGTGGCATTTGTTGCCAATATGTTTGTTTGCTCACCCCGTTTATTTGGCGTAAAACGTGATGTTGGTGTCATTTATTTCGTGAGATGGCATATTTATGTTGCTCCGTGTGTGTACAGCACGTGTTGTTGCCGTTACCCTACCTCTATACCGTTCGGGTTAGCTCATAGGGACTTTCTTTGTTGGCATGTGTTGCCGTATCATATGTGTGGGACTGTGTGGCCCTATTGTGTCCATGGGCAGCCGCTTTGAGTGAGGGGGGAATGTCGCATCTAGAGCACTTTTTCCAACTAAGGGTTGGGTATCAGCCATCCAGGATTGATGGGCAGCTAGTGCGTTGCTGCTATGGTAGGACACTCATTCGCGTTGCCGGGGGGGGGATCAGTGGCGGCTCATGACCGCATGTTGGAGCTTCAAGCATTTCACGAGGACGGCATCTTCATTTTCAGTTGCACTATGCTACCAACTGGACGGCATGCTACGAGCATGTGGTTAAGGGGGGTGTTGAGATTCCACCTACCCAGTCATCTTTTGCTTTGTGCCCATGTGGCTAAGGGGGGTGTTAGGGATATTATATCCACCTGGCCACAATATATCCCAGCCTGATTTATTTCTTGTTGGATTTATTCCATATGGACTGGGAATTTGATAGCTTTGATAAGCTAGATGAATTGGGCTCAATGAGCTGATCAATATTCATGTGCCATAGTCCTATACTTGGACATGGATGACTTGTAACTGGAGTCAGCCTAGTAGCATCACGTATTTGATTGACAAGTGGTGCTATGGCCTATTGGACAAGTGTTTGGTCCATGAGCTGACAAATGTTGGAAGCTCATGATGACACATGTAATGACTTACATGATGACAAGTGGGTAGACTCATTGTATGACACTTGTCACTCCAAGGAGAAGAGATGTGTCACTTTATTAATCATGTTATGTGGCACATTATTATGTAGACACTTGGCATCTAGCTATTATGCCAGCTCATTGGACCATGTCTAGAATGTTCTAGGAATGTTCTAAGAATATGCCAGGAATATTCCTGGAATATACTGAGAATATGCTGGGAATATGCTAGGAATATGCTAGGATGTTTCTACAAGCTTCTGTGATGATGTCATTGCTGATGTCATCCTTCCTAGCCTAAAAGGTATAAAAGGAAACTGCCCCCTAAGGGCAGGTACCTCCATTCAACCTCCATTCAAGCTCTTCTCCAACTATTATATTCTAATAAAGCCATTTATTCTTCCACGTAAATTGTCTTCAACCTCTCTTTCTTTCAGCACCTGCAAGAACCCATTAGTTTCCTCTACCTTTTCCAACATGCCTAGACTCTGCAACCTAGGAAGTACAGGACCTGTCACAAGCCTGCAAGGCCTAGTATCCTTGCAGCCCTGTGCCAGCTCCAGTATTCCACCAGTCACAGGCTGCTGCTCCTCTGGCCTACGTGGACCACAGTCACGTGATAGTCAGGCTAAGCCTGTGCAGGCACGGCCTGCCACGTGTCCTGTCCACTATACCAGAGGACTGCACCCTAGTCGGCCACGGACGGCTAGGACTTCGGGACCTCATATCTTTCTCGTCCCTTGTCTGTTTCAGGCGGTCAGCACGGCGTTGGAAAGGTCTTTCCAAACTGCATCCACTTAGCATATTGGTTGCCCAAAATGCTAACTCCAACCCTTTCTTCTTTTGGAGCTGGACCAGCTTGAAACAAGCCTAACCTTGCTTGTGCCCACTCAGCCACAGACCGCTTGGTCCCTTGAGGTTGATCAGACCTTTAGGGCCCAGGTTCCTGCCTCCTTTGGGTAACAACATATCTGCCCTTGGACCAGGCTAGGTGTACTGGCCAGTGAATCAGAGGTCACCCCAGGTTATCCCCTGACCCCTTGGTCAGCTCCCAACCTTTCCTTGGGAACTTGGTGCTAGATTAAAGTCAAGGCACATTACCTAGTCCAATGGCTGGGATTAAAGGATGCCAAGAACGTATTATTGTGAGTTCCTGATCTTTCACAGTTATCACAGGCGCCCGTTCTTATGGCGCCCGCCTTGGCCAGCCTTTCCCTTTTATGCTCAAAGAGACTCAGGTAGCACCATGCAAATACTGCCTTATTGGGGAGCCCATGTCTTCACTGGGTGTTAAGCCCAGGAATCACTCATGCCAGGCTGTGGCTCTGCTGGGGAATTGAACCCCACCCCAACCTCCAGGTTTATAGGTGACCTGGAACTTTACACAAGAGAAACATTACAACCATGGAACAACATGAGAATGACATGATTATGTTTTATTCAAGCATTATATAACCCAGAATGTGGCCCCTGGCAACCATGTTCCACATGGTCACACAACCAGGTTCTTTATTAGCAACAGGTTGGAAACAAGCACTAGAAAATATATACAGCAACCTGTAAGAACCAGCATTCGGGTTGCCCTTGCATGGCCTAACTGTTTGAGGCCAAAGGCGTCGACTTAAGTCCTGGCGACTCTTCTGAACCCCATGGGGAGGGCCAGGCATGATTCTCAGCTGGTAGGAGTGACATTCCACACCAACTCCTGTCCAGGAGGGTGTACCTAACCCTGAAGGACCGGCTGTCAACCAGTAAGCACCAGTCACCACTTGGTACTTTGGTCAAGCAGCCCACTGGGGACACCCAAGCTGAAGCAAGGCCTGGTCTCTATGGCCGCCCGTGTAAGGGGTCCATGAGCCCACGGAGCAGGGGGTACTGCCTCTCCGCCTTCTCCTCCAGCTTGGTGAGGGCATCTGCAGGGTTGTCCACACCAGGCACATGTTCAATGTGAGCTAGGTAGGACATCTCCTTGAGCAACAAGTAGTCAAGGTCCCTGCTCCTGGCCAGCTGCCTGTGCACAAATTGCACCATGCCCATGCTATCAGTCCTCACCAGTGTGTGCAGCTGCAACCTACAGGAAGCCACTTGACATAGCTGGTAGAAGAGCTCCCTCAAGTAAAGAGCAGTATGCAGCCCTTCACAGATTGCCCTGCACTCAGCAATATCACTGCTGGGTGTAACCCTGTTCTGCAACCGACTGTACCAGGTAACAAGTGAGGTGTGATCTTGCTCCAGGGTAACTAATGCTGCTGCCCTGCCCCTGACCTCTGTGACCTTCCTATTATCCATAGAACTGTCCACATAGAGAACCATGTCAAGGGGCTTGTACAAATCCACAGGACCCAGTATGAGAGGGGGAGACATCATGACAGCCTGCACCACACTCTCAGCACCCACCTCAACCAGCTGGGAATCAGTAAGTCGACTCAAACCAGCAAGTCAGGGGCACATATACTTGCAAGCCATGCCAGCATGCCCCTGATGGTAGCACACCTAGCCTGCGTGATGGGCTCCTGCAATGCATCTACAATCTGCTGTGGGTAGTCCTTACCACCCTCCATCCTGATGAACCACGAGCCCTTGGCTTGGAACAACGTAGCCTGCATGCCACAGAAGACCATAGGCTCATTCTCCACCATGTGCTGTATCTTACCCAGCTCAAACCGCTTCTGGATCTTAGCCAAGACAGCCTCAACCCAGTCTGGTGGACCTATGAGATGCAGGTCATCACCATGCAGTGAGGCAAAGACAGGAAGGCCATTGTGGGACCCTTGGAACAAACAGGGATCCACTGGAGACACAGAAAACCCACAAGTATTCTTCAAGAATTTCTCTAGGCTCTTTCTCCAGATAATGGGACTGGACCTGAGACCTTCCAACCCTTTCAGAATTCTCAGGTACCTGGCCTTTATCTCTGCTCTCCATACAGCAGGTACAGTCACAAAGAAAGGAGGGATATCTCTCCAAGTCTGCCTAGCCTGATCTTGGTCACCCTTGAGAAAAGCCCTCTTGAAATCAATCAGCACAGAGCTATAGGGCACACCCTTAACCAGAAAAGACAGAAATATACACAGCAGAATCCTCCACGTGTCATGCAGCATCCCTGGAGTATAGAGCTCCTCATCTAACAACTGGCCAGTGCCATGATACTCGGTTACAACTGGTCTGACATGTGGCACCTGGACACCATCTACCTCCTTGAGCTTGAGGACAAACATCAATCTGAGCAGCTGGTGAACTTCTGGCAGCTCATCCACAGGTTCTGCACAGTTGGAAACTATCCACTCATGCCCAGAAGCAACAAAGCCAAGAGTCCATGCCTTAGCCATCTTGGGGCTTTGCATCATCTCGACTAGCTGGCGCCAGGGAATAGGACTGTGAGCAGCTATCTGGTACCTGTTTACCCCTAACTGCCTTGGATCAAAGGTGGTTGGGATTATCAACAGGTCCTCAGCTATGGGCTCCTGACCTTGAGGACCCTCAGCTGGCTGACTCCTAACAGCCTTCACCGCCACTGCAAGACCCTGGGAATAGTGATATCTTTCAAGGGGGAGGCTGCCCCTGCCTTCTAGTGCCAACTCATCAGAGGTCAAAGTAACCCCTGGCATGCACAAGAAGTTCTGACCCAGAATGGCAGGCCCCTGATAGCCCTCTACCACACAGAACGTGGTGGGCACCCCTAAGATAGGCACACTCACTTCCCCAAGGATCTTCATGGACACCTTTCCTGAGAAATCAGACACAGCAAGGCAACTGGGATGGGACATCTGTAAGCCTACAGCATCCTCTTCCCTGATGACAGACACCTGTGAGTTGGTATCTACCTCCATTGTAGCTGCCCAGCACGACCCCCACCCCGTGAGCTTGGATACCTTGGGATCATGTTTGCTGCGCATGAGTGCTCGGATGACGTCCGCCATGAGAGGCCCCCGGGCCTTAGGTGGCTGCCCCGTCCCCTCTGGCCTTGTGACAGTTGCTTCAGCAGCCTCCTCCTGCTCGTCATCTTCCAGCAGGGACAGACCATCATCCACCACCAGAGGATTGTTAGCTGCTGCTGCCTGGCTCTGGCCTGGCTCCTCAACCCAGCTGGGAGGGCCTGGCCCGTCTGCAGGCCAGATTGCATGTGGCCTTCTTTCCTTGACATGAGCCCAGGACAACCTGTACACGTGCCTTGGATCCTTTTCCAAAGCCACCAGGCAAGATCTGTTAGCTTCTTCCACACGAGTGACAACCCCATCCTGCCACTTCCCCCGCTTGCCTGGAATAGATGGTTCCTTCCACATCCTGACCTTCAGCCCCACCTGAGGCCTCAGCACATTCCAGTTCTTGTCCTTACGTCTCAGCTGGGCAAATAACCTATCTGCCTTCCTAAGACTGGCCTGCACCACGTTCTCAGGCAAAGCTATACTGCAGGGCCAGGGGAGAGACAGCCACACCATCAAAGTAATAGTTAACCCTGTGGTTCAGCTGCTCTTCTATCCCCTTACACCAGGCTGCCCTCTCTAAGGCAGATGCCACAAGTGGCACTGACTCTGCTGCTAGCACCACTGTCTTCACTTCACGTATGGATCTCTCTACAGCCCCTTGCTGCCCATGACTCTCCCTGGGGACTACTACCAGCTTACAAGGCAGCTGGTCCTGATGCTTGAGCAAACAGTCAAACTGCAAGTCTGCCTGCACACTCTTGCACACCCCAAAGCCTGGGATCAGGGCCTTCATACCCAACAACAAGTGGTGCTCCTGCATACCAGGCAGAACGTCTATCAGCCTGTATCTGCTGAACCTGTCCACCCCCACCAATATATACAAGCCCCTGATATGCTGGATATCCATCTGGATGTCGCCACGCTCCCTAGCAGGCTCCCTAGCATGGGACTGAGGTGGGTGAACAGCATTCTCCTGGCAACCACAGTTCTCAGCAGCAGCCTGGCAAGCCTCCCACAAAGGCTCCCTACCTAGCTTCCAAGCAAACATTGCTGCCTGCCCAGAATGCCCAAACATATGATGCAATCTATGGCCAGCCTCAGCATAGCTCAGCACTCTGTCAGTACTGACCTGGCGAGACGTCTGAACCGTGTGTGGGGACACATGATCCACTCCTGAGGTTCCAGGGCTTCCCTGCAGGCCATCCTGACGCCCCAAGTCAGGCCCTGCACCCTGGACCGCTCCAGGCCCTTCCAGCAAGGTCCCTTGGCCCTCCAGGCCAGCACCTGCTGGAGACCCACCACCTGCATGAGGCATAGGGAATTCAGCTGCAGCATTGTTATTGCAATCCAGTGGAAGAACAACATCTTTACACCCTTGGTGCTGCACAAGGGGCACACCCCCATCCTTATGTACATCCAGCACACCTTCCCCAAGGGGTGATTGACTATTTACAGGGGATGATGTAGCTAGTCACTGCTGCCCAGACTGGCCCCTGCCCCAGCAGGCTTGGCCTTCCTGTCAGGACACTCACGACGCCAGTGACCTTCCTTGCCACACACAAAGCATGCTCCACCCTTCTTCCCAGACCCAGCCCCACCCTTGCCAGGCTTCCCCTGGCCTCCCTGAGACTGCCACCCTGCTTGCCCTGGTTGCCTTGAGCTTGGCCCTTGCCTTGCCCTTGGCCACCCTTACCCTGCTGACCACCAGCTTGCTGGCTCCCAACCCCTCCTTGGGAACCTGCACCCTTGCCACCCTGAGCCCCCTGCCTCTGGCGCCTGAAGCGCTTACGCTTGTTGGGCCTTGCCCCATCACGGGCTGGGTACCCGGGGACATCACCTTGGCCCTGCACAGCGGAGGTGGCATTGCTGCCATGGGACTGGATAGCCTTGCAGGCAGGATCTGGCTTCCTTATGCTGAGGATTACAAGCTCCAGAGCACGCAAGGAGCCATCAGTCTGGTTAAGAAACATGCGGGCACCGTTCCTCCCATCCACACTCAGACCCATACGGTCCAGGAAATAGTCTGCCAAGGCCCTATCTGTGACCAGGAAGCCATACTTGGCCCCCTTGCTTGTCCCTGATACGGTTGAGCCTAGCCCATTCCTCTGCCACAGGACCCACTATCTCAAAGGTGTCATACTGATGTTTATAATAGTTGGTGAGGTTGAGAACCTTGTCAGAGAACTCCTCCCTCAACCCTTCCAGGAACTGTGCCCAGGTTAGTTTATCCTTGACAGCAGTCCTAGCCTTTTCCCTGACACGCTCTGATGAGTCCCTGTTGCACGTGGACGAGTGAAACACTTGCACTAGGTTGACAGTGGGGTCCACGGAGAATACAACCAGCTCCATGTCCTCTAGCCACTCCGTTTTTGCGTAATACCGGTCACTAAAAGGGGTATATACCCCCCCTCAGTGGGTGGGATGGACCCCCACACATCCCATTTACATGGCAAAATCATAGTTTGGGTGCCCCAAGGCCAGCTTTGCATTAAAAATTAAAATTAAATTATAACATGCCTCCGTGGGGAGGTCATGTAGCACATATTTCATGATGGATGGGGTGGAGGAAGCCGCGTGATCAAACTGTCCTAACTCTATCTAGAAAATCCTAACTACACTACTCATCAAAACACCTCCTCCGCTTGGGGGGAGGTGGCTTGCCCACAGGGTCGGGCGTGTGCGCCTTGACAATCTTCTTCCACCGCGTCTTGTCCTGCATGGCAGTCCAAAGACGGGAGAGAGAGTGGATGCGGTGCTCAAACTGGGCTGGGACCACTAGGTCGTCCAGCAACATCTGAACGTAGTTGGTGACAGGTTTCCCTACCCTTTTGGGAATGTCCGCGGGGCCAGGCCAGGTCAGAATGTGCCGCCCTGGCTGGCCAAGCCGCTGGGGGCCGGCCAGACCAAGGGTGGTGTCGACCTGGCTGGTGCGGGCAACAAGGTGTCCTACAAATGCTATCCTACGCCAGTGCCTAATCTCGTCCGAAACACGAGGCATGCCATGATACAAAGACTCTGATGACGGACGCTCGGAAAAACCTACGTTAAGGACCTGTCGGAGCATCCTGTAGACTGTGCCGTTGAGCCGAGCTGCCAGTTTGGGTGGGAGGGTCCACGCCTCGGCGCCATACGTGAGCACCGTGAGGACGAGGACCTTGAAGAGCATGCGCTTGCGGTGCCCGTCCAGGCACTTCGAGCGCCAGTAGGGTGTGAGCGAACGGAGCTTGGCCCAGGCAAGGCCGATGCGGGTGTTCCACATCGTCGGCGGTGTCAGGAAGCCAGCTCCCCAACAGCTTGAAGCCGGCGGTCGCGGAACGGGACCTCCGTCCCGTCGAGCAGGCGCGGCAGCGGTGGTGTATTGGATGCCCCTATCACCATCGCCTCAGTTTTGACACTAATCTCCAGCCCCACCGCCCGCGCCTCCAGGCCCAGACAGTCCAGCCAGGTCTGAATGTGCTCGGGGCTCTCGATGAGGGTGGTATCATCCGCATAAATCAGGTCGGACAGGCGGTTACGAGGGCCACCGCCGCCGTGTTCGCGCTCGTTAATAAGGATGTCCAAGACGGGCTCGGACCCCTTTAGAGCAGTAAAGCGCGCACGTGCCCGGCGCATGACGTGATCCACGACAATAATGAACAGGTATGGGGACAGGACACAACCTTCCCACACCCCGTGATGAAGGGGGAATGGTGGGGTGGTGCCCTCCGCAGTCCGCACTACTGCCTGCGAGCCCTCATACAGCCGGCGAATGGCAGCAATAAACGCTGGGGGCACGTACGCGGTCCAGAGCTAAGATGGCCAAAAGAGCCTCCCAGAGAACCGTGTCAAAGGCCTTGATACAGTAAACAAAAATGAAGACCAGCGGAAAACCATCACGGCAAATGCGACGCACCTCCTCCATCAACCGGTGCGCCACAAATACAGCCATGACAGTGTTACGACCACGACGGAAACCCATCTGAGACTCACCCAGGTGTGGGTCCAGCGCGGCGCGGAGCCTGTGCAGCATCATGCGCATGAAGACCTTCAGCGCGGCGCTCTGGAGGCATACACCCCGATAGTTACCGGGGTCAGCAGCAGAGCCCTTCTTGTACAGCATGACTCGGATGGCCGTCTGCCACTCAGCAGGCGGAGGCTCATCAGAGAGCAGGACACGGTTGCAGAACGCCAGCAGAAGATCCCTAACCGCCAGATCAGGGGTCTTCAGCAGCTCAGCCGAGAGGTGGTCGGCACCGACCGCCGCATCGTACCGAAGTCGAGCAAGGGCGCGCCATTCAATTCCTTCAAAGTGAAGGGGTGGACGACGCCGTTGGTGGCAAGGCAGCCCTCCTGCAAGGCGGGGACTTGGTAGTGTGCGGCCGAGGAGGGGGGCGCAGGCGGCGGGGGGGCTCCGGGAACACCGAGACGGGCGGCCGTCTCGGGGTGAAGCGGCAGGGGGGGGCGCGAGCCCCACCTGTCAAGGAAACATTGTGGGCCAACCAGCGGTCAAGGCTGACCGGCGCCGTGCCGTCCCCCATGTGCTCCACCGGGGTGCGCTGCTGCCGGCCGCCGAGCCGGTCGAGGTGGTACCACACGTCCTTGCCCTGGTTGTGAGCTTGGCAGGCCTTGGCATCTGCGATGCACTGCATGCATGGGCCGCCTCTGCGTCCTGAGCATGTGCGTAGGCCTCCACAAGGGCGGCCTTGAGCACCGGTTTCAGCAGACAGAGCGGACCCGTCCCGGTTACGCTTGAGGCGGTGCCGGCCGGGCGGCCAAGACCTTGGGGTCCTGGCGGTAGAGCGGGCCGGGGCGGTGGCGGGGCATGACCGGCAGGTGCCGGGCCGCCAGCATCGGGGCGCGGGCCGCAAAGCCGGCAAAAATGGCAGCGTTGCATAGCAATACCCCACCACACTCATCGAAAATGGCTGTGTTTGAGCCCCCCCGTAAAATACCGGTTCCATCAACCTATGTTAACTTTGTTTGTCCGATTTCGGCCGTTTTTTCAATTGACGCACCTGGCACTGCGAGATCCACCCTACTTCAGATCTGGACTTAAATGCCTCGGAAGAAAACGGGGGGGAAAACGGTAAAAAACGGTCTACCGACGTATAGAAACGGAAACGCGACCGGGGGTTACTATAACTGACAGACCGGGGGTTATATGGGCGGACACGCGACGGTCACCACCGGTTACGAGCTGGGCATTACAGTGACCGAGACTCGGAGGTCGTTGGGGTGGGCCGTTGGGGTTGAATGAAATGGAATAATACGTGAGTGTTGTTGCGATGGTGGCTGCGCACTTGACAGATTATTATAGTGTTGAAAATGTACAAGCTAGCTAGAAACGCGTATCGAGATAACGTGATAGAGGGGAAGGCGGCATTCTGCCCCAGGCTTTTTGCAGCAAAGCCTGAGGCAGATGGGGGTGTAATGTGTGTCTGCCTGGAAAGCAGTGGCCTCACCATTGCGGTGGGGTGTGCAGTAGGCCTGCGGGGACCAGGCAACACTATTTATTATGCAGAAATCACAAAGATATTGCGGTGGGATCAGGTGAAGCCCAGGGATGGACTGGAGCAGCACGGCAATGTAGAGGCCGGTGACCAGTGGGCAGTGGAGGGGCGGTGGTTTTATGAACCACAGGAACTGCCACCCGCGCTAGCCCAGGCCGTTTGCTAGCCGGGAGAATCCCGCGGGCTTGTCCTTTTGCCAAGCTCCGCGGTGGTGATTTTCCCGGCCAGCATGATTTGCGGCATCGTGAACGTTAAGCCGCCTTGGAGCCCTGACCTGCTGCTGCAAACCGATGCGGTTGTCCCGCAGGCAAGTTGTATTTCTTCAATCTTGTTGATTGAGTTTATGCCAAGCATTACAATGCGTCTCTTGTATTCGTTCTTACCGGCTTTCATGCAATGCCTGCTAGTTTATGGACTTTTGCGAGATGGTTTTCCCACAGCTTTTCTACTGGAAGAGTGAGGGCAAGCTCCAGCCCATCGGGCCCCTGTCAGCAAAGGCATTTGCGGAAGCAATGCCGCAGCTGACGGCGGTGGCCACCGGTGGCAGCCCGGTGGTGGCAAGCCTGGGGCAGCGCGCCTTTAGCCAGGCAATGCGGGCTGCCATGCGTAGTCACTTCGCAGGCTACCTCTCGGAGCGTGCACCGGCTGGGAACCTCCGGTTCTTCACCGTGTGCATGTCATCCAACGCCTTCCTGTCCCTGCCCGAGGGTGTGCTAAAGGCATTCGTGCCGTGTGACGGGCCTGGCAGCGACGGCAGTGTTTTGCTGGTACGTCATGTTTGCATCTTTTCCTTTTGCTTTATCACTTTGTGCTGTGAAATTCTGTAATGCTTTCAACAAACTGTGATGATCGCCTAATGCTTTAGATAGGGTAATATTGCACTGGCATCCTAAATAATGCAGGCGTTGTTCGAGGATCCCTCCAAGCTGTCGAGCCTGCTCGGCAACAACTGGTGGGAGATGACGTACAAGAGGACCTCCAAGATGGAGGTGCATGGGCCCATAGAGTTCATCCACGCGCCGGCCACCGGCATCACCACGTAAGTTGCTGTAACTTGGCAAGGTGTCCTCATTGTTTTGCTTGTTTGTCAAGCTGTCCTCGTTGCTTGTCTGCCCGTGTGCATGGCATGTGACTTCACTTGCCTGACCCAATGTTGTATACCCGATGTTATGCCTTGCTTGATGTGGCACCTCAAAACCCTTAAAATTGACATATGCTAATATCACTTGAAATTCATTTGCACAATCGGGGTTCTCTGAACATAGTTTCTTTATAGTGATACGGAAGGGGAGCCGCTGATGCTAGGTGAAATAGAGCTGGGTGATGTGATCGTAATAAGGTTGATTAGGCTTCTAGTGTACGAGTATTACGGAAGATATGGCCTAATTGTTGCGGCCCATACCTTGACGGTGTGCTGAGTACCTTGACGACGGATTTTTGCGTCTAGGTTCTCCTAGCAGATCTGTGATTGCGGACGGGTTTGCAACAGGCAATATCTGAAGTAAAACTTGACGGCTAAAACTGTTTAGAGGCCGTTGCCGGATCTGGCCGTTGGTAGAGAGCCGTTGGCCTTGAAACACGATAAAAGCTTGCTCACCTAGCTCATGGCGGTCTCTTTTGTTTTAACGAAGGCGGCGACAGGGGTCAGGGGCAGCGTAGCTGACGCCCAGAATTCCTTTCTGCAAAGCGGCTGGGATGCCGAAGCCCGGGCGGAAGCCAGGTTCGACAGGTGCTGGGAAGCAATTACCGAAAGCTAATCCCGAGGTGCCGACAGCTACTAAACAGACGGGAAAGGGCCGACTAGGCTGGCCGACGCAGAAGAAAAGGCTCCATCAGGAGCTCTCCACTTGCTCGGGCCTGCCTGAAGTGTGCGCTGCCTTTGAGGCGGTCCTCGGGACCGACTGGGTAACTACTGTCAGCCGGTGGTCTGCGGCCCAGCTGGAGTCCGTCGTTGGACTGCTGGTCGACCACGTGGACGGGCCTGAAATTCTGGCAGCAGCGGACCCAAACGAAGCGCTAGTGGCAGCCCTCCAAAGCGCCCGGGACTTGGCGGACTCGGACGAAGAGGAGATGCAGCCACCACGCCGGCCCACGAAAGGGGCGAAAAAGGGGACGAAAAAAGTCGGAAGCCCAGCCCCGAGCAAGGGAAAGGCCGCGGGGGATGTGAGGGAGCAGCTCTTGGAGCTGGCGGCTATTATTGGCAAGCAGGGGCAGGCGGGCAAAGAAGAGGAGGAGGAGGAGGAGTCCGAGGAAGAGGATTTCCTGACGAAATTGAAGGATGCGCTGGCCGGGGCAGATGGGGCTTCCAGGAAGCCGAAAAAGACCAAAGGGGTGACGCTGCCCACTCGAGCACAAGTGGTGAATTGGAGGGTGCAAGAGAGAGTGCTCCCCGAGGTGCTCGAGGATGCCAACGACAATGGAGGGGGGATAAAGAGTTGGATCATGGCTACTCGCCAAGGGGGGTGGAGGAACCAGGAAAGCAGGAAGGTGGTCATGAACATCGCCCTGGCCATGGACACACTCTTCAAGGAGTTGGGGCCGGCAGCCGGGGAGTTGGCTGGGGTAGAGTATCTCATGAGGGTGGTGGCAGCCATGCTCCTAGTGGAGAGCCAGGGGTCAGGAGGGTGGAAGGTGGCTGGCCACCTCCTTGCTCTCAAGGAAGATGCCTCCTTGGTGAGCAACCCGGCCATGAAGATGGCCCTGCAAAGCGCCACGATGATGGAGAAGCTGGGCAAGGCCCAGCAAACCAAGTAAACACCGAAAGGGTAAACCGCTCCCCCTTCCCACTGCCTCTTCCTACAATGCCTCTAAGCACTACGTGGGGGAGAGTGAGGTCAGCACGCAGACGCCAGCGTGCAACTCGCCGCCGCCGGACCTTCACTCTACAACACAAGGTGATTACGTGGTTGAATTGGCTATGGCACGGGGGGGCAGACCCTCCGCCTAAATCTGGAGGCGCGTGCTCCAGAGGAACGGCGGAGGCCCTGAAAAGGGTCAAGAAGCACTGCGAGTGGTACAGTCGCCGCGTAACCGGCGTTGCGACAGGCCCCGCAGAAGGAAGTGATCTAATCTATGGGAAATGTAATAAGTATGAACAACTTGTGGCGGAGCGGGTGAGTCTGCCGAAGCGCGAGGTGGCAGGAAAGGCGAAGCTGCTGGATTTGCTGGCGCTACGACCTAGTTGGCGAGAGGTGTACGCGAGCGAAGCCAACTGCATCAAGCCGGAGGTGGCTGCCAGTGCGAGGTATTGGAATGTACCTGCCCCCAGCCGAGGGTGCACCATGGCGGAGTGGGGCAAGTTGATGGGGAGGGCAGCGGACGTGGGGATGGTGGAGTTCCGAGAGACGCGGCCAAAGTGGGTAGACGGATGTTTTGGGGTGGCCAAAGGAGTGGGGGAGTTAAGGCTCATTGTGAATAAGAAGTTGGGGAACGCACTGTGGGTGGACCCCCCTAAGACGGTGTTACCCCACCTGGGCATATACTCGGAGGTCTATATCAAGGGTCGGTGCTACACGGCCAAGAGCGATCTGGTCTCGTATTACTATACCATCCAAGTGCCGGAGTGGTGGTGGGATTATCAAGGGCTACCTGATGTGTGGTCCACCGATGTCGGGCTGCCGGGGCGGCGGAGGAGGGTGTGGCCAGTGCTGAAAGTGCTGGCCATGGGGCACTCCCACGCTGTAGCGCTAGGGGAAGCCATCCATGAGATGGTCCTCTATGCCACGGGCGCTTTGGATCCTAGACGGCAGGTGAACCGCCTCACAAGTGTAGGGGAGCTGACCGTGCTTCGGAATGCATGGGGTAACCCAACCGCCCTAGCCATCGAGTACAAGGAGGAGAGCACGAGGGAGATGCAAATCGACCTTGAGGACCCCCCTGCCCCTATGGTATCCATCACTATTGATGACCTGGTGGTCAGCAATGGGCGCACGTGCGAGGCGGTGAATCGCTTAATCGCGAGTGCTATTGAAGACGGGTACGCGCCTAACAACCTTGTGCCCTCCAAGGACAAGACGATCATGGCTAGCCCGGAGGGGGAGGACGAGCTAGAAGCTCTGGGTGTTGTTCACCGGCGGGATGGGGTGTTGGAGCCGACAGCTAAGCAGCTCACCCTTGTGGTTGCGCACACTCGTGTACTCCTCGAGAGGGGACGCGCTACCGCTGAGGCGCTGGCGGCCGTCGTGGGCCGGTGGGTGTGGCTGCAGATGCTCAGCCGCACTTGCTTGTCCATATGGCAGCAGAGTTTTAAGTTCATCAACCTCAAGGGGTGGGGCCAGCGAACGCGACCTTTGTGGCAAGGTGTGCGCGATGAGCTCGAGTGTGCCATGGCGTTGGCCCCCATGCTCCGTGTGGACCGGGGGGCTGCCCTGGCTCCGGTGGTGGTGGCCTCGGATGCGTCTAGTTTTGGGCAGGGGGTTGTCTACGCTGAGATGGCCCCAGCTGAGGTGACGGAATTAGCTCGGGCCCGGGAGGTGCGGGGTTACCCAACCCTCCTCACCCCAGGTGAGGCCATGTATGCCGGGCCTAGACCCTTGACCAAGGCCGCGGAAAAAGCCATCATCCACGGGCGATGGCGCGTCGGGATCAAGAGTCGCTGGCGCGATTCGACCATGCACATCAACGAGAAGGAAGTGCGGGCCGCTGTGAAGGGGGTGGAGCGCTCGGCCCGGAACCTCGGAACATGGGGTAAGCGGGTGGTGAGGTTAGTGGACTCCACTGCCGCTTTGGGCTGCTTGGCTAAAGGGCGTTCCTCTTCTTACCGGTTAAACAAGCAATGCCGCCGGTTGTGCGCTCTTACGTTGGTCACCGGCAGCCGCTCACAATGGGTCTGGACGCCAAGTGAGCTTCAGCCTGCGGATGGGCCTTCGCGGGGGCTTTCCATGGCTGCCTCGGTGGCCGGGTGGGTCCGCGATTTGACTCGCGAGGGTGTTCATCCCAATCCCGGGCCTCGGCTTGGCGCTAGCTACTTGACCCTTCTTGAGGGCAAGGTGAAGCCGGCTACTTTGATGGTTTACCATCGGGGTCTTAGGTCCTTTTTCGCATGGTGGGCGAGCCGGCGGGGTCGGGTTGGCAGCTTGTTGCGCGGCTTGACGATAGAGGAATACTATTGCGAGTATGTCGCTTGGGCGCACTCACGGTGTTACAGCCGCCAGTTGTGTGTCAATGCGCTTATGGGCCTGAATTTGTACTTCCCCCGGGAGGTGCGGGATTGGGCCTTGGCACGAAGTGTTTTGGCTGGCTGGCGCACGTTGGCACCCCCTCGTGCCCCCCCCCCATTCCATGGGAGGCTGCGTTTGCGCTTGCTTGTACTATGGTGCTCCAGCGGCAGCCTCGTGCGGCTATGATGGTCATCGTTATTTTCCAACAATACCTGCGGGTATCGGAGGCGCTCAACCTGTTGGTCGGCCATGTGCGCTTGCAGCCTGATGTTCGGTTGCGGGGTTCGCAGCGGGGCGCCTTGTTGTTGATGTCAGCTAAGACGGCTAAGGGGGAGGTGCAGTCTGTGGTGATCGAGGATGTCATGACTGAGACCCTCTTGCGGGCTTGTATGCGTGGCAAGGCGGCCTGGGAGCGGGTGTTCCCTTACGATTATGCCCAGTTCAGCCGGGTTTGGCATCAGGCCACGCAAGCTTTGGGGGTCGACACGGTGTTTACCATTCACGGGCTGCGGCATGGGGGGGCTACCTATGATTTTTTGCGGCAGCGCAGCATGGCTGATATTCAGCATCGGGGTCGCTGGCGCAGCAGCAAAACTGTCGCCCACTATGTGGGATTGCACCGGAGCTTGGCCCTCACCCTTCCTGACGCCCTGGTTCGGGCTATCGCCGCCTGCCCCCCGCGCATTTGGCGGAGCGTCTTTTCTCTGCCTTCCTCTTAAGTTCCCTTCATTCTTGTCTTATGCGTCCACCGGTTTTTGTTTTGCCCCTGGCTTGGGTCGCCAGGGAGGGATGTAAGGGTAAGGCTAGCCTTTTTGGACATAAAGTGTTCCCATGGGTAAGGATGGCCAGTTGAGGGCCACTTCCCGATGTGCTCTACTTATTGTTTTAATAAAGAGTCTGGTTACCCTGGAGTTCCACGGTTAATAGAATCGGGGTTCTCTGAACATAGTTTCTTTATAGTGATACGGAAGGGGAGCCGCTGATGCTAGGTGAAATAGAGCTGGGTGATGTGATCGTAATAAGGTTGATTAGGCTTCTAGTGTACGAGTATTACGGAAGATATGGCCTAATTGTTGCGGCCCATACCTTGACGGTGTGCTGAGTACCTTGACGACGGATTTTTGCGTCTAGGTTCTCCTAGCAGATCTGTGATTGCGGACGGGTTTGCAACAGGCAATATCTGAAGTAAAACTTGACGGCTAAAACTGTTTAGAGGCCGTTGCCGGATCTGGCCGTTGGTAGAGAGCCGTTGGCCTTGAAACACGATAAAAGCTTGCTCACCTAGCTCATGGCGGTCTCTTTTGTTTTCCCACCCGCCCTCCCTGTGTGTTGCCTGTTTGGGGGTAAGGCTAGCCTTTTTGGACATAAAGTGTTCCCATGGGTAAGGATGGCCAGTTGGGGGCCACTTCCCGATGTGCTCTACTTATTGTTTTAATAAAGAGTCTGGTTACCCTGGAGTTCCACGGTTAATAGAATGCTAAGTTATGATTGGGGGCACTAAATAACATCTCTAGTGAGTTGTCCATGCACTTCTTGGGGGTACAGTACCCCCATATATACGCCAATAATGCGCTATAAATAGCAAAAGACGCTAACTAGGGATGGTTATGCCCCAGCCAATCCACAAAACAGGTTGACCCAAAAAGCACAAGCCACGTAGTAACTTCCTGGCACATCGCAAACAGCAACTTACATGGGGCATATGGACACCGCCGTTCAAAAAATAGCCCGTGGCGCCAAAAACGCGATTTTTTTCACTTTAAAATATAAAACAATTCATAAACTGGTCAGATCAAGCCAAAAAGCACTATTAAATTTCAGCACGGGTGGTCCCAGCCACGGTCCAAGTTTGAGGTCAATCGGACAACCCTATAGCTCAAGTTATTGCGTTTGGCAGATGCCACTCTCACGACCGCTAAAGAAGGTTTTTCTTTGTACAAGGCCACTCAAGCATGATGTTTTCCATCCAAATAGCCTGAAAGCATGCCCTACTCGATCACAAAACATAAGCAACGCCTAGGCACCTCATCTGCCCTCACCTGCCCTCGGCATGGCCAACCTTGCCAGCGCAAGCATAGCAAGACGATCGCTAGGCATACATGCCAAGAGAGCATACACTATACTCAACCCAAGGTTACCTTGTAAACTTCATGCCAAGAACTCGGCAAATCTATGACCAAAAGCACCTCTAACTCTTGCTCACTGATGACGACACATGCTCAAGGTCGGGGGTCACTGCATGTGGCACGCACTGATGGGTTTCCTAGACGACCACCTGACAAGGCGCAAAGGACCACTCAGTAACCAAGTAAACACAATTACACTTTGCATGCCATCCAACATGCATCAAATACATGCTGAATATGTTATGAAATACAAATGGGTGGCCACACACCTCATATACCCCTTCACCGTCCCTCGAGCATGGCCAGACTTATAAGCATGTGAATAGCAATAATGATGATGGCACTAAAATGCCTAATCAGCATTTTCTATGTTTTTCCCAGGTTAGAGTGTTTATGCCAACCAAGCTAATCAACACTGCAGCGACTCCTTAACCCCTAAACCGTCCTCGTGCCGATTTTCGACTGCGAGTTTTTCTCATGCCTCACATTCGGCATGAGTTTGTGCGCCCTGTAGGGATTTGGCGGGAGGGTTTTGGCGGGAACCAACTAGACCACCGAAAAGATCTAGATTCACTCTATCCGTAGGACACTTGTCTGACCGTATTTGACCACCGTATCAGGGTGGAAACCCTGGTCAAAGTCAACAGGGTACCCTGGTGCATGCAGGTTTGGGCGGTAAAAAAAATTGACAAAAACGTACGAAAACGAAGGATGCGAAAAAAGGGGGGAGCGCGGACGTAGACATGGCGGACGAAATGCAGGCAGATATACGGACTTTCAAGGTAAAGAAGGGCATTTTCATGGCAGTGCCTGTGGAAAAATTCGGACGAGACTGGGCGATAGAGCAGTATGGGGAAAAACAAAGCGAGGTACGTTTGCCGGGCAAGGTAGTGACAGTGAACAGGTCCGGAGATGGTGCACGGTGCTATTTCCCGGACGACAAGCTCACGTACCCATTCACCCGTGAGCAGATTTTCATATATTCGTGCAGCTCAGATGATTACGAAGCTCTAGTGAAAGAATGCGCCGCCAGGAAGGTCCCAACGGCAGGTAGCAGTGACGATGATAGCGAGCAGGGCCAGGATAGCGATTCTGACGCCGGCGAGGACGACGACGACAAATCCGAGGATATCGAGCTGCCCACACCGGTCAAGCGACGCGAGCCGGGGAAGCGCGCTGTCGGCAACCCGAAGAAGAACCCAGCCATCAGCCACGCCCCGAAAAGGCGCCGTCAGACCAAGGCGGCGGCCAGCGAGAGCGTTGTCTCGGACGCTTCCGATGACGACTTTGTTTACCAGAAGGGTGCGGAGGGTCCGGTGCCGAGCGGTGAGGCTGAGCTCGATGATTCGTTTTTCCTAACGACACTCCTGCCACTGAGGAGCCAGCCGAGACTGTCTGGAAATCTGGTTTCGGCAAGCCAGGTGTGTTTCCTTTTCCCGATACTCCGGTGCTGTCGCCGATGACGGGTACCGCCTGCTATCAAAACCTTTCCCCTGCCCAGCTCGAGTTTGGGCCCCTCGGGCTGTTCTCCCTTTTCTGGTCCCAACGTGATGTCGTGGCCAAGATTGTCAAGGAGACCAACGACTACGCTGAGCTCAAGGGGGCGGGCAAGCCAGGTGAGCGTGAGTGGCACCCCTTAACAATGCATGAGATGGGCAAATTTCTGGGTGGAGCAGGTGCTGTGCCAACTGTGCTGCGCGCAAGGCAGGAAGCACAAGACCTCGGTCATGTGCGAGCACTGTGACATGGCGTTCTGCAGCAACAGCGAGCGGAACTGCTTCGGCCTCTTCCACTCCGGGCAGGTGGAGGGGCTGGACTTCAACGTGACGAAGCAGCGGGTATGGCAGCGCCTCTCCCAGCGTGGCGAATGCGCCAAGAATTTCAAGGGCGCCACTACCACGAGGGGTCAGCAGCCACCACCCGGAAGCTCAAGGGGGTGGCGCGGCGCCGCCATCTCAGGGCGGAGCATGTCCGCCTGGGATATAGTCCTACGGAGGCTGACTAAGAATGCTAGCATTTGTTGCCTACGTGGCATGGCGTTTGGCCTTTCCTGCCCGCGCTCATGCGCGCCGTGTATCACCATGGGCCGGCATGGTTTGAAGTGTGTGTTATTGTTTCATGGACCCACCTGTGCATGTGTTATTTGGTTTCATGTTGTTAGCCTGCATGGGTTATTGTTTCATGGTCATGTCTTATTAGCTTTCATGTTTATGCATAACTTGTGCAGTTTGAAAATCTGCTCCGTGATGGTCACAGTGCCACCTATTTCTAGTTGGCAATTTTCAGTGTTACTGCATGCATGGTCCCTTGGTCACTAATTTATCTAGGAGTGCTGGGATGTTTTGACTTTGTGTGCAAGGTCCATCATGCATGTAAAAATAAGTACCACAGTATCAGCGGGTCTGCAAGCATTTACGCTTATTGTGGCATATATTTGTGCCACATAGGAGCTGGAATAAACATAATCATGCATGTTTCATGCTTACCTATCATTTCCATGTTCAAAACTGCACTAGGATGTTTATTCTAGCCCCCCCCAAACTGGTCACTCAGAATAGTCACCAGCTATTTTTAGCATTATCTTGTGGGTCCCTGGGTGAAACAAGACATGTAAGTGTTTGGATGTAGTGCTTGGGTACAGTTGCAGTCCCCCCTGAAATACTAGGGTGAAATCCAAGGTATACGTGCTCCATCATGTATGATAAGGTTGTGAACCCCGTACTCGCGGCCCGCGCGTAGTCGTCTCCAATCATATCCGGCAGGGACCTGTAGTGGTTATGGCAGGTATTGGTGGCACACAGGTTGGAATAAGTGTTAGCATGCATGTTTGCCCATACTCCATGCTTGCATATCGTTTCCATGTTCAAAACTGCACTAGGATGCCTATTTTAGCCCCCCAAAAACTCGCGACTCGAAATAGTCACCAGTTATTTTTAGCACCAGCTGATGGGTCCCTGGGGGAGTTACAATTTTTAGTGTTTGTATCCCATCCTAACTAAAAAATCTATCTACAAAACCAACCCCAGGGTCAACTCATTGAGGAAAGGGGTCTATCATCCATTATAAGGGTGTCACCGCGCACACTCACCGTACCCCCCTGAGGGGGGGGCTATTTATAGAGCAGGGGGGGCTAGCACTGGGACCACCCACTATACCCCCAGGTGGGCCCTAATATGGTTATGCTTGGTTCCTAGTATGGTCTAGAAAAAATAATTAGGCTGAATGGGGGCACCTGTGGCATACTGTGCAACTCGTGACTCATTTTAGTCACGAGTCAAAGACGGTTGAGGGGTTAACTGCCCTGCCTGAGATGGGCAACAAACTGGAACGATGGAGGGCAAGGAACCAAGGAGATCATGGCATACAAAGCTTGCATGCAGTCAACCATGTCAACCATGGTTGGCTCAGCACATTGCAGTCTTTTCACATCGTCATATCAAGGGAAAGCTCAAACAACCATTGGTGCCAGCTATCTACATGCAGTCACACAAATGCAATATCTCCAACATCATCGTCAGTAAAACACTTCCTCCCCTGCACGATAAAATGGAAAGAAACCATTGGCGGGCCTCCAGCGCATGAGCGCTGTGATGCCGCTGCGAAGAGAGGGTGCGTCACTCTCACACAACTAGAAGCTTCCATACGCACAACATCCTTGCCAGAACACGTTTCATGAAATACCTTCGGTTCATGAAATACCTACCCGTGAAGCAATAGGCTTCGACTGAAGCGGCCTTGACCACGACATCAACGAAAACAATCTAAAGCTGCCAGGTATTCGACAACACCACGGCAAGCAACGGCGAGCTAGCTGGCGGAAACTGCCCCAAAAGAACGGAAAAAACTTCGAACGATGAGCTAATAGAAGAAAGAACTGATAGCACAGAACATTCGCGACAAATCTATACCTTGACCTCGCAGATCCCTCGCCCAGGCGCGCAACAACGGCCGTTCGTCCGAGGAAGGTTCCGACATGCATTGCGGAGGCCTGAAGAATTACTTACCCAGAATGGCCAAAAATGTAGCAAAAAGCACCAGATCGGTTTGGAATTCAATGCTACCGATACGAATTCATCCTTCGCGGTAAAAAATCCCCCCAAAACTGCGAATTTACAGCCGCTATCACGAATTCTATTTTATTCCGCGCGACGAAAAAATGCAGTTTACCCCCCATGCCGATGGCAGTAAAAGAAAGCAGCGATATTGTAAATCAGCTACTTGCCGCCACAAACCAACATCATTAAATCATCGTCTTCAAAATTCGAGCATTTTTTTGGCATTTCTCTAGCCTTACATTGCTAATTTCGCCTAAACGCAGTCGCCATGGCCACTTCCGCAAGGGGTGCGCGCACCGTGCACCCACTTTTCACGGTACGACTGGTACCGCGAATTTTTTGTCGCGGAAAAAATTCGGCGCGCCGCGTCCCCTTAAACCACCTAATGCTGTCTCGAACTTGGTGCAGCTTCCGAAGCGCTCACGTACGATCCATCAGCGAAGGTGGGCGCGTGCAGTGGGCCGGGACACGGAGGACACGTCCACCTTCCGCAGGTAAGGAAATTGCTTTCTCAGTCAGGGTGGGTGGAGGGTGGGGGACAGCTGCTTGTGCAACACATGATGAATCTGACTTACTCATATCTTTTCTTGTTGCACGCGGTGCTTTTCTTGCCTTGTGTTTCATGACAGATACAAGGAGCAAATGGCAGCGAGGGCAGCGAGGGAGGAGAAGAAGGCCGCCAGGTCGAAGAGGAAGGGTGACAAGAGCGGCGCGGTGGAGGATGGCGGACCAAGCAGCAGCACCAAGTAAGCTCATGCTTAGTAGTAGCTCATGCTTAGTACCATACCGTGTTCCATTTCTCTTCTTAAAACTGGGATTACCCATGTGCCCACCTGTAAAGCATGCAAGTGCTCCATTATAGAGGTATTGATACCGCGGCTGTAACGACTAAAAATGTTGTGTTTGCAACAGCCTCAGTATCAACATTGGTGTGAATCGGGGTTCTTTGAACGGAGTTTCTTCTATACGTGAATGCGGGAACAAGAGGCCGCTGGTTGAGCGGCTTATAGGTCGTAGTGTTTTCTCGTAGCTGTTTGGCTAGAGCTTTTGTGATTAGTAGATGCAATATAGTGCATGGTTGAAAAATGAATTAAATAAAATGTGCGTTCCGCGCTTGGGGTGATTATACCCGGGCGGAACGGGGCGTGAGGTGCAGTGCCCCTGAAAAGAACAACCTACGCATTATTTAATACTAGCCGTGCAGATTCGGGATATTCTACCCCCGGTCTGTACGGTTAGCGTCTTACTAGCATCACTGAACATAAGGGTTTAATGACGTCAGTTAGCTAGGGATAAGGGAGGTTTTGCGACTAAAAGCCGCTCTGGCTGGTTTTGTCGGCCTCTTTCTTTGCTCGTTGTCGTTGCGGCGGCAGCCGCAGCTATGGGTGCTGCGGAGCAAAATCCCAAAAGCACTGGTTGCACCGGCCACTTGGCCAGTGGTGAGACTTCCAGTTGTTAACCGGCCAGGCGTAGTTCCTCGCCCGGTTAACTAAAAGAAAAGAAAATGATTACCTCCGGTCCGCACCTTTTCCCCAGCTTGGGGTCTTTCGTGGGCCGGGTGCCGTGACAGGTGCTCAACTGTCGCTCGGTCGGCCCATGCAGTGCGCGAGCTGGTGCTCCGTACCTGGGGATGCTTGCACCCCGGGTTGGAGCCGGATGGCTGGCACTGGCGACCCGTGTCTCGGTCCGCGGCCTGAGGCTTTTTCTTCGGAAATTGCTGCTGGCCAGCAAACTTTGCAATTGCCTTCCGCCGAGGGGGGGGTGGTTGGGGCTGGGGACGGCGATGGGAAAAGCGCCTAAGCTAGAAATTTTTTCCCCACGCATAGAAACCTCGGGGGGGAATGCGGTCTTGGCTGAACGGACTCTCGTTCAGCCAGGTGCCTGGGGCTGTGGCCTCGGGCATCCGGGCTGGCGGGGCCTGGGCTAGGTCCACGTTTTTTCTCAAAGCACCCCGGGTCTATGGGGAGACGGCCATAGCGGTACCGACTCGGGGCCCCGAGAGGGGTCATGATAGGCTGGCCGTGCGCAATCGCAGTGCAAATGCGCTGGGCCTTTTTGGGCCTGGCCATGCATCCACAGCCGCCGGGCACACGCCTCCCGATGTGGGGGGGCTCCCGTTTTGCGGCAGGGCGGTCACTTGTGACAACGAGCAAGGTGGAGTGCGGCTTCAAGGGAAAGCCAGGGCGGGGGTGATTGGGCAGCGTACTTCATGAAGGGCCTTGAACGGCGTGCCTCCGGGCATGTCAATAGTGTCACATTTATGCTTCCACTTATTGTTTTAATGAAGATGCTGGTTTTTGTGGGAGCTACGTGGGACATGAATCGGGGTTCTTTGAACGGAGTTTCTTCTATACGTGAATGCGGGAACAAGAGGCCGCTGGTTGAGCGGCTTATAGGTCGTAGTGTTTTCTCGTAGCTGTTTGGCTTCTAGCTTTTGTGATTAGTAGATGCAATATAGTGCATGGTTGAAAAATGAATTAAATAAAATGTGCGTTCCGCGCTTGGGTTGATTATACCCGGGCGGAACGGGGCGTGAGGTGCAGTGCCCCTGAAAAGAACAACCTACGCATTATTTAATACTAGCCGTGCAGATTCGGGATATTCTACCCCCGGTCTGTACGGTTAGCGTCTTACTAGCATCACTGAACATAAGGGTTTAATGACGTCAGTTAGCTAGGGATAAGGGAGGTTTTGCGACTAAAAGCCGCTCTGGCTGGTTTTGTCGGCCTCTTTCTTTGCTCCCCACCCACCCACCCTTGTTTTGGTTGCCTCTAGGGCAACGTACTTCATGAAGGGCCTTGAACGGCGTGCCTCCGGGCATGTCAATAGTGTCACATTTATGCTTCCACTTATTGTTTTAATGAAGATGCTGGTTTTTGTGGGAGCTACGTGGGACATGAAAAGATCTTTATACCTGGGTTGAAGTCGCGACAGATAACTTCACGTCCAGAGAAGCAATGAAGATGGATCTTCAACAGTTAAGGGGACTCGGCGCGGCGAATATTTTCCGCGCCAAAAAAATTCCGCGGTACCCTCCGTACCGTGAAAAGTGGGCATGCACGGTGCGCGCACCCCTTGCGGAAGTGGCCATGGTGACTGCTTTTAGACGAAACGTGACAAATCTGGCTCGCGGAAAGCAGAAAAAATGCTCGATTCTTGGAGAAAATTAGTTACTGATTCTAATTTATGGTGGGATAGTTGCGATCTATAATGTCGCGGGCTCTTTTTCTTTACCATCGGCAGGGGGGGTCCGGCCTGAATTTCTGTCGGGATGAATAAAGTATAACGGATGCCTGCAGGTGTGATTGTCGATTGTTGCCAGTTTTGATGGTCCTAATGGAAGCTAGTTTAATGATGTTTCTAAAGCCGTAAAAATTCCTGCTGCTATCTTTACCTTTCCCGTCATTTTGCGGTAAGATGACATTAGGCCTGCGCGATGCGCGCCCGACCTCTCCATGAAAGGGTGGCCTTTCTTGTGCGCCTGGGCACGAATAAATGCCCGTTATGGTACGTTCTTGTATTAAACGTCCTAAGATAGCGCTTTCCTGCTTTCTTAGCTCGTTGAGCGTAAGCTTTTTGCCTTCTTTCCGGCCAGATGCAGCCATGAACTTGCGGGTCCTGGCGCTGCATCGCTAGATTCCTGGATGTTTTTTAGCAAGTTCGTCTGTGACGTGGCTGGCTTGCTGCAGCGCGTGGCCCACAACCTGTCGGGAAGGTGTAATGCTTTTATTTCCATGCTTCTCTGAAATTTCTTTTACTTTAAAGACAGTTGTGTTTGAGGAAATTCACGCGGTCTTCCTAAGCAGCGGCATCATTTTCCCCAGACACTGACGAGCTGGCACCTGTCTCCTAAAGAAAGTGGCTCGTGCTTGTTAGAAAGGAGGCAGTGTGCATTTCGCGGGACACAATGCTTTGGTGGCACATGCGTCAGGTAGGTTGTTCCAATGGTCTCTTCACCTTTCCCTCTGAGTAAATGATAGCCTTTGTCATGCTAACCAGAGCAGCTAGCCACAGGTTGGCTGGATAAAAAGTCAGCTTATTTTCTCTTTATATACTGCGTGTGTGGTCCTCCACATGTCCGGCTTGTTGGGCATATGTTGGAACAGGGTTTTTTATGTGTTGCTGGGTGGAACAACTTGGTTGTTGGCACAAAATCACACATTATTAGCCTGAGATAGGCATGACATATGCTGCTCAGGCGTGTCGTCCTACCAGCCTTGTTGTTAAGGGTAGACTCACAAGGCTGGCTGTGCCGATGGAGGGGTGGGGCGTATGACGCTCCGGACATCATCCTCACACTCCGTGATCAAAGTGGGCATGTTTTTGGGTGTCTAGGGTAGCAAAACAGATGTCATTTTGGCTCCGCACTAGCTCAATTCTCTTTTAGCGTCTACCCAGGTGGCATCACAGGAAAATCAATAACTTGAGCTACGCTTGTCAGAATGAGCTCAAACTTTGGGGTTGTGTTTCCCCCCACTCAGTGGAATATCGCGTGTATGGATGACCCAATCTGATGTGTTAATGATTTGATTTATTTTTTTTGGCTCAAAAAAGTTCCCATTTTGCGGGAAAATTAATAACTCAAACAAATGTGACCATTTTGGCCATGTAAATAGCCCAGCTTTTAAAAAAGTGGGGGAACTTTGCAGGTATGTATGGGCAGGTCATTTAGACAAGTGGTTTGTCTTGGGCAAAATATCTCATAAATAGCGTCTTTTTCTATTTTTAGCTCGCCACCGGTGCGTGGTTGGGGGTAGTACCCCCAACAAGTGGTGGTATGAATGTCCAAACATCATATTTATGGTACCCAATCATCACTAGATGGTTCCCATGTGCATTGGAACTGATACTCACTAAAGTCTGTTTTTCAGGCTTTTGGACGTGCGAGTCGTCTGTCCCTGGTCCTCTACGGAGGACTGAGTTGAACTCAGTCCTCTCTAGAGGACCGAGTTTTTGTGTTTCGTAGAAAATTCGCCCCGGTCAGAATGTTTGACAAAAAAATTCTCTCAAAATTTATTCAAATACTACGTGAAAAGATCTTTCTTGGACATATTTTTGGGATTTTTTGGGATTTGGTATGAGCGGCTAAATGTACGGTCAAAGTACAGGTGGTAAGGGTACTTTTCCACGTGAAACGCGAGTTCCGGAAATGCACGACCTAGCCATGGCGGCTCGCGCCCATGCATGCAGTTTACGTTTGCGGACGAGTTAGCTGTCCAAACTCAGGAAATAGATTTAACATGCCCTAAAGATGATAAAAATACATTTTTAGCTCGCGGGGATGCGATTTACCTGGTGTCGGCACTGTTCTTGCTGGAAAAAACTGCGATAAGGCAGGTCGACGGAATTGATGACTGCGCTTGCTTTCCGGCGCAATTTCAATGGCTGATAGGTTTCTTTCTACATTTTAACATGCATTGTATTAGAATAAATTGAGTGACAGTATAGATTTGAGTATTTCGACCATTCTGTCACGTCATGGTCTATGTGCCGCAAAGTGCCACTTTTGCGGGCACCGCCTGGGCCAAGGTAACGCCAGCCGTGCCAGGTAAAGCCGGATAATCGTTGCCTCTTCGTTTCTTGATGTTCGTACATGAGTTTAAGCTTGCGAGGCGTTGTCAGGTTCAAGTATTGATGCTCTTTCTTGACCGTTGCCTGCCCTCTCTAAAACCCCCTTTTCAGATGATGTTATCAGGCATTTGCCTTGACCCAGTGTAGTTGTGCAGGGTTTTAGGAGCTGTGCAGGTTTAAACACCTTCATAGATGTTAGTTATTCTTTTGCTACGTTCATACTGCATGATTTTGAGGCCACGGGCCGCGTCAAGGGTGCATTCAAGCTTTTACGGGTGAGTGAAAAGTCTTGGTGACAAACCACTGCCATCATGTGCCAGCAACTATGTTGGCCACATCATGGCAAGGCAAAACAGTTATAGCCATATCTATTGTTGTTAGAAACAATGGAAATATGCTTAACCTACCCATTATATTGGTGGTTGACACTTATAACATAACCCTTTGTTGGTAGGGTATCCAAGCCCATTCCCTACATGCATGCATAGGCTCTCACTACATGATAAGGTATGATATACCTGAAGTATGATGATGCAAGTGTGTTGTCCTGTAATGCTTGAAGGGAAATGAGTTGATTGGGATGGTTGGTGGCAGTTAGTCTAAGTCTCCCGCCTGTAGCCTAAGTGGACACGTGCCAGCACCGCCGGCGCCCAATTGGGTACTGGGACGGTGCTGGACTAGAGCAGTCGTGGCATGGACACGTGGCTATACTCAGTATGTGATGAGCCGGTACCTCAGTACCGGGACTGTAGTTGTCATGTTAGGACTGACTAGATCAGGTTGTAACTGATAGGCTAGTCCGTCCAGGATCAGTAAGTTAGTTTAACTTACGCAAAGTCTGGCCAGCCATCGTTGACGGCTGGCCAGCAGTATATGTGCCATTCTATCCTAATGCCAAGGTGTCTCGTCGTTCACGCACACACACGCCATTTGGCAGTGCCCGAGCATTCCAGCTTTGTGTTGCATAACTTGCATTAAAAACTCCAAAAACATACACACAACAAGACGACGAGCGTTCGTTTTTCGCGAACAAAACAACCCATTCCATTTTTCGACCTCCAGTTTTTTTTTTGGAAAAAAAAATGTCTAACCCCAACAGCAACAAGGGTAAGGCTCCAATGCGCCCTAGGAGCCGGTCGAGCTCCCCGACGTCCTCATCGTCGGGGACGTCAGACTCGGAGCTTGCCGCCCAGGCAGAGATTGAGCGGGCGGCGAGGAGCTTTAACCAGTCCATGGAGGCTGATCCGACGACGTCGGACACGTCGTCGTCGGGACACTTGTCCGAGGGTTCGTACAGCAGTGCGGTGCTGCGAGTTCCCCTGTATCCGCAGGGGAGGGGATCCACGCCTGTGGTCAACAGGCCGAGGGGCCTCCTTACGCCCCGACAGCTGCAGCGGCGGGGGTTGGACCGTCGGCACCTCCTGCAGAGGAGGAGTCCATGGAGCTGTATGGGCTCCAGCCTGGTTCCTCAGCCGAGGAGCAGGACGACGCACGCTCGCGACAGGTGGCTGCGGATGAAGGCCTCGCTAGGGCGATGGCTGAGCGCGAGGAGCGGGAGCTTCGGCGCGCGGACACGCACGCACGTGCTCGCGCCCAGCAGAGGGCGGATGCTGAGAACGTGCGCCGGGCGTTGTTTCAGAGCAGTGAGCTGGCTTCTGGCGAGGAGCAGTTTGAGGTGATGCGTCGGGGGGACCTTGCATGTTTTAAAAGTTTGCGTCGGTCTCGTGAGCCGAAGGTACACCTAGGTGTGCATCAGGAGTCGGAGTTCTCTTTGACAGGTCCGTCGGGGGCATCTGCTGAGGACGAGATCCTCATGACCCCAGCCATGACGGCGCGGGAGCGTGAGGCGCAGAAGCGCATGGCGACGTTCATCGCCGACAAGCAGCGTCGGCAGGCGCGGAGGGCCGCGGCAGAGGCCAAGAAGGAGCGCGAGCATGCGGAGAGGGTGAGGCAAATCGCGCTGACGGAGCGCATCAAGCTCAAAATGTCGATCACCCAGGTGCGCCGGGACCGGATGGTCCGCGAACTCAGGGTGTGGAAAAAGGCGCAGGCGATGAAGCTGCAGCATATGGCTGAGCTGGAGGCGCCTGGCAGGCCGGAGGCGCAGGAACGGTACAGACGCTCGCTGGCAAGGTGGGAAGCCAATGTGGGAAGGATGGAGCAGCGCATCCTGAAGCAGCGACGACGCATGCTCAAGCATGCACGTAAGTCAGCGGTGAGGGGACCGCTTGGTGAAGCGGTGAGAGTCGAGTTTGGCCTTGGGCCGGATGAGGATGTTTCTGCAAGCCAAATGTTTTATTATTTGTCGCAGCCTAAGAAGACCATCACCAACCGTGATGGCACTGCCGCACGCACGCGTGTTTACAGGCAGCCTGGTGAAGCCGGACCGTCTAACCTGTCCAACAGGGAGGACCTCATTGATCAGCTTCAGCTGGCGCAAGCCATGCTGGAAGCAGATACCCCGCTGTCTCCAGGCGAGCAGGCGACGTTGGCCGACACGGTGGCCAGGCTAGTGGCATCGCTGAAGCCGGCCAAGCGAAGGGCGCAGGCAGAGGCATGCGCACCCCAGCCAAAGCGGAGGAGGGACGAGGGGGCGGATGACGGGGAGAGGGGGGGAAACCAGGGCGGGGTGGACATGGCACCCAGGAGTCTGCACCAACACGGCACGCGGGCGGGGAGCAGCAGCAGCAGCAGCAGCAACAGCAACAGCAGCAGCAGCAGCCACCAACTGCAGGAACGACAACAACCTCCAACATGGCCTTGCTAGGCCCAGGTTTGATCCAAAAAAGAAAGAGGACAAGCTAGTGTTTCCGGGTTTGCCAGAGGGCCACACCCAGGACGAAGCTAGGGAGTGGTTGTTTAAGTTGTCACATGCATATGCTAGCGACAATGTCCGTGATTGGTTTGCCTCTCTACGTGCGTCCACACCCATCCATCAATCTGCCAAGCCTATCCAGCAGTTGGTACAATTGTACCAAAAGCGTGCCAGCAGCGGGGTAGACGTGGCAGAAAATGTGTTGTGGGCGCAGTTCATGGTTGATCTTAGGGCACTTGTTACCACGGGGGAGCACTTAGAAGTGCTTAAGGGCTTCCAGTGGATAGAGGCCTATAAGGTCAATAAGCGTGACTATGTGAGTGACAACAAAAAATATGTCATGTACATAGAGGGAGATGAGGAGCTGAAGAAGCTCAATGCCAAGTACCTAGTACACCTATGGCTACAAAAGGCAGAACTGGACCCCACCACCCTGTCAGTAATCCTGGCAGGTCTAAAGGATAAGTGGGAGGACTTTAGGAAGGCAATGGCCTATGTGCAGCAATGCCTAGAGCCGTTTGCTGCTGCAGCCAAGGAGGGAAAGGTGAAGCAGGTAAAGGGGGAGGAAGCCTCAGGTACGGGGCTCTCCAAGAAGCAGATGCAGTCGCTGGTAGCCCAGGTAAAGGCGGTAATGGGGGGGATAAAAACAAAAACAACAAAAGTGGGGGAGGTGGAAACAAGGGGGGGGAAAGAACAATAACAATAAAAACAGAAAACAAAGTGGGGGAGCTAGCAAGCCAGGGGGTGCTAAGCCAGCAGGGGGGGACAAGAGGTTGCCTCATGACCCCACCAAGCATTGCACTAGGTGCCTTTGTAAGGGGCACCTAAAAGATGACTGCTGGAAAGGCAAACCCGACTATGGTTCTGACGTTGATGTTTGTCCTGGATGCTGGAAAACACGTCACCCCATTGCAGCAGGAGCGCGCTGCACGGCACCCAGGCACAACAAGACCACGCCAGGGCGCTACAACCGCGCGGGGGCGGCAGACCAGGGTGACACCTGTAAGCTACCCTCACCATTTTTCACAAATGGTTTCCTGTTACCTTCTGTCTGCCAAGTGTTGCCTGAGTGTGATGATGTGGATTGGGAAGTGGCATATGACATGACACTGTCACACATGATGCGTGACCCCACCATAGCTTCCCTTAGTGCAGCAGCAGAAAAGGTAATCACGTATGGTGCTCTAGCAGAGCAACTGCACAAGGTTATGGGCCATGAGGCTGTGGCTGAAAGGCTAGCCAATAAAATACAAGGCCATGATCTGGAACAGATGTGCAGGCACGTACGTAAGCACTGTGAGCAATGTCAGCTATATGCTCCTAAGCCCAGAAAATGGCATGTGGCCACACCACCACTGGCTAGAGGCAAACTGGTTGGGGATGTTATACACGTGGTGAAGGACACGGTATACTACCTAGTCATAAAGGATGCCTGGTCAAGGTTTGTGGTAGTGGAGCCCCTGCCTGGGATGGATAAAGAGCAGCTGCACAGAGCTTTACAGATAGCCTTGGCACGTTTTCACCCCATTGAAAAAGTAATGCTGGATCAGCAGTTTCTCTGCATCCAGGACAGGAATGACCTGCCCAAGATAGAAGTGTCTGGGGCTCAAGATCATGAACGTCAGGGGTTGGTAGAACGTACCATGAGAGCCATCAGGGATGTGATAAGAAAAATGCCATCCAGGTTGGCTGACTCTGGTAGCTATGCTGACAGGGCATCTTGGGCAGCAGGGGTGACTACCCAGCTAAACGCCAAACCAATAATGTCCTCACCTTTTGGGGAAATCACCCCAACTGGCCTTCAGTCAGGCAGCTATGCTTCAGAGGTACACACTCACTACAACACACAAAGGCAGCACTTAGCCAAGTTGCTGGCAAAGAAAGACAAAAACAATGCCAGGCCTGTGTTTGAAGTGGGGGACCATGTGTTATTTTTCAGAGAGGGTGACAGAGGAAGAGCACACTCTGCCAGATGGCACGGTCCAGCTGTAGTCACCAAAATTCATGAAGAAGGGACTGCAGTCACTATACAACATGACAGAGAGCGTGTGGTCAGCAAGCATAGACTCAAGCTTTATTACCCACCACTGGCAGACGTGTCAGGGGTAGAATTCTTGGACATGGATTCAGAGCAGGAGTCTGGTGGATTGATCTCACCCAATGAATTGGCTAAGGACGTCATTGATGCAAGCACTAGCACCACAGTAGAAGCTCCTGTGTTCCTCAGTAGTGCAGCCCCACTACAACCCAATAGTCCACCTGGGCAGGAGGACGGTGCACAGGGTGAGCAGCAGGTAGCACCTCCCTCACACCTGGAGGAGTCACAAAACAGAGCAGATCCTGTCGTTCCCAGGAAGTCATTTGCTGAGATTCTTAAGGCCTTGCACAAGGCACACAACACTAAAGCAGTTGTGGCAACAGGTACAGCACAGGTCAATGCTGTAGGGGATGCAGGTCAAGATCCTAGTATTTTGGCTGTAGACACCCAAGCACAGGTGAGTATCATCAGTGCAGAAGCTGTATCTGGTCTGAAAATGAAGGCCTCACCATGGGCTAGAGTGTCAGATTTTTCAGGCAAAACCAAAATGCAGGTCAAAGGTCAGGTGAGCATTCAAATCTTGGGTATGCCCACTCCATTTCAGGTGGTTGAGGGTTACTCAGGGAATGCCCTGTTAGGGGAACCTTTTGTATCTTACCCTGGTGTTGTCATCTCAGCTGGGAGGTTGAGTGTGGCAGGGGTAGGACAGGTGCCTCTAGATCATTTTAAAATCCCTTTGAGCCAGATTAGCACTGGGTTGGATGCTGCCATCAATGCAGTTAAGCCCAAGTACCTCCCAGGTCAGGAACCGTGTGTGGAGGACCTCATACACTCTCAAAAGCTACACCCTTCAGCGTTTGGGCTTGGTAGATGGGATGTTGCATCCATGTCTCCCCTGTCCTATGATGATATTGTACGGGACTGCCAGACGCAGATTGGGTTTCTTAAGTGGCTTGAGGCTTTTACCAAAGCCAGGGAGGAGTGGGTTGTTCCAGATGCACGTAGTCCCACACACACACCACCTGTGACTCCTCTTGATGCTATGCCAGCTGGGCCAAGAAGCTAAGGTTAAAGTTTGTGTGCAAGCATAAACCTCAGGCTGATGGGGGACCACCCATTTTCCATGCTAGGCCATGTGTTACTGAGTTCAGGGGCTCTACAGAGCTGACAGAGGCTGAGCTTTATACTCCTGGTATTCAGCAAACGTCTCTCAAGGTGTTGCTTTCCTTGTTTTTGCATCAGCTTAATACAGGGAAGGATTATGTGTGTAAAGCCACAGATATCAAAAGAGCCTTTCTAAAGGGGGACCCTGCCATAGCACAGCAGGTCTGGAGAGGTCAGGTATACGTGGTGAATACTCCTAAGGTGTGGCACAGGGATATTGTTCAACCCTTGTTGAGGCCAAACCTGGGGGTTGAAGGGTTGCAGTCAGCTCCAAAAATTTTTAGGCTGTCTGCACAGGAGGTATTCATGAAGCTAGGGGCCACCTATGATGACATTGACCCTTGCCTGTTTGTCATCCCACACCCTGATGGAATGATGATGTTTGTCTGGCATGGGGATGATCAGTTAATCTCAGGTCCTAGAGCTGCAGTGGATGCTTTCATAGCTCAGGTGTCTGCCAGTTTTGAGATTGGCAAGCAGCTAGAGCTGGGCAAGGAGCCAGTCAAGTTCTGTGGCATGATGCTTGAGTTGCTGCAGCAGCAGGGCAGCTGGGTTTGTTCCATGCAGGCCTCTGCTGAATACATTAAGTCTTGTCTGGATGTCCTGCCTGTTCACATCACCCCTGACATGTGCCCTACCATTAGAGGCAAGCTTGGTTGGCTATGTGCTACATGTGCACCCCACCTGGCTTTTGTGAGCAGGGTAGATGATGAGGTACTACAGGAGGTAGGAGCACGGGCAATCAAGCAGTTGTTGCATGATGGTCCACCTTTGATGCTTCACTCACTGGACCTGTTTACTCCCATTCACATCACGTGCATGATGGATAGTTCAATGGAGTCCAGGGTAGTTACCAAGGTTCAAGCCAGAGAGGCTGGATTGTTTTTCCTGCATAACCAAGGTGGGAAGAAGTCACTAGTCTCCTGGTTCAGTAGATTGCACAAGAGGAAAGCTGTGAGTAGCAATGTAGCTGAATGCAGGGCTGTGGTATCTTCTGTCTTGCATGCAAGGTATCTCAATCACTTGCTGGTCTGGCTTCAACACCAGGCTGGTAGCTCTGCAGGAGTGAAAGCACATTTGCTGACTGACTCTCAATCTATCATCTCTTTCCTTGCCAATCCTTTGGCTGTACACTCGGACCTGGATTGGATTGTGCTAAAACAGGAATGCAAGTACCTGGAGTCTAAAGCCCACGTCAGGGACAAAGACAATGCTGCAGATGCACTGACCAAGGTGCCACAAGCAGCAGGACCACAATACCAGGTCTTGTATGGGTTGATGAACCCTGGTTACAGTCTGAAGTGACTGGCACATTGTACATGTTAGCCCATGACCCCCTGCCTAATACTGCAGCTGAAAGGCTGCAGTGGCAGCTGGGTAGTTTTCTGACAGTGAGAAGCACTGGTCTAGAAAGTTGGGACATGATGAATGTGTTATTTATTGAATAAAATTTTGTGAGACACTTGTTTGGATGACCATGACATGCTGGGGCCTGGAGCACCCATCTCACTCAGTTAAGAAACCATGCTTGAGACATGGGGCCTTTTTAATGCATCTCTTGTACATGTGTGAGGTGACCTTTGGGTCCTAGTAGGTTATCTGACAGTTTTTTAAGGCATTGGGAATGGCTGCGTCCATTTGATGGCTATGTGTGTTTCTGTTGAAACCCAAAGAAAACTTAAAGTGGGAGTTAGTCTAAGTCTCCCGCCTGTAGCCTAAGTGGACACGTGCCAGCACCGCCGGCGCCCAATTGGGTACTGGGACGGTGCTGGACTAGAGCAGTCGTGGCATGGACACGTGGCTATACTCAGTATGTGATGAGCCGGTACCTCAGTACCGGGACTGTAGTTGTCATGTTAGGACTGACTAGATCAGGTTGTAACTGATAGGCTAGTCCGTCCAGGATCAGTAAGTTAGTTTAACTTACGCAAAGTCTGGCCAGCCATCGTTGACGGCTGGCCAGCAGTATATGTGCCATTCTATCCTAATGCCAAGGTGTCTCGTCGTTCACGCACACACACGCCATTTGGCAGTGCCCGAGCATTCCAGCTTTGTGTTGCATAACTGTGGCCACGATGGTGTGTAGTATGACCGCACTTACATGCTAGCAAAGTTAGCAAAAGCCCCATTCCTCTCCTGAGGACTGAGAGTTTTTTAATTGTTTCAGGCAGTTGCAGTGGCCAAATCGAGCCCAGTTTTTTTCCACGTTTCAAGAACTATATTGTTTACATGCCTATATTTTTTCTTCATGCACGAGGATTTGATTGAATTTTTCCCACTCGTTCTTATCCCGAAAAATGCAAATTCGCGAGGGGTGCCCATCGTCCGTGTAATTTTCAGGTGTTCGGGTCAAGTTTTCACATATGCAGTATTTTTGCCAACAAAATGACATCTAGTACACCCCCGATCCACATCAAAACATTTGGGATGGACCCCCCACCTATAGTCGCTACACGCGGTTGAAAATTGTCAACTCAGTCCTCCTGTGAGGACTGAGTTGGGACAGACGACGAGTTAAGGGATTGAGTCCCCACCCTTGTTAGACACAACAGACAAGTTATATCCAAGTCGACTATCTGTTGAAGTTATAGTTGACTTTTGGCAAGGGTTGTTTGCTTGATGAAACAAGGAAATCCTTGAATTACACCATAGATTTAGTTCTCACGTACGCACACATGCACGACCACCACAAACAGGATAAAAGTCATCGTGTACGCAGAGTCGGCTCAACCCGAACCCGGAAGGACCAATCAAAAGTGAGGATCACTCACGATAAGATCTTATCCTCCGAATCCTCAACACACACAAGGCCAGCACATACTGAATCTCCATGATCTGGAACCAGATCCACCAGGTACAACAGTATTAAAGAGAATCTATGACTGACTGAACAAAACCATGCAAAGTACCCTACGTGGATCAGGCCACGACCAATGAGGGTAGAACAATAAATTCGACAGATCTCAGCAGGCCCAATATCCATCAGACGTCGAAGCCTCCTAATGTCCATGTTACCAAGAAAAGTCCTTATTTTAGGACCAGTTTGAATTAAAAAATATATGTGCAAACATCAAATTTCGACCCTGGCATTTTTACCACTGACAGATAACACACTTTTTGAATTTTGGACAAAAACCTGGGTTCAAATAATTACATTTAGTGCCTGAATGGACCCTGGCCCATGGCAGGCCTCAAACCGCGAATTTGGTCAAAATGAGAATTTAGGACCAATAGGACCAATTAGTGTCAACGCATGACCATGCTATCCACACGGTCCCTTGAGCATCTTACAAGCGCTAGGGGACCCTACGAGGCCTTGGGATGGCGGGGCAGCGTATAACAAGGCCATACCCTGCTGTGGCTGCCTCTATATATACGCGTGCTTAACGGTGTCACAGATGGTGCAGGTAATGCAATATACGGTTGCATGGTTGCTGAGGTTGCCCGGCTTGAACATGGCCCACCCCTTGCGGTAAACTTTCTCTAAGCATATGCCAAACCTTCTTTGACATCACGGACATGCTGGCCACCACCCAGCGATGAAAAAACATTGCATTTGCATTGCAACTAACACATGAATGCAGCCAAATCAAGTTACAGAACAACGTTGTGCTAACATGCAACGCTTTGTGAGTGAATTCAGGGTGCATGTAACACGTAAACCATACTGTATATACTGTCTGAGAACACCCTGAACGACTGCAGGCCATAGGACCATGGTTTATAACTAACACATGAGTAAAACTGCTCTTACGCATGTGTGTTTTAGCTGCAGCGGACGACGAAGACAGAGACGTAAAAAATTGTATGACGTAAACCAACTATGTGTGACAGTTATGTGCACAGAGAGCGTCCCCTCTTTTTAGGCATAGCTGGCTGACTCAAAACACCACGACAGCGTTGCCAGTTACACTCATGATCTAGGGCACCCCGGCACGTACCTGCTACTTACGTCGCCTCATTCCAGATGGTTGCAAAAAAGTCGCTGAAATCCGCAGCGAGGTCAGCTTTCCGAGAGCTGAGCGCACCAAAGCTGGCCAACCGGTTCGAAAATGATATAAACCACGCTTGTGATGCGTTCTAGGTCCAAGAAATACCGAAAGTGAAGACCTATAAGGTGCGCTCGCTGCCCAGCCTGAACGTCCCTAAAACATGGTCGACAATGGAAATCGGGCAAGAATATCACAGCCCAGGCGCTCCCATGTCAAATACTCCGTTTCTAAACTCCAGACTATTATCAAAATCGTCCACAAAAATTTCCTGGCTTGATTCGCACCACCATTGCTAATACACTAACATGTTTGTGCCAAAATCGACCCTCCGCGAGCAGGCGATCTGCGACCCATTTGTGATGTGCCGCTGTGCTACAGCGCTACACATAAAAACTTGCGCAGAAAATTTCACAGCCTTTAAGCATAACTAACGACCTTTCGTTTTTGGTACTGGGCGCCCGAAATGATGAACGCACGTGAAAACGCCGGCCACGATTGTCAGGTCGCCATATCCACCTCAGATCATTCCCGCACCCACTTTTTCGCTCCAAAATCGGTTATATTTTTGGTCGAGGTACCTACTTTCCCGCCATTATACCCGGTACCCGGGTACGGAATCCGGGTACCATGTGCCGGTACCACGGGTCGGGTACATCATGCCGGGTACGGTCCACATGGGGTACGGTCCATATAGTGACCCCCCCCCCGGTACCTCGGTTATAGTAAATTGGTCCTTAATTTAGGACTTTGTCCTAAATTAAGGACCGTGGTATGGCTAACATTAGATCCCTTGATGACATTTCAATTGTGGGAGAATTTGTCTTATTCAGGGTTGATCATGATCAGATGATAATGAGATAGGAGGCCCCTTTGGGGATGTAAAAACCCACTTGCTTGTCCCAAGAGGTGGTGGACTTCCTCTTAATTGTTGTGTTGTTCTTGTGGAGGTTGTTGTTTTATTCTTCTTGGTTTCTAGGAACTGGGAGTTCCTGTCTTGAGGGGGAGATATGTAACAACCAAATGTTACATCCAAAGTTTTCCTACTGTTGATCTTATTATGAGTTCTTGAGGACAATTATTTGGGAAGTTAGTGTTAGCCATACCACGGTCCTTAATTTAGGACAAAGTCCTAAATTAAGGACCAATTTACTATAACCGAGGTACCGGGGGGGGGGTCACTATATGGACCGTACCCCATGTGGACCGTACCCGGCATGATGTACCCGACCCGTGGTACCGGCACATGGTACCCGGATTCCGTACCCGGGTACCGGGTATAATGGCGGGAAAGTAGGTACCTCGACCAAAAATATAACCGATTTTGGAGCGAAAAAGTGGGTGCGGGAATGATCTGAGGTGGATATGGCGACCTGACAATCGTGGCCGGCGTTTTCACGTGCGTTCATCATTTCGGGCGCCCAGTACCAAAAACGAAAGGTCGTTAGTTATGCTTAAAGGCTGTGAAATTTTCTGCGCAAGTTTTTATGTGTAGCGCTGTAGCACAGCGGCACATCACAAATGGGTCGCAGATCGCCTGCTCGCGGAGGGTCGATTTTGGCACAAACATGTTAGTGTATTAGCAATGGTGGTGCGAATCAAGCCAGGAAATTTTTGTGGACGATTTTGATAATAGTCTGGAGTTTAGAAACGGAGTATTTGACATGGGAGCGCCTGGGCTGTGATATTCTTGCCCGATTTCCATTGTCGACCATGTTTTAGGGACGTTCAGGCTGGGCAGCGAGCGCACCTTATAGGTCTTCACTTTCGGTATTTCTTGGACCTAGAACGCATCACAAGCGTGGTTTATATCATTTTCGAACCGGTTGGCCAGCTTTGGTGCGCTCAGCTCTCGGAAAGCTGACCTCGCTGCGGATTTCAGCGACTTTTTTGCAACCATCTGGAATGAGGCGACGTAAGTAGCAGGTACGTGCCGGGGTGCCCTAGATCATGAGTGTAACTGGCAACGCTGTCGTGGTGTTTTGAGTCAGCCAGCTATGCCTAAAAAGAGGGGACGCTCTCTGTGCACATAACTGTCACACATAGTTGGTTTACGTCATACAATTTTTTACGTCTCTGTCTTCGTCGTCCGCTGCAGCTAAAACACACATGCGTAAGAGCAGTTTTACTCATGTGTTAGTTATAAACCATGGTCCTATGGCCTGCAGTCGTTCAGGGTGTTCTCAGACAGTATATACAGTATGGTTTACGTGTTACATGCACCCTGAATTCACTCACAAAGCGTTGCATGTTAGCACAACGTTGTTCTGTAACTTGATTTGGCTGCATTCATGTGTTAGTTGCAATGCAAATGCAATGTTTTTTCATCGCTGGGTGGTGGCCAGCATGTCCGTGATGTCAAAGAAGGTTTGGCATATGCTTAGAGAAAGTTTACCGCAAGGGGTGGGCCATGTTCAAGCCGGGCAACCTCAGCAACCATGCAACCGTATATTGCATTACCTGCACCATCTGTGACACCGTTAAGCACGCGTATATATAGAGGCAGCCACAGCAGGGTATGGCCTTGTTATACGCTGCCCCGCCATCCCAAGGCCTCGTAGGGTCCCCTAGCGCTTGTAAGATGCTCAAGGGACCGTGTGGATAGCATGGTCATGCGTTGACACTAATTGGTCCTATTGGTCCTAAATTCTCATTTTGACCAAATTCGCGGTTTGAGGCCTGCCATGGGCCAGGGTCCATTCAGGCACTAAATGTAATTATTTGAACCCAGGTTTTTGTCCAAAATTCAAAAAGTGTGTTATCTGTCAGTGGTAAAAATGCCAGGGTCGAAATTTGATGTTTGCACATATATTTTTTAATTCAAACTGGTCCTAAAATAAGGACTTTTCTTGGTAACATGGACACTAACACACAGGCAACCATGCCTGGATAATACAACTGCAAAGAGCCAAAGACTACCATTAACCCAGGAAACTGGCATTGCTGGAAATCTGGACTGGACATCAGAACTGGCCCCCTCCATTCTGGTTCCCCACCTCACTCCACAGCCCAATCTCCAACCATCCTGGAAAACCTTGACAGAGTGAACCAATCCCCCTTCTTCATATCCTTCCCCCTCGTTCCAAACACTGGGAAATGCTCCACCATGGACACCAGATTTGGCCAGTTCCTGCTGACCTGAATAGCCAGGCAGGTCTCAGCAGCCTTGCCCAACTCAGCTGAAAACCTACTGCACTGGGCAGGGTAGGACAGAGTAACCACAGCCTGTCGGAGGGGGTCGAAGACCCAGCCACTAGCAGTCTTGTGGCGACACAGCCAGCTGCTGTAGGACCACCACAGCTGTAGAAAGGCCTTGACAGGCCCCCACCTGGCCCCCAAGATGGGTACCAACACCCTCAGGGGCGTGAGCCTGGCCCTCAGCTCGTTAGGGAACTTTGGTAACTGCAGCCCCACGAATACGGTGTTGTCCTTGTGTGGAAAACAGGACAGCACAGAGCAGCTGGACGACGGAGTCATGTCAAACTCTCCCTTCATGACAGCTTGCTCGATCAGCTCAGAGTAGGTCTGGGAATAACCAGCTGGCTTCAGCTCCCCAAAAGCCAGTCTCAAATCACTGGGCAGGGCAGCCATCAAATCCTGGCCCTCCACAGGCCTCATGTCAAACGAAGGCCAAGGGTACACTGCAAAGACGGTGTGCATAATGTAAGCCACCATGGGTGAGCCAATCTCACAAAGACTGGGGGGCAAACAGTCCAGGGCCAACTCTACCATACCCTCAGGTACTAGTTCGCCCTCCACCACTGTCTGGTCCAGGGCCTGCATGGCTGTGTACAAGGATTTGCACCACTCACACTGTTCAGGAACACACTTGCGGTGGTCCAAATACTGCTCCACCTGTTTTGTTGGGACAACAGACCTGGGCAAGTGTACCACCACCTTAGGGGTGGAGGGCCTCCGTAGGGAGGGAACTGAGGCCACCGGGGTAGGGATAGCCTCCTGAGCTACTTGAGCCTCAGAGGCTGCAGGCACAGCAGAACCCACAGATGGAAGGTGCCCAGCCCTCAAGTGTTCTGCCATCTGATTAACCAGACCCTCCACATGATTCAACCTGTCATCAGGGCCCCGTGACGCTGATCGTGACGTTGCTGATCATGTACCATACGCTGGAACAGGTTGAGAAAATGAGCTTCCACAAACCCAGCGTCTTCCTGGAGCGGAGTGCCTGTGGCTCTGGGGCCAGCGTAGTCGTGCTGAAACACATACGTAGCCCTCAAGTCCTCTTGAAGTTGGGCAGGTGGCCTGGGTGTCCCCTCAGGATGGGAGTCTGCCATGGCTGGCAACCACAGACACACAGCACCAAAAAGGGAGTTAGCAGTGCTCACTGGGAGCTATGAAGGGGAGCACACCGCTCAGAGCCCATGACATACCACTCAGGCAAGGTAAGCCCATGATGCTGGCAATAGTCTAGTACAGCAGAGTGACTGTTGGTGAGATCAGACAACCACAGCCACGTAGCAGTCACCTCTAGCTCTCCCTTCCAGTGTACCTTAAACTGCAGCTGTTTAGTCCGACCTTTCCCTTTCACCCTGTGAGCCAACAACCGCTCCACTTCATAGATCTTCTCCCCCTCAGAATCCAATTCATAAGGCAAGGGGGCAGACAATCTGCCTGGCAAGGTGTTACGCCTGTACAGCTTCAGCTGGGCTAGGTGAAAAATATTATTCCTGAGCTTCCAGTGGGAAGGCACCTGGACCTGGACCACGGTACCATAGTGAAAGGTGGCCAACACTGGGTAAGGACCCAACCAGAGGGGTTGCAGTTTCCTGCATTGCTCCTTTTCAGGCAGCACTCTGTTGGCTTCCAACAACACCAAGTCCCCGGGAGCTACAAAGGAATGACTGGCCACCGTTTGCTGCCAGGCTTTAGTCAGGTACTTGTCCTGTGTCCTCAACAGCTGGGTAGCCACAATGCTGTGAGCCTCCTGGAAGGAAGCCAACAACTGCTGGACTGAACCAAGACGTCGCTGGAAAGGGCCTTCAGCGTCTCTGTCAGGTAGTTCCAAGTCGAATGGTGTCAAGGGACACTGGCCATTGCAGATCACGAAGGGTGACATCTGGTGAGGAGCCAGAGGAGAGTTGTTGATTGCGAACTCTATGAAAGGTAGCTTCTTGTCCCAGTCCTTGTTGTCGTGGGTACAATAGTGCTTTTGACACTCCCTGACAATTCTGTTCATCCTCTCCACCGCCCAGTACTGGCACACCTGTATGCCACACCGAAGGCCAGCTTAGTGTCTAGGATGTCAAAGAATGACTTCCAAAACCCTGACAACCAAAGGGGGTCCTGATCAGTGATGATCACTCTAGGCATGCCGTGCAGACGGTAGATCTCCTTCATAAACAAATCCACACACTGTGCAGCGGTGAGATGAGTATTGCAAGGAATCAGATGGCACATCCTGGAAAGTCTGTCCATGACCACAAGGATCCTGTCATTGCCACCATCTGACATGGGTAGACCACAGATAAAATCCATAGTCACACTGATCCAAGGGCGCAGGGGAATGGGCATAGCCATGGGAAAGATGGGCGTGGCTTGGTTCCTGACCTTATTTCTCTGGCAGGAGTCACAGGAATCCACATAGGCCTTAACATCCTGATAAAGGCCAGGCCACCAAAACCTCTGCTGCACCTCATGAAGTAGCTTAGCATAACCAGGATGACACGCAGTCACATCGTCATGGAAACAATGTAACACTGTGGGAATGGCCATCTCAGGCACATACACTTTCTAGTCACCGTGCTCTGCATCATGAGTGTGAACATACAGAACGCCCTCCCAGTATTCTACAGGTCTATTGCCAAAGTTGCCCCTCTGGATAGCTGCAGTAGCCATGTCCTCCGTTTTGGTGAAGGCCTTGATGACGTCCAGCAGGGAAATATTTAAAGGATTAGGCAACACCAGGTCCTTGTCAGGTCCCAGGGGCTGCATCTGCATCTCCTCTTCCTGCCCAGGGCTAGCCACCAACTGCTTGGATGAGACAGTAGTAGCTATAGGCCCTTTTGACCTTGCCATCACCTGAGAGGCCAACACCTTGGACCGGCCTACCAACGCAGGGTCCATGACCCACTTCCTGGGCCTACCTCTGCTGCGCCTAGCAGGGTCTCCCTCACCTGGCTGCACTGTGGGAGTGGGCACCACACCATCAGGCTTCTCCTAAGACTGTCAGACAGTGACTGGACACCCTCCTGGACGCCTGTCAACTCTGGGACAGAGCCCTGGTCGATGAGCATCACGGGACCACCGTTATTCCCTACAGGTGGTGTCAACAGTTGAGAAGCCTTCTGGTTGTTGGCCTGAGCTCTAGTCAAGGCTCCACACTCTACCACAGAAATCAGGGCAGCACAGATGTCCAAGTCCTCATGAAAACTTCCCATCAAATCCCTCCTTCTGGACAGGGCGTCAGGCACCACATTCTGCGTACCAGGAATGTACCTCACAGAGAAAGGTCCAACCCCCCCCAGGAACTCCATCCATCCAGCCATCCTCTTACTCATCCGGGTCTGTTCCAACACATGTACCAAGGGCCTGTGGTCAGTCATCAGGGTAATAGACTCGTTGCCCTGTCCATCCCTGGCGCTGCTGGCCACAGAAAACTGAGCCCCCTTCAGTAGGTGTTCCCACTTGTGACAGGCCACCACCAATCCCAGCAGCTCCTGCTCATGAACAGGGTAGTTACGTTCTGCAGACGTCATACTCCTGGACATGTATTCCACTGGTTGAGGGCCCTTGCCATGATCTTGCATTAGTACTGCACCAATAGCACCCTGTGAGGCATCAGACCTAACCTGGTATGGCAAGTCTGGGTTGGGGCCCACCAGCAGGGGAGCAGTGGTAAGCTTCTGCTTCAACACATCAAAGGCTTGCTGGCATGCTGCAGTCCACTCAAAGGGAACATCTTTCTTAAGCAGGGCTAACAAGGGACCAAAGATGGCCGCCATGTCAGGGATGAACCGTCGGTACCAGCCCACCAGGCCCAGAAAGGATCTGACATCCTGAGCTGACTTCAACACCGGCCACTCCAAAACAGCAGAGACCTTGCTGGCCTCAGGAGTCATACCTGCAGCGCTCAACTGGTAGCCCAGAAACTTCACCTCTTGGCCCCACTCCACCTTGGACCTCTTCACCGACAGGTGATACTGATGGATCACCTTGAGGACCTCCTCCACGTTCTCCAGATGCTCCTTGAAGGTACGAGAGTGCACCAGAATGTCGTCCAGGTAGACGACCACACAAGTCCTGAAGTGTCACACAAGTGGGCAATGTCTTTGAACTTGGGGTTGCGAAGATCAGGTGAGATCTGGGGCAGGGCATTGCCAGTCAGGTGGCCAAAGATGGCATTGACAAACATCTGCATAGTGGCAGGGCTGTTAGAGGCACCCATAGGCATTACTGTCCACTGGAACTGTCCCCACGGAGTAGAGAAGGCCGTCTTGGGGATGTCTTCAGTGGCCACCCTGATCTGCCAGAAAGCATGCCTGAGGTCAAACTTGGTGAAGAAGGCAGCTCCTGCAGTCCTCTCCAGCAGCTCATCAATTCTGGGAAGAGGGTACCTGGACTTGACCGTCACCTTGTTCAGTCCCCTCAGGTCAATGCACAGCCTCCACCCCCCATCATGCTTTGGCACAATGTCCATCTTCCCAGTAAAAGTCCTAAATTTAGGACCAAGTGGAATTAAAAAATATATATGCAAACATTAAAATTTGACCCTGGCATTCGTGCCCATGACAGATAACACACTTTTTTAGTTTCTATCAAAAACCTGGGGTCAAATAATTACATTTAGTGCATGAATGGGCCCTGCCACCTGCCACACCTCAAAGCGCGAATTTGGCCAAAATGTGGGTTTTAGGACCATTAGGACCAATTATTGTCAACGCATGACCATGCTATCCACACGGTCCCTTGAGCATCTCACAAGCGCTAGGGGACCCTACGAGGCCTTGGGATGGCGGGGCAGCGTATAACAAGGCCATACCCTGCTGTGGCTGCCTCTATATATACGCGTGATTAACGGTGTCACAGATGGTGCAGGTAATGCAATATAGGGTTACATGGTTGCTGAGGTTGCCCGGCTTGAACATGGCCCACCCCTTGCGGTAAACTTTCTCTAAGCATATGCCAAACCTTCTTTGACATCACGGACATGCTGGCCACCACCCAGCGATGAAAAAACATTGCATTTGCATTGCAACTAACACATGAATGCAGCCAAATCAAGTTACAAAACAACGTTGTGCTAACATGCAACGCTTTGTGAGCGAATTCAGGGTGCATGTAACACGTAAACCATACTGTATATACTGTCTGAGAACACCCTGAACGACTGCAGGCCATAGGACCATGGTTTATAACATACACATGAGTAAAACTGCTCTTACGCATGTGTGTTTTAGCTGCAGCGGACGACGAAGATAGAGACGTAAAAAATTGTATGACGTAAACCAACTATGTGTGACAGTTATGTGCACAGAGAGCGTCCCCTCTTTTTAGGCATAGCTGGCTGACTCAAAACACCACGACAGCGTTGCCAGTTACACTCATGATCTAGGACAACCCGGCACTTACCTGCTACTTACGTCGCCTCATTCCAGATGGTTGCAAAAAAGTCGCTGAAATCCGCAGCGAGGTCAGCTTTCCGAGAGCTGAGCGCACCAAAGCTGGGCAACCGGTTCGACAATGATATAAACCACGCTTGTGCTGCGTTCTAGGTCCAAGAAATACCGAAAGTGAAGACCTATAAGGTGCGCTCGCTGCCCAGCCTGAACGTCCCTAAAACATGGTCGACAATGGAAATCGGGCAAGAATATCACGGCCCAGGCGCTCCCATGTCAAATACTCCGTTTCTAAACTCCAGACTATAATAAAAATCGTCCACAAAAATTTCCTGGCTTGATTCGCACCACCATTGCTAATACACTAACATGTTTGTGCCAAAATCGACCCTCCGCGAGCAGGCGATCTGCGACCCATTTGTGTTGTGCCGCTGTGATACAGCGCTACACATAAAAACTTGCGCAGAAAATATTCACAGCCTTTAATAAGCATAACTAACAACCTTTCGTTTTTGCTACTGGGCGCCCGAAATGATAAACGCACGTGAAAACGCCGGCCACGATTGTCAGGTCGCCATATCCACCTCACTTCATTCCCGCACCCACTTTTTCGCTCCAAAATCGGTTATATTTTTGGTCGAGGTACCTACTTTCCCGCCATTATACCCGGTACCCGGGTACGGAATCCGGGTACCATGTGCCGGTACCACGGGTCGGGTACATCATGCCGGGTACGGTCCACATGGGGTACGGTCCATATAGTGACCCCCCCCCCCGGTACCTCGGTTATAGTGACCACTAGGACGATTTAGGACAAAGTCCTAAATTTAGGACCGTGGGATGATTAACAACAAGCAAACACCCAGAACTGAAAGGACTGTTAGCTGGGAGGATCAGACCAGCCTCCAACAAGCCAATAAGTATGGTCTTCAGCTCTGCCATCTCTGCAGGGCCCATCCTGTACATAGGCACAAAGGGAGGACGAGCACCCTCTACCAACTTGATGACATGTGTGATGGGTCCCTCAGGAGGATACTGGGGCATCTTGTCCTCAAAGATGGCTCCATACTTGTCCAACAAGGCATCATGCTGCTGTTGTTGCTCAGTGGTGACAGTAGAACTGACAGCATTGACAGAATGACCACTAGCAGGCTCAGGCTCATTAGGCACCAAATGCAGGAAAAAGATGTGTTCCACTGGATAGGTGGCCAAATAAGACAGAGTATGATTGGCAGACCACACATGCTTCAGTAGGGCAGCCCGTTTCTCCTCCAAAGTCGGCTCCTGATCCACCCCTTTCGAACCTGTTTCCCCTCCCTTGCCATCATTGACAGCTGTCTGTGTGTAACAGCACTCAGTGGCTGTTCTTCTCCCCCCTGGCAACACACAGGTAGCATCCCACACCGTCCCATCCTTGAACTGAACCACCCTGTCAGGCCAAGAAATAGCAGGATTGGTGTCAGACAACCAGGGGATCCCCAAAATCACATCTGCTGCCGTGAGGGGAATGACATCACTTCCAAAGTCTGGGATGAACAAACTTGGAAGATTAGCTGCACGTAGCCAGGTGAGCAACTTCTCCTGCCATCAGAATACTGCACCATGACAGGTGTGGGGTGGGCAAACACAGGCAACTTCAACTCCTGCACCAAGGATGCAGCAATATAATTACTGCCAGCAATATAATTAGCCATTGATTCCGACCAGAAGAGCAGCTAAAACATGAAAATAATGCACACGGCTGCCATAACTTTTGGCGAAAAGGAAGCCAGTCTGGAGACTGGCTGCATTCGCTCGATTCAGGAAAGACAAGCTAGCTAGGAGCCCACATCCACAGTAGTGGCAGTGGAGATATGTACGCCCACCGTTGCGCTTGAGCACACCAATGTTTGAAGCAAACCAAGCCTTCCAAACGCTAAGATCCACTTCTCGCACATGTGCACAGAATCCCTGTCCTGTGCACGCCTAACAGAGGACGGCACCCTGCACATTGCCGCTGCCTAGCGGGAGAACACCCTGGAGCCAGCACTCACACGCAGCGCCGGTGTGTGTGTGTGTGTGTGTGCCTGCGTGTGTGCGTGCGTGTGTGTGTGTGTGCGCGCGTGCGTGCGTGTGTGCGTGCGTGTGTGTGTGGTCACTATAGCATAGTATTGTGTGTGTGTGTGTGCGTGTGTGTGTGTGCGTGTGTGTGTGCGTGTGTGTGTGCGTGTGTGTGTGCGTGTGTGTGTGTGTGCGCGTGTGTGTGTGTGTGTGTGCGTGTGTGTGGTCACTATAGCATAGTATTGTGCGTGTGTGTGTGTGTGTGTGCGTGTGTGTGCGTGTGTGTGCGTGTGTGTGCGTGTGTGTGCGTGTGTGTGCGTGTGTGTGTGTGTGTGCGTGTGTGTGCGTGTGTGTGCGTGATTTTGACCAAGAAACGGCAAAGAAAACTGATAAAGCATGCGCCGCCATGTCTTCCTCAATAAATTGGCTGCATTGCATACACACGGTGATGGATGCAAGTCCGGTACAGTACTGGCGCGGCGCCCAGGTGCCACTGAACAGTTGTACTACAAAGAACCCATTTGTACTGATTCTTTCGACATTGTACTACGTATAGTCACTGTCTACTTCAACCCAGGTGGTCATACCACCTCCTAGGCAGGTTGTGCTACACCTGAACGAATCTTTACTAGCCTGAGCTAGTTTGAACTAGTTTGAAGTAGATTGTACTACCCTGTAGTACCAATGAAGTACTTTGAACTACATCCAAGTACTTGGAAGCAGTCCAGAGGTCATTTGCAGGGACTTTCACCCTTTCCAGGAGCATTTCTCGCAGATCAGCCATGAGGGAGCGGCACCGACTCGCACTCCGCTCCCCTTAGTCGCAAATCAGGGAATCCAGATCATAAGATCAACCATGGGCGTGGGCGTGGGCGTGGGCGTGGGCGTGGGCGTGGGCGTGGGCGTGGGCGTGGGCGTGGGCGTGGGCGTGGGCGTGGGCGTGGGCGTGGGCGTGGGCGTGGGCGTGGGCGTGGGCGTGGGCGTGGGCGTGGGCGTGGGCGTGGGCGTGGGCGTGGGCGTGGGCGTGGGCGTGGGCGTGGGCGTGGGCGTGGGCGTGGGCGGGCGTGGCGTGGGCGTGGGCGTGGGCGTGGGCGTGGGCGTGGGCGTGGGCGTGGGCGTGGGCGTGGGCGTGGGCGTGGGCGTGGGCGTGGGCGTGAGCGTGGGCGTGGGCGTGGGCGTGGGCGTGGGCGTGGGCGTGGGCGTGGGCGTGGGCGTGGGCGTGGGCGTGGGCGTGGGCGCGGGCGTGGGTAGGTGTGTGTCTCAGCTACGTCTGCTATTGTTGCAGCTGCGCTCTACTTCTGGCTGTGGCTTTGGGTATATTTGTGGCTTGGAGTAGGGGTGAGGCTAGGGTGGGCGTAGCCGCGGGCGTGGGCGTGGGCGTGGGCGTGGGCATGGGCGTGGCATGGGCGTGGGCGTGGGCGTGGGCGTGGGCGTGGGCGTGGGCGTGGGCGTGGGCGTGGGCGTGGGCGTGGGCGTGGGCGTGGCGTGGGCGTGGGCGTGGGCGTGGGCGTGGGCGTGGGCGTGGGCGTGGGCGTGGGCGTGGGCGTGGGCGTGGGCGTGGGCGTGGGCGTGGGCGTGGGCGTGGGCGTGGGCGTGGGCGTGGGCGTGGCGTGGGCGTGGGCGTGGGCGTGGGCGTGGGCGTGGGCGTGGGCGTGGGCGTGGGCGTGGGCGTGGGCGTGGGCGTGGGCGTGGGCGTGGGCGTGGGTGTGGGCGTCGGCGTGGGCGTCGGCGTGGGCGTGGGCGTGGGCGTGGGGGTGGGCGTGGGCGTGGGCGTGGGCGTGGGCGTGGGCGTGGGCGTGGGCGTGGGCGTGAGCGTGGGCATGGGCTGATTGATCTTACGATCGGGATTCCCTGATTTTGCCTGGGGGAGCGGAGGGATGGAGGTGCGCCGCTACCTTGGAGGCGCTACACCGTTGCACAGTGGTGCAAGTCGACATGCGGGAGCCAAACGGGGTGGCCACGCCCTCTCTGGAGGGTCTGACAGCCTTGGATGGGCCTCAGATGTAGTTCGAACTAGTTCAAAGTTAGTACAGGTAGTAGTTCAAACTAGTTCAAACGAGTTCAATCTACTTCAACTAGTATCCAGGGACCCTCAAGATATGCCAGGTGGTTGCTGAACGGTTCTGGCATGACAGAACATGTGTGACATCATAAAAATGTAGTACAATGTTGAAAAAAGTAGTATCAGGGTCCTAGATCTAGTACAGTAGTATTCTGAGGTCATTCTTACATGGAGCGCCGCGCCAGCGGGGCGCCGCACTTGCGTGTGTCACGGATGCAACGTTGATGCGATGTATTTCAAGGTGGTGATGGCTGCCAAGCCAGCTTATCAGTTTTCAACACAACTAGAGCAATACTTCACCGTTTTTGACAAAGTTGGTGTCAAACTAATCGTGAGACAATAGCCGACAACATTTTGACGGTTTTCGCACCAAGTATTGACGGGTTTGCGCAACGGGAGTAAAAGTCCGCAAGGTAGAACTGAGTGACAAATTTTAAGTCCGAAATTTTTCTCAGTCTCCAAGATTGCGGAATATTGAGCCTAGTTGTGAGAAATTTCTTCATCTTTGAATTCTATAATGGCTAGTGATCACGAAGACACCACCCTTGAGGCAGTAGACCGAGATTTCTTATTAAATGTGAAAAAATCGTATTTTCAGGGGGGCAAGGAGCTGTTAACGACTTTGAAGTTCTTGACTGAGTATCTCGGTCCAAACTGGGCCCAAAGGCTTACTACTATGTCTGAGGGTCGTTTGACATCCTTGGGACAGTTTCTCAAGACTGCAGGGCTCCAGATTAGTGAGGGGTCAAGTGATTCCGACATGGGTTCCATGTTGTGCAAGGCCATTAATTAATTAATTAATTAAACTCGTGCTCCCGTTGGGGAGTCACGGAGCACCGAAGTGCTTTTAATCCCTGTGTGTGCACTACAGGAGAAAGGGCAGAGACCCCCAGTCTCCTTCATGCCAAAGGCCATTACTCTAGAGATGCAAGGCCATTACTCTAGAGATGAAGAAGCCCCCAGTGGCCACTGGGGGCAAGGGGAAGACTGGTCCAGCCAGGGGCGAAAGGACCCGAAAGGATCCTCCCAGCAACGGCACCGACGAGGAAGAGGAGGACGCGACGAGCTCTGAGGATTTTTTGGACGCGCGCGAGCAGCTGGCCCCTGCTGCTGCTCGCGCCAAGGGAAAGAAGTCTCAGGGCAGGAACCGAAAACTGGCAGAGAATGCTGCCCTTCTGGCGGGCGTCCGCGAGCTCATCGGAGCGGAGTTGCAAGCCCTGGCGCGGGGGAAGAGGAGGGACGCAAGGAAAGGGAAGAGCCAGCGCGAGGACAAGGGGGGCAAGGGCCATCCGAAGAGCAAGCGCCAGGAGAAGAGACGCGCGCGGCGCGGGAGCAGCCCAGGCTCGACAGACACCAGCAGTGGGAGCGACGAGAGTCGCGGCAGCAGCAGCAGCAGCAGCAGCAGCAGCAGCAGCAGCAGCAGCAGCAGCAGCAGCAGCAGCAGCGACAGCTCCGACAGCGAGAGCAGAGGCCGTGGCAGGGGCAGGGGTGGCGCTCGGTCGCGCCGCGACAAGTCCCGGGAGCGACGTGGGCATGGCAGGGGCCGTTCTGCGGAGCCCAAGGGGCGTCGGGATCGCTCCCGCGAGCGTCGCAAGGAGCGGCAGCGGTCCAGCAGCCGGAGCACGAGTCGGGACTCCTCCCAGCGGAGCTCGCGTCGATCGCGGGAGCGTGTGAGGGAGAGAGACCTGCGCCGAACCACCAAGGGGGTGCGTCTCCCCCGGCGAGCTTTCAAAGTGGCCTGGCGCCTGTTGGTCAAGGACCGCGACGACAGGGTGCTGCCGCTGCAGGTGCTGGATGCGCGCCAGGTCGCGCACGGGAGCCTGCAGGCCCGCTTGGCCCTTCGCAAGGAGCAGGAGGGCGTTGGGGCTGCACCGGGAGCCCCCCGCGGGTGGAAGAACAGCACGCACCATCTGGTGTGCAACAACCTGACCTACATTCTGGATGTGGCCATCCAAGAGCTGGGGGAGGATGTGGTGACGGAGCTGGCCTGCTTCGAGTACCTGGCGCGTGTGGTCGAGGCGTTCCTCATGGTGGAGAAGACCAGCGGCTGGAACAACGGGGCGATGCACCTGCTGCCACTGGTGGAGGGCAGTACTATTGGAAGCGCAGCAGCCCGGGCAGCGCGGAAGGCGGCTCGCCAGGAGGCGGAGCTGGCATCGGCGGCGGCGGCGGCGGCCAAAAAGGACAAGTGAGGGGCAGGGGTGTGCTCCCGCTGCCAGTGAAGATGGTCCCCCCGCTCGACCGCAGCCGCCTGCGATCCAACCGCAGGCTGCAGCGCGCTCTGCGTGCCAGAGCAAGGCTGCGGTGTCAAGAGCGGGCCACAAGGGGCCTGAACTGGCTGTGGGGCAGGACCCGGGAACGGTCCGGTGGACCGGCGGTGCAGCAGCAGCAGGCTATTACTGCGAGCCCCTGCACCGTCGCCCAAAGGGCCGCCCTACAAGGGATGGAGGATGCTGCCCGCGTCTACAACCGCCGGCTTACCGCCGTAGCGGAGGCGACAGACACGGGGGACGCAGAGCCCGCGCCATACGGGCCGGGCGGTCAATACGAAATTATTGACCCGGAGAGGCTGGCACTGCCAAAAGGAGGAGCTGCAGGTAGTGTCAAGCTGCTGGACTGCCTGCCGGAGGCATGGCAGAGGACGTATGAGGACATAAACAACATTCTACAAAGATGCGACGCGGAGGCGGGGGCGTGGATGCGGCGGGGCCGGGTGTCTCATGGTTGTGCAAGCGATGCGGCGTACGCACGACTGAGCATCAGGCTGGCGGAGACGCGGATGATCGAGTACAGTGAGGAGGCGCCCCTGTGGTGAACGGCTGTTTTGCCGTCCCCAAGAAAGACCCCGGGGTTGTGGAGCCCAGCGAACGACGGCAGCGGTTTATAGGGAATATGGTGCCGTGCAACCGGCGCTTCCTCAAGCCGCCTACCTGTTACCTGCCTAACTTGGGCGAGGTCGCTGAGCTGAGTGTGGGGGCGCCATGCTATTCGGGCAAGACAGACCTTGACACCTACTATTACCGGTTCGAGGTACCTGAGAGCTGGCGCCCCTATTTCTCGCTGCCCCCCGTGTGGTCCGATGAGGTCGGCCAGCTGGGACGACGGCGAAAGTTGTACCCCAGGTTCCGGGTCCTTGTCATGGGCTGGAGCCACTCGGTGGTCCTTGCACAGGTTGCCCACCTGCACTGTCTCTACGGGGCGGGGTGCTCGATGCCAAGAGAGGGCTGTCATATCCCATGCACTTGATGGGGGTGCGCACAGTGCGCGGGGATGGCATGGACCGGCTGGAGTTGGTGGAGAGCGCAGCCAGTGCAGCGTGGCGGCTGCTGCCGGAGGATCCCCCACATCCCGCTCAGCTGGTCATGATCGATGATCTGGGGGTCACCCATGGGCGGAGCGCGGAGGAGACCAACGCCGTGCTCACCAAGGCGTGCGAGGAGAGCTACGGTCCCAAGGGGTTGGTGGTCAACGAGAAGAAGGTGGAGAGAGCTGAGGAGGGGCGCCCGGTGGAAATCTTGGGGATTGAGTTCTGCCAGGACGGGTCCATGCGGCCGAGCGCGGCCCGGATGGCGGCCTTGGTGCGCGACACGCAGGCAATGCTGGGGCGTGGACGGGCCACTTACCACCAACTGGCCTCGTTGCTGGGACGGTGGGTGTGGGTCCACTTGCTGCGTCGGGGTCTACTGTCCATCTGGTTTCACGCCTACCGCTTGCTGCAGCAAGTCCTGGTGCACAAGCGGGGCTGGAGCTATCGGCTGTGGGGTAGTGTAAGGGAAGAGCTCCAGGCTGCAATGGACTTGGCCCCGCTGGTGCATGCGCAGCGCGACCAGCCCCTGAGCTGCACCGTGGTGGCCACTGATGCGTCAACCCACGGTTCTGGGGTGGTGTACAGCCGGTGGGAGGCGCCTGCGGTGCGTGGCCTGTCCAACTGTCGGGAGCGGAAGGGCTGGAAGACGCTCTGTGTGGACTCTGAGACGGCCAGCGTGGAGCGCACAGGGGAGATTGAGCACCGAGCCATGGCAGCGGCGCAGTGGAGGACCGCTCTTGCCCACCGGTGGCTCGATCCCTCGGCCCACATCAACGAGAAGGAGATTCGTGCGGCTGTGCAAGGGATC
>RPFO01000076.1:2476085-2490112 GCA_009746045.1 Mesostigma viride
GAGCCTCGAGCTATATGCAACCTCGTTCCATCCTTGTTCCTCGGTCATGAGCCACGCTGGGCAACGCTACATTGCCAGAGCCTCGTATCGCTGCCTTGCATCCTCGTTGCAGGCAGCATACAGGAATCTCTGGCTATCCTGTGTCTAGGACAGCACAGGACCTGCCACAGTCCTGCAAGGACGTACATCCTTGCAGACCTGCTGGCTGGTTACTGGCTTCTACTAGCCACAGTACCGTTGAGCCCTCAGTACACTGTGTCCCAGTCACGTGAGAGTCCAGGCTAAGCCTGTGCAGGCACGGCCTGCCACGTGTCCTGTCCACTATGCCCTGAGTGTGCCCCGCCCTCGCCCACCGGTCGGCAGTACTTCGGGACTTGATAACTTTCTAGTCCCTTGTCTGTTTTAGGCGGTTGACACGGCGTTGGAAAGGTCTCCTCAACCTGCATCCATCTAGCACATTGGTGCCCCAATATGCTAACTCCAACCCTTTCTTGTTTTGGAGCTTGGACCAGCCTGAGAACCTATCAGCCACTGTCCCCACAAGCCTTCAGACATCTGATCCCTCCCAGAGACCAGACCTGCCTTTTCTTTTGGAACCTGAGGTGCCTCCAAATATTAGCTAGGCCTGCTCATTGGTTCAAAGGTTGCCCTCTGACCCACATGACATCCCAACCCTTTCTTTGGGAACCTGGTGTAGATTAAAGTTAGGTCTTCACTTAGTCAGAGGAGTTTGGATAGAGGAGTCCATGAACGTACTATTGTGAGTTCCTGGTCATCCAGTTATCACAGGCGCCCGTTCATATGGCGCCCGCCACGGAGCCTCCTTTATCTTTTAAATCCCTCCAAAGACTGAGAGAGCCCTGACAAATGTTAGCCAACACATGGGGAGCCCATGTCCTCACTGAGGTATAACTCAGGATTCATACATGCCAGGCTGAGGTCAGCTGGGGAATCGAACCCCACCCCATATCCTCCAGGTTTGGATCAGCTCCTGGAAGTGAGCATCACAAACAACAAGACATGACAATAACAAGATTATGTTTTATTATAAAGGAGTATAACCCAAAGTGAGGCCCCTGGCAACCACGTCCAACATGGTCACACAACCAGGGATTTTATTAGCATGCAACAGGTTGGTTACAGAGAATATATACAAATGTACAGCAACCTGTTAGAGCCAACACTTGGGCTGCCCTTGCAGGGTCCATTCCATGAAGACCCAAGGCCCATTACAAAGTCCTTAAGACTCTTCTGCAGCTCCATGACAGAGCCAGGTGAGATTCTCAGCCAGGGGAGTGACTCCACCCTGACCCCTGTCCAGCAGAGTGTGTCTGAACTCTGAAGGACCTGCTGTCAGCCACCACATGGCTGCCCAGCCCACTGGGATGCCTCCCACCTAGAGCAAGGCTGTTTGGTCTACTCTGGCCCTCCCCCCTTGAAGGCCATGAGCCCACGAAGCAAAGGGTATTGCAGCTCAGCCTTCTCCTCCAGCTTGGTGAGAGCATCTGCAGGGTTGTCCACGCCAGCCACATGTTCAATGTTAGCTAAGCAAGACATTTCCTTGAGCAACAAATAATCAAGGTCCCTGCTCCTGGCCAGCCGCCTGTGCACAAACTGCACCATGCCCATGCTGTCAGTTCTTACCAGTGTGTGCATCTGCAACCGACAGGAAGCCACTTGACATAGCTGGTAAAATAGCTCCCTCAAGTAAAGAGCAGAATGAAGCCCTTCACAGATTGCCCTGCACTCAGCAATGTCACTGCTGGGAGTTACCCTGTTCTGCAACCGACTGTACCAGCAGACCAGAGAGGACTGTTCCTGCACCAGGGATATTAATGCTGCTGCACGGCCCCTGACCTCTGTGACCTTCCTACTATCCATAGAACTGTCCACATAGAGCATCATGTCAAAAGGCCTGTACAAATCCAAAGGACCCAGCATGAGAGGGGGAGACATGCGAACAGCCTCTACCACTCTCTCAGCACCCACCTCAACCAGTTGGGAATCGGTCAACCGACTCAGGACCAACAGGTCAGGAGCACAAATGCTGGCCAGCCATGCCAACATACCTCGTATTGTTGCACATCTGGCCTGGGTGATGGGCTCCTGCAAGGCATCTATGATCTGCTGAGGATAATCCTTACCACCCTCCAGCTGGATGGACCATGTACCCTGCTGATGGACCAAGGTCGCCTGCATTCCACAAAACACCATGGGCTCATTCTCAACCATGTACTGGATCTTACCCAGTTCAAACCGTTTCTGGATCCTGGCCAGAGTCAACTCTTGCCAAGTGGGATGGCCCAGGAGATGCAGATCATCACCATGCAGGGAGGCAAACGCTGGCAGCCCCTCATAGCTACCCTGAAACAGACAAGGATCAACTGGAGAGACTGAGAGACCACAGACAGACCTGAGGTACTTCTCCAAGCTCTTCCTCCAGATGATGGGACTCGATCTAAGGCCTTCCACGCCTTTGAGAATCCTCAAATACCTCGTCTTCAGCTCTGCCCTCCACACTGCAGGCACCTTAACAAAGAAAGGGGGTATTGTGCGCCAAGTATCCTGTGCTTCCTGCTGATCACCCTTAAGAAAAGCCCTCTTGAAATCTACCAACACAGAGCTATAGGGTATCCCCTTCTGCAGAAAAGACAAGTAAATGCACAACAAAATCCTCCATGTATCATGCAGCATCCCTGGTGTGTAAAGCTCCTCATCTGCTAACTGTCACAGCTAGGGGATGACCACTGCAAGCCTGCAGCATCCTCTACCCTTAGAATGGACACCTGCGAGTTGGTATCCACTTCTAGTGCTGGTGCCCCACATGACCCCCATCCCGTGAGCTTAGATACCTTGGGATGACGCTTGCTGTTCTGCAGAGCTCGAATGATGTCCGCCATAAGCAGCCCCCTGGACTGTGGTGCAGCCCTGGCCACCTCTGGCCTTGTGACAGACGTCTCAGCAGACTCCTGCTCACCCTCATCCATCCAGGACAGACCATAATCCAAGCATGGTGGGTTAGCATCTGCTGCCTGGCTCTCATCCTGCTCATCTCCCTCCAAGGGAGGATCAGGGCCGTCTTCAGGCCAGATTGCAGTTGGCCTTCTCTCCTTGACGTGAGCCCAGGATAGCCTGTACACGTGCTTGGGATTACTCTCCAAAGCCACCAGACAAGAATGGTTAGCTTCCTCAACATGGGTTACCTGCCCATCTTGCCACTTGCCACGCTTGCCTGGTAATGACGGTTCCTTCCACATCCTGACCCTCAGTCCCACCTGGGGCCTCAGCATTTTCCAACCCTTGTCCTTACGCCTCAATCTGGAAAACACCCTGTCTGCCTTCTTCAGGCAGGCTGCCACCACGTCCTGTGATAGCATACCAAACTGCAATGCCAGGGGAGAGACTGCCACACCATCATAGTAATAGGTTACCCTGTGGTTAAGCTGCTCCTCAATCCCCTTACACCAAGCTGCTTTCTCTAGAGCTGATGCCACAACAGGCACACTCTTAGCTGCTAGCACCACTGTTTTTACTTCACGTATAGATCTCTCTACAGCTCCCTGCTGCCCATGGCACTCCCTAGGGACCACTACCAACTTACAAGGAAGCTGGTCAGCCAGCTTGATCAAGCAGTCAAACTGCAAGTCAGCTTGCACCTTGGTGTACACCCCAAAGCCTGGCAACAAAGACTGGAGACCCATCAACAGCTGATGCTCCTGCATTCCAGGAAGAATGGTCAGCAACCTATATCTGCTAAACCTATCCACCCCCACCAACAGATACATGCCCCTGATGTGTTGGATGTCCACCTGGATATCCCCCCGCTCTCTAGCAGGTTCTCTGGCATGGGACCGTGGGAGGCGAACAGCATTCTCCTGACAGACACAATTCTGAGCAGCTGCACTGCAGGCCTCTAGCAAAGGCTCCTTGCCAATCTTCCAAGCAAACATCTCTGCCTGCTTAGAGTGACCAAAGATATGGTGTAGTGTGTTTCCAGCCTGAGCATAGCTCAACCCCCTGTCAGCCTGGCTGCACAGAGAGGAACGTGACAAAGACTGTGTGCTTGGGATAGCACGACCCACCTGCTGTTCTCTTGCTCCAGGGACCTCCTCCAAGGTAGCTCGGCTCCCAGAGCCAGCCCCGGTTCCCACAGAAGCTGCAGGTCCTTCCAGTCTGGCGGCTTGACTCCCAGAGTCAACCCCAACAACTGGAGACCCTGCACCTGCCACAGGCACAGGGAATTCCACTGCTGCAGCAGCGTTATTGCAATCATTGAGTGGAAGCACCTCATCATTCCCAACCCCTTGCTGCTGCACAAGAGGGACACCCCCATTACTATGTACAACTGACTTCGTCCCACTAGGGGTGATTGACTATTTACAGGGGACAACATTTCAAGTCATGGCTTACCCACCTGGCCAGAGCCTGCTCCAGCAGACTTGGCCTGGTCTGGGCAGTCACGTCGCCAATGACCCGTCCTGCCACATCCAAAGCACTTGTCATCCTTCCCAGCAGCAGCCTTCTTCAGGCCACCCTGGTTCTGGCTGCTCTGACTGGCCTGGGTGCCCTGGCCCTGGCTCTTGCCTTGCCCTTGGCCACCCTTGTTCTGCTGACCACCCTGGTGACCACCCGCCTGCTGCTGACCCTTGCCTTTGGATCCCTGCTGCTGGCCCTTGCCACCCTGGTTACCATTCTGCCTGCGCCTGTTAGCCCTCTGACGCCTACTAGGTCTGGTTTCTCCCTGAGCACCCTGCCCAGGGGCGTCACCATGGACCTGATGAGCGGAGGCTGAAGGGGCACCAGTCACCTGGATTGCCTTGCAAGCAGCATTGTCAGATGGACGGATATTGAAAATAACCTTTTGCAAGGCTGGCCACGTCCCATCAGCAAACATCCTAGCTGCATTTCTCCCATCCACACTTAGCCCCATGCGATCCAGGAAGTAATCTGCCACTGCTCTATCAGTCAGATTGAAGCCATGCTTGGCCCCTTTCTCCCTGATGCGTGTGAGCCGCTGCAGCTCCTCAGCTATTGTGCCCTTAATCTCAAAGGTATCATAGCTGAGCTTATAGTGATTAGTGAGGTTGAGTACCTTGTCAGAAAACTCCTGACGTAGGCCCTCTAGGAACTGAGACCAAGTCAGCTTGTCCTTGACAGCCTGCCTAGCCTTGTCCCTCACCCTCTCACTTGAATCCCTATTAGTCGTGGATGTGTGGAATACCTGCACAAGGTTGACAGTGGGATCTACAGAGCATGAAACTAGCTCCATATCCTCCAACCACTTGTCTAGCTCTTCCTGTCCCACAGGAGGCTTGAGAGGCTTCTGGCCATTCATCACAGCCACAGCACTCATATGAGGTCTAGTCCCAGGCAAAGCACGAGGGTCACTGCCAATGACAGCAGCTCCTACTGGTGCTAATGGCGCAGGAACATGAGCTGCAGGAACACCAGACGGAGGCACACATGGTCTCTTACCAGGTGCTTGCCGTTCAGCATCATTCTGGCCCTCCCCCGTCAGCACCACGCCGTCGGTTGGCCACCCTGCACGCTCCTCCCCTTGTGCCACCTCTTTCCTCTTCCGGTTGGACGCCCTCCTGCCATTGACGCCCTCTGCCGTTGGGATTGCCTGTCCCTCTGGCACGACGTTGGCGGGGCTTCCCGTGTCTGCCCTTGCCTCACCCCCGCCATCCCCCGCTCCTGCCCCGCTCCCGCTGCCGCCCCCGCGCGTGTTACGAAGCATTATAGAATACCACAGAAAACACACGCAGATATGGCCGCTGGAACCCACTCAGGCTCACGCACTTACTCCAGACGAGGCCGCCTCCCCTAAGCACACCTGGATTTGTACTACATTTTTCAAATTGTACTTCATTTTTGAAAGTTGCATTTTCATGCATTTAAAGGGTCAACTAAAGTCTTTGAGGAAAAAAAAGTTCGTCGGCGGCCGTTGCACCGTTGCACCGTTGCACCGTTGCACCGTTGCACCGTTGCACCTCAAATTGCATATATGCACACACCTTTGCACATGCAATGGTTATCCATGGGATTTATGTAGGTGGATGGGTCATGCAAGGGTTACCTAGATGCTCATGACACCGTGCCACCGTGGCGCCGTTGCACCGTTGCACCGTTGCACCGTTGCACCTCAAATTGCATATAAACACACACCTTTGCACATACAATGGTTATCCATTGGGATCTATCTAGGGTAATGGGTCATGCAAGGGTTACCTAGACATGCTCATGACACCGTTGCATCGTGGCATCGTGCCACCGTGCCACCTTGGCACCGTGGCACCGTTGCACCGTTGCACCGTTGCACCGTTGCACCTCAAATTGCATATAAACACACACCTTTGCACATGCAATTGTTATCCATGGGTTTTATGTAGGTGGATGGGTCATGCAAGGGTTACCTAGATGCTCATGACACCGTTGCACCGTTGCACCGTTGCACCGTTGCACCGTTGCACCGTTGCACCGTTGCACCGTTGCACCTCAAATTGCATATAAACACACATCTTTGCACGTGCATTGGTTATCATGGGGTATATTGCATGCATCAACCAAAATAATCACATGTCATTGAATCACATACTGAACGTAAATCCATTTCCGTGTAAAACATGGCCACTAGCAAACACATGTATCTTATGCCCACCATTATGCAACATGACCATGCATGGACAGTTGGCATGTTGGGCTTCATTCTTGCAACAAGACTAGCATGCTTGACAGGACAAAGAGACGCCTTTACTCCTATCGAAGCTTTCACACATTCCCCATCATTCCCATGCTTCCTCCTCATCATCATCGCTACTCTCGCTACTCTCACAAACAAAAGAAAGTTGGGGCTCTTCCGCCCCCGTCTCAGCGTCGGCCGCGGCACCATCCTGAAAAAACTTTTCGCGGCCAAAGGCATTAGCCGCATGAGGGCACCCGCAGATGAACTTTAAGACTTCCTCCAACGTGGTGTACGTCGCTCCCTTGCCGTCGGACCAAACCGTCTCGATCTTCAAAGCCCCGCCATTCTCATGTACTTCTGTGACCCACCCGTGAAAACGGGTCTTGGCAGCACCCCACAAGGCGCACAGCCTTCTCCCTTTCAGCGCGTGCAGCCCGTGCTCAACAAAGTGTGCCGCACATGCAGCTTTTGACGTCGCTGCAGCAGCTTGCTGTGTTTGAAAACCAGCAAAGTGCACGTGTGGATGGTCATCTAAGGCCTGGAGGGTTGCACGAGATAGCTTACGTGCTGCTGTCAGCGACGGAGTGTGGACAGCCTGCCCTGATGCACCAACTGTCCAGTGTTGAACGATGATTTCCGATGCCGACACCGTCAGGCCCGGCCCACCGCCTGCGAGCGAGAGCTTGTTAAACTGCCCTTCCCAGGAGGGTGAGTAAAACACGGAAACAGTCAGAGTCCCGCGTGAACGAACAGTAGACGCATCCATGACCTTCACCAAGAGCTCCTCTGGCCAGGGCATGCCTTCCCCGCACGTCACCGCAGGTCTCTTGATGATGAGAAAGTCTCCACGGGAGATAATGCCGGGATTTACGGAAAAAATATGATCCGCAGTCGCAATGGTCCGTGCACCACCGGTGGCATCCGCAGGCTCATTGGAGGCAACTCCAGTAGGAGGATTGGAGGCAAGCGTGGCAGGCGTGGCAGATGCGGCCGGCAGGCGCTCAGCCTCGCGTCGCGCCCGGTGAATGGCAGTTTGCACCTCGTGCCGGCGGTTGCCTGCATGGCTGATAATTGGGTGCAGCGGCGCTTCCAAAGCACGGGCAGCCCGCATCACCGCCTGATCCCCTGCACTGTGGAGGCAAAAAGGGAGGGGCTTGTGTTTTTGCTGCTCCCTGCACTCCGTCAGAGCTTGGATCATGCGGTCAAACACCGACGCTTCTTCTTCCACTTGCTCCGGCTCAGCGGGGAAGCCGCGGATCTCCTCGTTGAGCTCTGCTTGCTTTGCATCCGTCATGATGTCTGGAAACACTCGGTTGAGTTTAGAGCAATGACGGCGGATTGCGCGATCGCCATCCCAATCCGCAAACGCGGCAACACCTGGGCTGCCCTTGGGCGCCTTGGTCGCCTCCATGACTAGCACGCCGCGGAGCTCTTTGCCATCACTCACACGCTTCGAAGAGACAGTAACCATGTCGCATGGCTCCTCGTTCGGCCCAAGAGGCCTCCAATAGTTGGCGGGCACATCAGCTAACGCCTCTGCCGTGGCAAGTCGGTAGCGCAAAAAGCAGTCATCACCAACGTCCGCCCCTGCACCTTCATCGTGATGGCCGAATAGCTCGATATCAAATATCTTGCTGACCGGCCGATGCTCCACCACAGGTTGGTTGGTTGACGCGTCCATAACCACGTCAGCAGACTTGACCCAACGCCCAAGATCTGGGTCTATGCAGCCTCGAAGCCACGTTGTGAAGTCCAGCGCTGCATTGACGAGCTGCAAGCAACAAGCATAGAACAAACAGTTGCAATAAGAGGCGAGTAAGCAAGGTGATTATTGGTTAACTATGGCATGCTACATATGGAAAACAAGAAGAAGCCGGAAGAAATTCATAGTATTTTAAAGAAAACCAACCTTGGCAGATGGCGGCAGTGGGTTTATTGTCGCCATGCTCCCGGATGGGCCTTGCTCGTAGAAGTGTGCAAAGGCACGCGTCAGCCCTTGCAACACATCTTGAAATGTCAGCATGAGCACCGGTGCGAGATCTGACACGCGGTTCTTCATCCCGTTGTACCACCGGATAAACCAACCAAATCTCTGATCAGCGTCATTATGGGTGTGCCCCGGGGGCAGGCGGCACACCCTGATGAGAGAAAAGAGACGGCGGTTAATGAGAACCGCTAGAAAGCCCAATAGCTCGCTATTCATGTTGTCCCCACCCCCGTCCACTTGAAGGACGAGTGTCGTGGCAAGGCCAAACTCGCGGATCTCAGGATTGTGGGACCTTTCCCATGGTCGCTCAACCACCACTTCCAACAATTGGTGTGTGAGCAGCGTCGCAGTGACACGCCCTGAATTACCAGAAACCTCAGAATTGGCTACCCAAGGCATAATCACCCAGAAGTACGTCCTCACTCCGTGCAAAATCGAGCAAACCAGCTGGTAGGGTATATGTAGCTTGCGGCTGCTAAGCCACTCTTTCGAGGCGCTGCCCCTGGTTGGAACCGCCGTCTTCATTTTCGCCAGACCATCGATGACTATGGAAACAAAATAGTGCTTGGCGCCCTCAAACCTTCGTTGCAGGTAAGCCATCCGTTCCCCATTAAAGAAGTCGGTGTGATCAGCTAACTTCTCTTTGAAAGCCTCCCACCGGGTCCGGTCAGTGGTCCGATAAGACAAGATGGCATCCTTTAACTTCCGGCAGCGGGAGCACTCACCCATAATTTTCGTGCGATATTTCTCAATCCGGACTCGCATGCTTACTCTCACTGCTTCAAAAATTGTCCTGAAAAGCGAAATGCTAACTACAGGTGTTCCGTAGTCCTGCTGCTCTGCAGTGTAGTCCGAGTATAAAGTCTTCTTGCACGGTTGCTCAATGATGCTGGCGCCATCCCGGGGATCCTTCTCAACTGCTGGGCAGAACCAACGCCGAATCCACAGCTCACAAAGCGCCTTGGCCTCCCCAATCTTGGCAGACAATGACCGGGATACCCCAATGCGCCGTCCAGCAGTGCTACCCAAGCCGGACTCCAAATCACGATCGCCAGGCAAAGGTCGAGGGCGGGTTGTCTCCTTGACAGCCGCGTGCCACATATTGGGGTTGATATACAAAGCACGGCGGAAAGCGGCTTCACACATGCGATGCCGAAACGGGGTTGCCGACTCTGGCTGATGCCTGTCAGCTGGGTAAGTAACGTAGCCATCCACTGCGAAAAGGAAGCCCTCGTCTCGACTGCGTTTGTGACGCAAGCTCCCCGGAATTTCAGTTTCTCGCTGGCCGGCCTGAAAAAGCTGGTTCTTTATAAACTCTTTCCGATCCGCAGGCTTCTTAGACCACATGTCGGTCCTCATCGCTCTTATCTCCTCGAAATGCACGCTTCGCAAACAATGGCGGCCACACCCACAGTCCCAGTCCCTGCTAAGTGCCGCAGCACAGGACGCATCCGTGGTGCATTTTGCTAAGACGGCGGCAGCGCTAAGACGGAGCCCTCGTCTCGCCATGACGAGCAACACGACCACCAGGACAAGCAGCGAGAATAGCATTCCAAAAACCTGCGCCCCCGCATCGGGCTCCATAATGCCCAGGCCCTTCATGGCTTTAGGAACTGCGTAATAATACATGGCTTTAGGAACTGCGTAATATTATACGGCCGCCCCCTCCCCCTCCCCCTCCCCCTCCCCCTCCCCCTCCAGCTTCCATCGCTTCCATCGCTTCCATCGCTGGTGCTTCCATCGCTGGTTCATTATCCCCTTGCTTCCATCGCTGGTTCATTATCCCCTTGCTTCCATCGCTGGTTCATTATCATAATTATCCTTTACATGCAAAGACAGGGCATTCTGGTGGTGCAACGGTGCAACGGTGCAACGGTGCAACGGTGCAACGGTGCAACGGCCAGTGATTGGCCCGTTCTTGATTTGCTGACATGCAGCCTAGTAAAAATTGGCCGCAAATTCGTCCGGTCGTACGTGGGCACAAGATTTGCGGCCAATTTTTACTAGGCGCATATCACAAAATCAACTACGGGCCAATCACTGGCCGTTGCACCGTTGCACCGTTGCACCGTTGCACCGTTGCACCGTGCCACCACCACCGGTGGCACGGCGTGCCACCACCCATTTGTACTCCGTGCCATGGTGCCACCACCGACTCAATAATTCGTGCACTTGGATGCATTTCGTGGAAATTTTCAGCCATTCTGGCCAGGTATTGGCGTAGTTCGGAAATCCGGATAGCTGAGAATGGCTAGCGGCGTGCAGCCGCAGGCAGGTATTGAAAACAATGGCGGGGATGCCGGACATGTGGAGCATGCCAGTGAACAGGACGCAGTAGCACCACCGGGGCAAGAGAACACAATGGATACAGGCCCTGTATCAGTGGGCGCTGTAGGTGATGAAGTACAGAAGCAAAGGGCATCAAACGTGTACGTCAGGGGAGCAGTCAATGAACTTCATAGAATGAATGCCTCCGGTGCTTCGGATGAGGAAACCGAGCAAACAGCCAAAACGGATGGGAAATCTCAGGTAAATTTATGACAGGGGAAATCCGGTTGTTATTTTACCAAAGGAATATTACAATAAGTGCAGTTCTTGGCGTTTGGAATCATGACATTGCTTGTGCTATTGCTCTTGAATTGCATTTTACCAAAGGAATATTACAATAAGTGCAGTTCTTGGCGTTTGGAATCATGACATTGCTTGTGCTATTGCTCTTGAATTGCATTTTACCAAAGGAATATTACTAAGTGCAGTTCTTGGCGTTTGGAATCATGACATTGCTTGTGCTATTGCTGTTGAATTGCAACAGGCAGCATCGCAGGACCCAGCTGCGCACAAGTGCCTCGTCAAGTATCTGGGATATTTGGGGGTGCTCGTGAAGGGAGCCGGCAGCCTCTCGATTGCATCCCGGGGTGCTACTGCGGCCAAGCCAGTTGTGCTTCACATGCTCGACGTGGGCAAGGGTTTTCCAACCAACAGCAGGTTCATCAACGGTATTCCTCAGATAACCGTTCCAGAGCACAACATCACACGAGCTCACAACTTCTACACGCTGTCTGATGAAAAGGATTCCCTGGCCCAACTAGACACCAAGAGTGACTGGCCTCCGCTGTATGTTTCGTGCAAAAAGGCTGGCTCTCGTAGCACCGCCAAGGTGACGTCGTTCTCCATCGGTGACATCTGCAGTCATGCGGATCCTGAGCTAATGCGTGACCTGCGTGCCACTCCCACGGGCAACACCGTTGTGCGGCTTGTCATCCTCGGACTCGCTTGTGTGAGGGCAGCCAGCACTGGCCATGAGTACCAGTCCTTTGTGGCGTTGGTGCGTCCCATTTACAGCTGCGGGGAAGGAGAATGGACGGTTACCTCATTCGCCTCCGGTGAAATCCGTGTAGCGTGGTGCCGACCATATAACTTGACGGTTGACCCTGCCGCCACCGCCGAATTGCATTGCCATTCGAGTACTACCTTGGCGGATGCCATGGCGGACATCACGTCAGTGTTTACCCGCCAGGAGTCGCGCATCAACCAGTTAAGGAGCGCGACCAACAAGACCACCGGGCAGGGCTATCTTGTAAGTATCTCAGATCGGTTTTGCATTGTTGACATTCATATGCTAGAACATGCCATGCGCAATCCAACCGCAGCCGAGCGCAAACCACACTGGCGCATATGATCAATGTGCATACTAGAAGACACCATCAGGAGCACTCTATTTGTAAGCACCATAAAACATTAATTATTGTTGATGTAAAATGTCAATCTCTGTATGCGTGCATGTTTACAATTCAGGTGCTCGCTGTCGTCCCGCCTGCTCCATCCGATGAAGATGAAGATGAAGATGAAAGCGGGGGCGATGCCAGCTATGACCTGGAGGATGAAGAGGAGGTGGAGGAGGAGCACAATGATGGGGAAGGGGGGGTGACGATGGCAGCGAGGAACAAACATCACCCGTCAAGCCCAAGAAGCGCGCCTCGACGGCGGCGGGGGGGGGGGCCAGCGGAGCTTGCGCCCTGCACGCCAGCTTGAATACCAGGGCGGGAAGGCACTGCCGCCTCGCGCAGCAAAGTCAGCACCGTCCGAGAGTGCGATGCCAGCAGCTCCCCCGGCAGCTCCCCCGGCAGCTCCCCCGGCAAAGTGGCTAGCGCCCCTTACTCAGGGGTTGCAAGCAGCACAGGCAGCAATCGCAGAGCTGAAGGACTGGGTGGGGTTTCAAGCGAAGCAAGGGAGGAAGAAGGCGCCGCCGTCTGTGGCTATGCAGATCGCTGATTTGAATGCAAAGGTTTCCAAGTGCCAATCATCATTGGCAGCGCGTGCAAAGCCGGCTGCCGCCCCAGAGAACCCCGCGACTGCGAAGCTGAAGGAACAGGTCAAATCCCTGACGGAGAGGGTTGATGCTTTGGAAAGGGAACGAGTGCCATGCACGCCTGTTGAATGTGCTCCAACCTCAAGCCGCGGCACGGAGATTCACCGGCCGACCATTCCTGCTGCGCCTCCCACATTGCGGCAACGTGAAGGCTTCACCGGCATGCAGGGGGCAGAATGGCAGCCGGCACGCCGTGAGCCAGAGCCGCGCAAGCGCGCACCCGCGATCGATGGGGCAAGGAAGCTGGATTGGCAAGATGAGCCAGAGCCGCGCACGCGCGCACCCGCGATCGATGAGGCAAGGAAGCTGGATTGGCAAGATGAATCGCATGGCCTGTACGAGCCTTATGACTCCTATTATATGGCCCACGGTGAGCCCTTGCAGGGCGCTTACCGTTATGCCGCCACGAGGGAGCCAGATAGGCCACATTATGCTGAGGGACATTATGCAGCAACTCAGCATACTCGTCTCACGACTCACAGCAACTTTGATGATGAACGCATGCGTGCTCGCAGCGCCCCCCGCCCCCCGCCCCCGCCCCTCCATCGCGGAAAAGGCATCAGCCGTACTCGCAAGATGCAAATGAGCGAGGGGAACCAGTTTATTATGGTTCATGTTCATATTGATCGTGTTTGCACCTCTTTGTCAGTTTTCAGCCATTTATTCAGCTTTTTCATGCTGTGATGTATTAGTTGGCGAACAAAGGAATTGTGGTTGCGATCACGTAGTACTTGCTTCTCCATATGTTACATGTAGGAGACATTGGAGACAATGCTGATAATCAATTAATATTTGTCTCAAGTAATCATCAATATTTTATTTTGCCATGTGCTTGCATTACTTGCGTAGGAAAAGTCAAAAATGATGTGTCAAGACATGTCACGGTGGCACGGTGCAACGGTGCAACGGTGCAACGGTTGCAACGGTGCAACGGTGCAACGGTGGCACAGTGGCACCCCACGTTGGGCAGTGCTTGTGGGCAATAT